>JACDOX010000136.1:978211-1308351 GCA_014549065.1 Cardinalis cardinalis
GTTTTTCTATTTATTTTTTGTTTATTTTGTAAAGCATTTTAAAGAAAACTGTAGAGTACACTTCCTTCTCTGTCTAAATATACGTTGTAGTTAAGGTGATGCACAACCATTTCAAAAGGGTGAGAAAGCATATTGCTCTTTTTTTTTCTGCTTCTGTTTAGGCTAAAGAATTGATGCCAATTGTTTTTCCTTAGTTTTGTTGATTTGCTTTTAGTACCTGTAAAGCATTTCTTGTATTATTTAAATGTATTTAACTAWACCTTGAAATGCTTTAGGATCTGAAAGATTAGCTTTGTATCAACCAAAGCACATTTGGATTAAGWTCTACCAGGGATTCAGTAAACTCACACTTTTGCTTTGAAGTTATCTAATTTTTAGGAGTTGACTGCTTGAGAATTAGAAGGAAAAGATATAAGACTAGAACACAAACCCTAAGGGTTCAGCTGACCTGATGTCTGGGTTTCAGTTTTATGAAATCTTTATGTTTTGAAATTTGAGCTTCAGCTGAGCTAGCTTAGCTTTTAATTGCAGCCCTTATCCCATAGTTACGGAATCCATTTCCAAATTATTGAAAGTTTATCTGTAAAGAGCTAATATGTTCTCTAGTTAGGAAATTACCAAAAAAAGGTGAAAACAGTTGAGAGATCCATAGCAGCAGATTTTCTCTTGCAGCTGGCCAAAACACAATCTAACTAATGATCTGAGGAAAACAGTTTTTCCCTTTTTTTTTTTTTTTTTCCCATGTAGTTCATTGGCAAGCTTTCTGCAGTAGCTGCTTTTTTTTTTTTTTTTCCCATGTAGTTCATTGGCAAGCTTTCTGCAGTAGCTGCTTTGACAGATATAAAATTGCCTCTGTCTTTATTGCATGGTCTGGCCACTGCCAGATTTCATGGCCTTTCTTGTTCCAGTGGACAACATGGTGCTTTACTGAGATCTGAGGAAGTAAAATTCAGTGAAGTGGACATACCTGAAAGTAGGTATGAATGTTGCCAAATACTCACTAGGCAGTGAGCAGTGAAGTTCTCAGATTATTTTCAATTGAGTCCTTTCAAATAATTTGTATCTCTGTATAATAATTATGGTTGGCAGGGATCTATCTCTACATGTCCTTTGCACATCATGCTTTGCCATACGTGAGCAATTGGATGCAGGGAGCWACAAAGCTTTTGTTGATGTTCCCTATTGAAATGCAACTTGTATTGAGAATCTTATGAAAAAGGAACAGGTTCCCAACTGAGAACTAAAACTGCTGTACCCTCTCTGGTGTAGGGATAAGAGAGAGAAAGGCAGGTTGTGGTCTTTGTCAGGTGCAGTGTGAAGGATGGGAATGCAGCTGGTTTCAGCGTGGGGTTCAAAATGAACGTAGGGCAGATTTAGGAACTCAGCTAATTAGGTGGCACCTCGACACTGCTTGCTACTTGTAACCATCATTAAAATGTTTGCTCTAACAGTCATCTGGCTGGACTGCCTCACTTAGCTAACCAACAGCTTGTTTATGAGGACAGAAAATGATAAGGGGATGGGAAAATTGGCAAAAAAAAAAAAAAAGGCAGGAAAGTTGTTTCTGTAGTGCAGTGTTGAAAAAATGGACAAATGGACTTCATACCCAGAAAAACTATATCACTTATTCTTATGGAACTGATAGTTATGGAAGTCCAAGAACAGGACATACTTCCAGATAGTTAAGGTGAATGTTTTCACTGTTGTAGCACCTGCAATAATAGAGAATGGCTTTGCAAAAACTGTGGTGTCAAAAACATTTTTTTCCAAGTACAAAAGACTTTTTGTTTTGTTTTGTTTTGTTTTGTTGTTGCTCTTTTTTTCTTGTTGTTGTTAATTTTTTTTTCTCTTTTTCAGTAGCTGTTTGCTTGTGATAACAGCTCTCTACTGCTGCAAACTGTCAGTGTGTGCATATATATTTTCTGTGGTTATGGTGAATCCAATCTCATCTTAAAAAATAACTGTTTGTTTCTGTTAGTAAAAAAACTGGAGGTGGACCAGAAAGTGCAGTAACAAAGGAAGTAGAAGGATTGGGTTGCCAGCTAAAATACTGTTGAGGTAGACTGGGACTGGGATTTAGGGAGGAATTGTAAATTGACTGTCTCAGATGTAGGAAATCTGAGTTGATAGCTCAGCAGATTGTGGCACMAAGATGTGAAGTCATCTCTTACCAGCATAATGAAGAGACTGGGATGATGGGAGGGGTAGAGAGGTTGAGGGAAGGTGTATTGTGTGAGAAACTGATTCACAGAGAGGAAATTAACGCTGTAAGTCAGTGTCACAGCACCCAAGGTAGGCCCTGCCTAAGTCTGATGGGAAGTCTGTGAAAGTAAGCTTTGCTTTCAGAGTTAATGAAGATGGGGAAATGCTTTGGAGTGATCAGTTGGGATCTAGRGAATACGCTGGAAGGTTGTTCCATGCTCAACAAAGTACCTAAAATTCGTGTCCTCTGCTGGTACGTCTTCTATAAAAGCCTCTTCTTATGACTCCCTCCACTACTCTTCCAAACTGAAGTCAGCTTTTTAGGGATATGTTCTGTTGTTATCAGTGGCTTAATTCAGAGCTGTACAAGCTGGAGCATGAATTGCTTTCCAGAAAACATATATTTCTCTTAAGACTGGTTTTCCTTGCTGACATTCAAAATTGCTGTATGTTCATACAAATTTTWCCATTTCTATTTGCTAAATTATTTATTTATGGTTTTTTAAACATTTTATTATCCATGAAACTGTTTTGTCCTTTATGAGAGCTTTTTCTCTCCCTTCACTCTGCTGATGTGCCTTCCAGATGTGATTTCCATATCCCTCTCAGCTGCAGGCTGTCATCATCCCTTGATGTTCTCTGCTTGAGGCCCGTTCAAACACATTCAGGTGAAATGGAAGTTACCAGCAATGGCAGTCATATTTTGTTGCATTCTTATGCTGAATTCTGCTCATGGTTAGTGAGTGGGCCATACAGCAGTTTCAGACTAATTCACTAACAGCTCTACATGAGAGGACTAAACTTCTCATTTGAGAATTCRAGATGTCCAGTGTACTCCACTGAAGCAAAAAGACTAAAGAAATGCAAAAATAGATATAGAACATGATTTTTTAAAAACTAAAGCTTTTATTTATTTAAATAATACCATCTTTTATCATCTATTATGTAAAATTAGAAAGAATGGTACAATACAAATTTAATTATTCCATTGTAGTTAAAAGTTGACATTCATTAGCAGCATCATAATGGTTTGAGATACTGTAYTTGGAACTCAGTTTTTATTTTTCTCTTTAAAGTGGCTTAATGAAAAACTGACTCCATTTWTTAAGAACTCGATGTCAAGAGAAATGCCCACTTTTCAGCTTGTGACTAATTGATTAATATTCAATAGCTTATGCTCTGCTCAGTTGCCACTGTGCTCAAAAACTTATAAAGATTCTATAGCAGATAATATGTGAATAAGTTGAGTTAAATAGTGATCAGCATGGGTTCCTCTTTTCACTTCTGTGACCTTTATAAAGTCTGTATATTTTCTCTAGGTGTTTAGCACTTGTGGAGGGTTTAGCAGGTTTGTGGGTACAGTAAGATTTGAGGTCTTTCTGCCATTATCTCAGACATGACTTAGTGATTGTGACCAGATTTCTTTTTAAGACAAAAAAAAAAAAAGTTAGAAATACTAACTCACAATTCTAAGAAAAATACAGTACTCGGGATACTCACCATAATTCTGAATTGTGAGACCTCGTAAAAATATCAGAGAGTATAAGGCTATAATACATTTTAGAGAGTGTACTATAATCCTGAGATTGCAGAGCTGCTTTCTTCTGCAACCTTGATATCTACTGGGTATTTTCTGTAAACAACACATTTAATTTAGCTGTTTACAAGACACATAATATATTATTAACCTTGGATGTTATCATATTGATTTATTATGTTAGTTTTCCCTTAAACAGAATCAAGAAGAAATGTATTAAGAGTGTGGCCCTCCAGCCTTTTAACAAAATACTTTTTTTTAAATTACTATTAGATTCTTTTTCAACTGTGGGATTTGTAAATTTAGGGTTTTTAGTTTACAATATTAAACAGTGCAATAAAGCTTKGAGATGCACAGAGGGGTTTTGTGTGTGGAAATTAACTACTATGGAGTAGTTATGTGAAGTAATTATAATTCCATATTAACAAGTGTTCATAAATTACATATATAACATTATATATATATATGTCACCTGCAAATTGAAGACTTAGGTGAGGTTTGAATAAAGAAGGGATGGTCAGCTTGGAGTTAAAGAAATGTTCTTTCTCTACTACAGTGATGTCATGTAGCAGAGTGTGCAGCTAGTACATAATCTGAATGTCAAGTTTAGGAAGGTGCTAGACTGGTGTCACTGAGTGACCTGGAAACCAGATCATACCTGGCCTAACACAGTCATAGGGTTTTGAAAAACACCTGCCATGTTCTGCTTGTGAGCTCTTGTTCTTATGGGAAGAAGTAGTTCTGGGTCTTAGGAGTATTTTGATGAGCTGATTAAAGAGCTATGATAGTTGATAACAATAACATTAAAGTGATGTATCTGCAAATGTAGTAGTTGAGATTTGAAAAACCCTCTGGCATCTCATATTTGAAAAGTTTAAAACTGAACCCCTGTTGTTCTTGATAATGCTCACAATAACAGCAGTTTTAAAATGAGTTTAGGGATCATACTCCACCAATATACTTTTTGTAGATTAACCTATGAGATGTAAATACTCACAAGCACAACTTCCAGAAGAGAAATAACATCCCTATACAGAACACAAACCCTCATATACTTTGTCAAAGTGACTGTGAGATTACATATGTTGCTGTTTTGACCTATAATAAGTCCTGAGACTATGACAAACTCACTTATAACATGCCTCAAAATTTAATCACAATAAATGTGACAGATTATTTATTACAGAGCTTTTTCTCACTCTCATGTAACCGTAGAAGAGTATATGCACATGTCACTTTTAAGCACTGAGATGTAAGCACCCTAAGGAAAACAAGCAGAAAATATTTGTATGTCAAAGCAATAGTCACTGCTTTTGAAGGTACATCAGGCTACAAGACAATATTTTATGTTTCAGAGGTGTAAGAGCAATTTCTTACTCTTTTCCTACAAGCAGGGCCTGTATCTCAGCTGTTTCCACCAAAATATTCCCTGARAGCAGCAACAGATGGGAGAGAGATGTTCACTTCATGAGCATCATTAAAGGAATGGTTTGTTACTAGTTTGAAATAACTATATTAAGACTTCTGGATAGCCCTCTATGTCTTAAAGTGAGACAGAATTCAGTATCTTTGATCAATTTTTTTTTTATTCCGAGTGGCTGCGCCAGTCCTACTAAATTAAGTTCCTTAAAAATTTGTGGTTTGCAAATGAAACTCAGAAAGTTGTAAACTAATAAAATATGGGAATATAATATATATAAAATAATGGAATCTTACTGAAAAAAAATTCAGTCACYGAGGTGAGCAGCTCTGGTACTGACACAATCCATAGCAGAGCACCCTGGTGACTGCCCCACCTCCTGAGGTGCCCTGGTATAATCATTATGAGGCTCTGTAAATGTAGATGGGGATTACCAGGACAATGCTTCATCTAGCTTGGAGGTGACACAGAGGTTGTCTGTCTAAAAATCCYGTGTCCAAAATCCTTCCATAAAGGGAAAAAGAGGGGTACTTGTCATTGGAAACTCACTTCTSATGGGGAAGAGAAGGTTCAAAATGCAGGTACTGCCTGCTTTGTAGGGAAGTCTGTTGCTTCTCTAGGGCTGGGATACACATGACAATTCCTACCCTGGAGGAGCTCTCAGATTATATATCCCTTATTGATGTTCCAGGTAGGCAGTGATAAAACTGCAACAAAAAGTCCAAGGGCAATCAAGAGACACTTCAGGTCTTTGAGATTACTAAGAAGGGGATCAGGGGCACAAGAAGTGTTTTCCTCTATCCTTTCAGGCACAGAGAATGAGGGAAGAAACAGCAGATCAATACCTGGCTCCAAGCCAGGTGTCACCAGTAGTATTTTGGATTTTTGATCATGTGTCAGTTTACACAACACTGAACCTGCTGGCAACAGATGGTATGCCTGTCTCAAATGGGAAAAAAGATCTTTGTGCAGAAGATAGCAGGACTCAATGAAAGAGYTTTAAATGGGTTTTGAATGGGGAAATGGATAAACCAGGCTCACTAGAAAAAGCCTGGGTGCAGCACAACAGTATTTGCAATGAACAAGTGAGGTACTTTGATCTGCCATCTCCAAGGAGGTAGGGGATAGAGAGTCATCCAACAGCAGAGATGGAAGGGTTCCTGATGTGTTAGAAACTGTAGAAATCCCAAAATGATCACATGGGAATTAAGGCTTGTCCCCCACAAAAGGGGGATATTTGCCAGAGTCTGCTATTCTAAGAGGAGGAACCAAGTTGGTTTAAATAATTTAAATTCAACCCAACTGTAATACCTGAGATTATTCATGAAGGTTTTTCAAGATACAAGGAAAACAAAGCAGTGTAGTTATCACCCTGCAATGAGAGCTAAAACAGCAAAAAGGGTTCTCTCACCATGTGTTAAGGTCTGATGAACTGGAGTAGGAAGAATTGTCTCTGTAGTACTGTCTTTGTATTGTTATTATTAGGAGTCTTGTCTATATAAAGGACATCAGTCATATTCATTACAATGTTGACTRGCATCTTCATGAGCAGGAGGTCACAAATTTGAGAAGACACCAGTCTTATCCTTACTAAGAAGTTTCTGTGAATAATATGGAATAAAAGCAAAGTGCTTGCTATTATTTCAGTAATATTTGGGAAAAGCAGTAAGTGTGATACTGGAGCCAAATAAACTCATGTGTGCAGAACAAGGTACACACAAAGATGAATACTCTTTATAGAAAAACTGTGACAAAAGCACTCCACTATTTCAGGTTTTGGTGAATTTTTGCAACTCTAGTGCAGTTGGTGTCATATTTAAAGGCTTTTTTGCAAACCATGCCTGAAGAGAACAAAAATGAAATGTATCAATATTACGGCTCTTTATAACACACAAGAAGATCCTGAACATCCAGTCTTCAGCTTGTGATAGTTAACAACTTTCTCTACAGTTAAAATAAATATCTTCTGTTGTAAGCAGTAGATGCCTTTTTCATGTTGACTAAAACAGCTGAATTTCAAAATTTAAATACTAATTTGTTAAAGATTTCCAATCTAACAATATTAAGGATTTAACCACTCTATTAGACGTTCTTGCAGGCTTTACAATATTTTTACAGCATTTGGATAATTTTTTATTATGTAAACTTGCTRCAAGTTGTATAATTTTAAAATTCTTTTTTTAAATCTGCGTTTCAAGTTTTTATTGAATTTTTTCTTGCATTTTAATTGAATGTACTGTAGACAGCAGTGGCTGGGTGTTTGAGCTCAATTTAAGTTTTCTTCACTTTTAATATATCAAAGTGATTTCCATTTCACAGGACTTTGCTTCCTTTCTCCATGTGTAAAAATTTTCAGTCCATCATTTTGACAGAAATACTCTGTCTGTAAGTGAAAATTAAAACATGACCCAGACAAGCCCTCATGACGCAGCAATCTTTATTTAGTCTGGACAGAAGATTTTTATCAGTCATACATTACAGAAAAGAGCTTGATAATAGAATGTGATAAGCTTGATGTTAAGAAATCCATATTGAATGGGAAATATTGTTGAAAATTGATTTCTGACATCAACTCCTTTAATCCCATGGTATGTAAACTTCTTTCCTATTTCTCTGAAATTGATACAAATGGATGTTATATTCTGGTAGAAAGCTTTATAACACGTGCTCTTCTAATTTAGTTCTGTTTCTTTTTTTTCCCCATGTCTACTCTTTTTCAAGTCTAGAACCAGAATAAATTGGGTTGGAAACTTCCTCTGGAGGTCAGCCTGTCCAACCTCCTGCTCACAGCAGGACCTACCTCAAAGTTGGATCTCACTTCAAAGTTGGATCCTGCTGCTTGGGGTCATATCCATCAAAGTTTTGAATATACAAAGGATTTTTAATGGAATTTTCTTCTTTACTTTCCAAGGATGAGTTTTGCTTTCGTTTAGAGCAATACTTTTTATTGTTCCTTRTATTTTTTGTGGAAATTTTTGGGAGTTTTTGGATAGATAATTTCTTAGGTCAGCCAAGTCTGCCAGAAGGTATACTTTTTTTTTATTCTATAGTTTATAGTGAAATCACCCTAGGCAAAGGTTTGATTAGATTTATTTTGGTGACTTCAAGTGAAACAAAAAATGTTGAAGTAATGAGCTCCAGTTACTGCAATTATGGTCAGTTTTTATATAAAAGCCAGAAGTGGAATTATCTCTGCTTCAACATGATGGACAATATATTTTTTGCAGTCAGCTAAAATAGCAGTGAAAGGCCTTAACTCGTAGTTAAAAGTTTCACAGAAAATGCATTTACTGATTTATAATTTGTTTAATTCCATGAACAATTAATATGCTGAGACTRAATAAAATTAATGAATCTGCTGAATATCAGCTGTGTTTTAAAGCAGAGGATGTGCYAATTTAATATCAAAACCAGTAATGAAAAAAATTTAGTTTTGCCTTCTTATTTTTCTAAACCACAGCAACTGAGCAGCAGGTACTTTAATGACAAATATAGGTCTTAATTTAGCTTAGTTATCATCATACACTATTCATTAATTCATTGAAGATAAAGGATTTCAACATTTTAACTTAATTTCCCAAAAATCATCACTGTCCTCTTAAAAGATGATCTATTTTTGTCTAATTGTYTAATTTTTGTTTCTAATTGCAGTGATACATGTTGTCTCTTACATTTAGTTTTATAATTTAAAAACCTATGACAAAAACACTTGATTCTTAGCAAGAAGGGCGAAGGATTTTTATGTCTTGACTGGCTTTAATACTGGGATTTCTGAGACTCCAACATGTTTTGCTGCCAAGATGTCTTTTATTCAAAATACAGATAGCTCATGACCTTGGACTTTCACTGCAGTGTCTGAGCATGTATTTCCATTCAACCACAAAACCATATCCTAAGCTCATGGATTTAGAGTAAATTCTAAAGATTTTTTCTTGACATCTTCACAGCCTTGAATAGATTAATTCTATGTTTGTGATTCACATCCTCCCATTGTATTTTTGTTCCTATTCATCCTAAAATCTGGGTAAAATTATGCTGTCCAAAATGGTCTCAAAATTATTTTAAGGAATTCTTCTTCCTAGACAGTTTTCTTCTATTTTTTTTAATCTGCCTTTTTTATCTCTGTGTTGAAGTCTAAGTTTATTATATTGGTTGATGAATCTGTAAGAAAGTAACAAAAWTTGGAGTGGTAAATATTCTAACTAAATGTATTTTAACTTTTAGCAAGGTTTTCTGGCATAGATTCCTCTGTAGAAATAGGCTGGTGATATAGGGGCTGGAAAAATTGACTAGAAGATGAGTGGGAAACTGAAATGGCTAGGCCTCAGTGTTGTGGTTAATGAAGACTAACAAAGAATCTCTTTGAACCGAAAGCAAATGTTGGAAGAAAGTTTTATTTCTTTTCTCCAGTTTTGATCCYTAACATTTCATAATTTCTGATTAAAAGTATGATAATAGTGTCTTGGCCACTCTTAYGCTGAATGCTTCAGTAAGTATGCGCATTGATTGCAGAAGTTTTGACAAAATTGTTTTGGAAGGAATATTTAGGMAGTCAGACAAACTACAATGTGAGTTTTGGATTGGGTTTTGTTTGGGATTTTTATTTTCCTCACAGAAAACATAGTAAATTTGGCTTGGCGTACTGAATATATGTGGAGTCATGTAGAAGTTCTAGTAYCTAATTCAGTATATTTTTATTTTTGCAGTCTCTCTAGAGAAGTAAAATTATCATACTTCCTTTTAGCCCCTTTCCTCCTCCTGAATGAATTGAGAAGTTTMTCGATGAGTCAATAACTTGGAAAACATATTCTACTGTTTATTGAGGGAAAACTTCAGCATTTGTTTTCCTGCAGTCATGTTTGATTATTTTCTTGGGAGTCATAAGACCTGAAAATTTAGACTTGAAAATTCTAAATCATTAYTTCTTTCTACTTCCTCCTTCATTGATTATTTATCCACAGTTTTCTGAAGAGATGTTTGAAAATCTGCGAGGGGCAGTAAATTAGAGCAAAATCCCGTCGTTCCCGTTCTGTTGTAAAAATTAAAAGAATTGAATATTTGAGGTGATTATCTGTGTAAAAATCTTCTTTGCAAAGGACAAAAGATTAAATTTTCAAAGTAGCCCTAAACTATTCTTGAACAGTTTTTCATGTGAAAAGTTCARGACTATTTGGAGAGGACCTTAGGACACTGTCATGTATTTCACAGCAAAAGGAAAMGTTATTGTGATGATGTAGTTACACMCTGTTTRAWTAATGCTTTTATTCTGTGAAATTTGGTAGGCAACAGGTTGGAGTTTTTCTGAAGAGTTTCTTCAGCTTAACTGGAACTAATGGTCGCATAAAGCATAAATATTTTTTTGCTACATTTAYGTCCAATGTCTGTTTTACCTCTGTACTGCAAAATGCATCCTTTATTACTTTCTGATAAAATTCAGAAGACGTTGTAAGTCAATGTTCAAATGTGTTTAGTTCCAGTTGAAAAAGACTCTCAGATGCAGGAATAGAGTGGTAAATTTTGGCAAAATGAAAAGGAGTAATTTAAAGGTTTGCAATGAGTCATTGTTAAAATTTGCAATAATTTTACTGCAAACCCTTGCTAGGAAATGCTAAACAGTTGGGTAAAGACATGTCAACATTTGAAACAAGTAGTGAGAGTAAAGCATAAACAACTGACCTATGCTTGGAGATATAAAATATTCCAAACAGAAAAATATGCATGTTTGAGGTGTGAATGTAAAAGGTTATTTGATAATTTACATGCAACCAAAAGTCTGGTCAGAAGTAACATCCAGTTAGTSCTTTACCAAAGAAATACATCTTCATTTACATTAGTAATAAGCAATGCCTTAAAATGTAGTAAAATAACAGAATTTATTGCGCTGAATGCTGATACATCAAAGAGTATAGATGTGGGTCTCCTGAACATTTAGATATACAGATATATATATATTTAATTTCTAAATGAAAGCTTGTATTTTATGTCCAATGACTGTAACTGCATAGATACACATAGTTGAGGATGAGGTGGGGAGAATGTGATAACCAGACACTACACAACACCTGGGCCAACAGAGAATATGGGGATCCGAAATAAAATAACTGGGTTTTAGCAAATATTGGCTCAGGAGTAGCTGTATATACATCTTAACTTTGATCTATTCATTATCGTTGGAGTGAAATACTTTCCATTGCATTCCCCTAAAACACATTGTCAGTATCTGTGCAGTGCTGCAACTAATAAATATTTTTTATTAAAATTGTTGTATATGCAATAAGACTTTTCATTAAACAGGCAGACTAGGTTGATCTCCCTTGTTTTTGTTTTCAAATTACTTTGAGATACAAACAAATTAGAGCAGTTTGAAATTCACTGTTCCCCAGTCAGCAGTAAAGAAAACAACACAAATTAAATTAACCTGATGATAGGGCTGAGTCTCGAGTTGAGATGGAATCTGTGTTTCAGTCAGTTTGGTCCCAAATAGCTTTCTTAGCATCCACAGTCACTTTCGAGGACTTTTAAAGGGTGTTTTTTGACAGGAATATCTGACTTGTATCTAATTACAAGTAATATGGAGTTCAAAGGAACGCACTGTCAATTAGTCCTCAGTCTCAGCAAGTGAGACTTTATTATCAACATCATTGTACACCTCCATTAAGGGCAGATGTTGCATGCAATTAATTGGAACCTTTCCAATTTGGTTTTCTGCATGGCATGGAAATGTTGCCTTCCGCTCAAAAGAAGTTCAGCTTCTCCAAAGCTGCTCCAAGAAAAACTGATTMATGTGTGAGGATGTTGAAAGAATATTCTTTGACTCAGATGTGTGTCAAAGTATGTGTGATGACTTCTGTGGTTCAGATTGCTATTTAAATATTAAGGAATTATAGGAAATCTATTTGTTTTTAAAAAATATATATAAACCCCATGGGTTTTGGTTTTGCATGCCTCTGCACTTCAATGTGGAATGGCACAATTTTCAGGTTAAGGATGTGAGTTCCTAGTGGCTGTTGGCATAAATAAGGGGCAGCTCAATCCCTTACCCTCTATTTCATCTTACTTTTCTATTTGTAGCACGATCATTTCTTTTCATATTTCTTTGCTTTCCAGGCACAGTTTCTAGAATCTTTTTTAAGCAGACAGAATTCAGAATTCAGACAGCTAAATGCCACGGATGTAGGAGGTAAATATTTTACAGGAAATTAACATAAAGTAATCCATGATTATGCTGACAAAAATGGGGATAAATAGCAGTAGAATTATTTTTAGGTGTTTTGTTTTGGTTTGGTTTTTTTTTTTTTTTTTTTTTTTTTTTTTTGTTTAGTTGGGTTTTGGGTTTTTTTTTAATCATTTACCTAAGCAGGATTAATAGTGAAGTGTTAGCCTAAAATAAGTGATAATTGATTGGTATATGTAACTACCTAGGCAGCCAATCTGCAGATGTTAATTTCAAAAAGAGTCAGAGGTACATATTTCAGTATTATCTATATAATGTTTTTGTGTTTAATTGAATAAGTGTGCAGATTAATTTCTTTGCATTTCATTCATCTACTTTATCTGATTCTCTCAAGGTATGGTTATTGGTAACCTCACCTGATCTAAAAAGATCGTAAAATTGCATTTTCTTTTCAAAAGTACAGCATTAAGAAAAAGGAAAAAAAAACCTTGTCTTAGAGCACTGAGTTTTATATGGAATCCCTCATTTATGGTAGTTTATTAGAATAAAATATTACTTGCTGTGAATTTTTRTGGGCAGTCTCAGTAAAAATATGATCCCTGATTTTTCTCTTTTGAAGAAAAATTGGAGTAAGATTTACTTCTTACACAAACTCTAGATAGATCCTTCTTGAAGCAGTAACATTAAGTAATTATGGAACATGACCTTGTGATCTGAAGTAAAGACAGCTTTGTACTCTGTCTGCTCCCATAAATTTGTACAATTTATTTTATGAAGCAGGAAATAATTGAAAATAATGTGAATTGGAAATTGCGCAGAGACTGTCAGAACAAACTCCATAAATTCTACCTAGCCACTTTTATCACCTCTCATGGAAACATGGAAATTATAGCTTACAACCTTTTACAGTCTCAAAATAGCAGTTTTCCGAAGAGATGGTGCCTTCTGTAATCTGTAGGCAGATGTTACAGAGTCAATGGGTTTTCTGATCTCTGTGCAAGGAGTACACAACTGATGTACTCTGCTTCACTGCACAGGGGTGTCATTCCTAGAAAAAAAACATCAGAGGGGAACTTTTAGGGGATTTCAACATTTATCAGCTATAGTTTGACATGGTTATTCTGACTAATATATCTTTCAAAGAGTTTTTATGCTACTGTTATGAAAAACAAAAGTAACAGTCTTTAAAACAGGTTTTCAGGCAGATAAGTTTTATGTTTTTTCCTTTTTGAAAATTAAAAAGGTGAAGGTATGACACCATCACACTTTCATACCAGCACTGGATGTGGTTTTAGAACAGAAGTCTGCTTGCTAGAGGACTGAGATAGACAGCAACAGAGGTGAAAAAAGTATAACTCATAAATATCTGTAATAATATAAAGATATCACAAGTACAGTAAACTTTCAATGGCTTGATAGCTCTTGTTAGAGTTTAGTAAAATGGCTTACCAATTCAGGATCCATTACTGACCAGGAGCTGGCTCTTTCGTGGGATTGCAGGAGTCCCTTATCTCTTTTTCTTTATTTTCTAGCAGATATTTATATAGCTTGGGTGTCTTTGTTTATGGAGACTTTTTATGTTCCAGGGGTCTATATGAAAGATGAAATATTTTCTTTCGGATTTTTCCTCTCAGGTATTTTACTTTTCACAGCATTGGGTGTAACCTTGGTGCTTTTGAAGAGTCAAGGAAAGGCTATACATAAACCAGAGGTGTGGACATAAATTTGGATACACATAATAAAGTAGTATAAAGTTTGCAGTAACACTGAAATACTTCCCTGAAGCAATGGAATTCTCTGCTTCCTCCTGAGCACTTCTCTCAGTACATTATACCAATGCACACATGCATATACACGTATCACATATATTCATAGCAATTGCTGGTTTATTTGTTTTCTTATTTCTGTGCTTAATATGTGTATATTCAGCATGGATCTGTTGAGTACTGGTTTAGTTCAGAGTAATGAGCACAGGAYTTGACATCAGAGCTCATAAATCAAGTGCTATCACCTTACACCTCTGGCAACCACTGTATTCTGCCTTAGTGCTGTGGTAAGCATGACTATCCCATGTAGAGAAAAGGCTGGGGCCGAAGACCCCCAGGTGTACACAGATCTGTGTTTTGGAAGTGTAGTACTCACTGTAGTGTATAAATTTTAATACTGTATCATGTGATTGCTCAGAAATCTGTTAGATTGCTTTTTTGATGGAAGTGTTCATTTAGCCTAAGCCTTGGAAATGTGGCCATTTGCTCTGAGGTCATTGTGCCACTGAGGTTGAGGTCAGGAGCTTCTCACATGCAGCATGTTGCCAGGCTACAACCTCAGTGATTGCTCAAGTATTCGCAGCATTTAATTTGTAATATTGTTACTAAGGCAACTAGCTTATWACAAATGTCTCTTTGCATTTCTAGATGGAAGGAGCTGGTAATTTGCATTTCTTAGTCTCTCAGCGCTGTTGCAGAGCTGTCTTTAGGTTTGCTGGAGCTCTTTTAAATGCTAAGTTTAACTGACATCTGTAAGATTTTTTCACTATACCTGAGCTCTCTTCTGGCCTCTTTTGTGAGACCCCATCAAGCTTTCCTTTACATTCTTTTTTAATCATGCAGGAGGAATCTACACATTGTATTCTTATGAAATTGCTGGAAAAACTTCAAGGTGTTTTGTGTGAACTTATTTTATCCAGTTATAAGTTTTCTGCCTCTGTCTTACAGTTCCAAACTCGAGTCACTTTTATTTTGAACCTTGTGCAGCCTGGCCTGTTACAAATTCACTAATGTCATATTTTGTGTGAACAATCTCCAGGCATATACAACAATGATTTTGATTGACTGTTCCTTACTGCAGTTTGTGATTACTTGCAGAGAGTCACCCTTGATAGAATTAGATACTTTGTCTGCTCATTCTTCCTCTCTTGTTCCCTGAGTTGCAATAACATCACACTTGACAGCAAAATTAATATCTTTCCTTGTCAACAGAGATGCCTCTTTCCTCATGCTTTGTCTTCTAGAGTTCACACAACCTACTCTACATTTTATGTTGGTTTTTATTTGTGCAATTTACTTTGTCATCACCCCACAATTCTCAAGTTCCTCTTTCCTGGCACAAGGAAAACAGTTATTACTTTGCCTTTTAAGCATGAATTCTCTCCATTTGTTGTCAAATATTGTACTGTTAGATTCTGGAAACCTGAGTAGTAATTAGCTCCACAGTTCCCTTCCACTTATATCAGCATTAGACTAAATGGATAATAATATAATAAATATATAATGGCCTAGGAAAGGATTTTTTTTCATTAATTACTTTATATTAGAATTGCAAACAGATGTCTAGTAATAATAGAGTGTTGTCATGCTTTAATGGCATTCCTAAGATATCAGAAATGTTTCCCACCTGCTTTTCAATATTTGTTTAATTAGTTCTGCCTTTAAAGAACATTGGTATTTACAGAGGAATAAGTGGAAGGCCTTTGCAGACTTGCTACCTTCCTACTTAATATGACTTTTGTGTATAGTATTCATGAACCAGATAATTTGATAGAGTGAACCAGCCTTAATATTTCCTATTTTATGAAACTTTAAGTCATTTAATGAAATTTCATTTTCATTAATACACAAAAATTACGAAATTTTATAAAAAGGGTGAGAAAGTTAATTTGCAATTCTTCAGGCATATAACTGAATGAATTTACTACAAGTTCTGGAAACTAATGGGAGATACAACAAGGCAGTTGTCAGATAAAGGTTGCAATAATGAATAATAAGGTTTTTCAAATTATCTAGGAATCTTATTAATAAAACAGACTGTCATAAAGTATTTAAGAGGATCCCCCTAGGGGGAAAATGAAATGGCAGTTTTCTCTGGAGACTGTTAAAAGGAAAGTCAGCTTACTTTCAGTTTAAGACCTCTGTCAGTGTTTTAGGTAGGTTTAAACACCTTTCAGGTGAAGCACAGAGTAAGTGCACAGGATGCAACAGCTCCTACAGTGTATTTGTCCATTATTCCTTAATATGACCTGGAGGAGGCAGTAAAAGAAATGCAGGGCTCCACTTTTATTTTCTCTTTGACATTGTTTACTCATATGTGTCACCAGTCTTTCCGTTATCCTTGTGCACACAACARTGGAGACAGAATTGTTGTGGTTTAGCCTCAGCCAGCAGCTAAATACGACACAGCCACTGGCTCACACCTGCTCTCCCTGGGTAAATGGGGAGAAGAATCAGGAAAAAAAAAAAGGTAAAAGTAGAAGGTTGAGATAAGAACAGTTTAATATTTGAAAACAAATAAAATTTAATCTAAGTAGTTGTAGTAGTAGTAGTAGTAGTAATAATAATAATAATTTACTACTACTAATAACAATAATAATAGTGATAATGCTAACAARTAATGAAGCCAAAGTGGAGAGAGAGACTGAGAGTGAGAGAGAGATGGAACTCAGAAGARGGACAAGTGATGCACAATACCCACACATCTGTCTCCAAGCAGTGATCTGCCCCATCCTGCAGCTTCTATTTGGGGCATTGTGTTCTGTGGTATGGAATAACCCTCTGGGCAGTCTGGGTTAGCTGCCCTGGCTAAGCTCCCTCCTACTTTATCTTCTACACCTGCTCACTGGTAGAACATGGGAAACTGAAAAGTYCTTGGCTTAACAGAAAAGCTGCTTAGCAACAACTACAACATCAGTACGTTATCAACATTATTCTCATCTTAAATCTAGAACATTCTTGGTCAGAGAGGAAGAACAATGTTGTACCACCTGTGCTTTGTGTTTACAGGAGTGTTAGCTCTGTGTGTGTGCTGGAAAAGGTTCTGCTCTTTGTCTTGTCAGATCTGGGTGCCAGCCACATGAAAACTTATGGGCATGTGTATATGTTAATCCCCATGCCCATCAAGAATGTGTATTCACACTTTCTGAAACTGGGAATGGAAAGCAATCACTCCTGGGATGTGGAGTCTTACCTCTTACAGTCTYAGGTCTTTCTAGCCTCCCCAGGAGATTGGGAAAAGTGACTTTGGATGGTGCTGATAATAGGAGAGAAAAGAACTGGTATTGCTTTGTGAACACTTTTCTACAAATAGATTGTTTCTTAAGGAAAGTTTATCTGGCTTTGAAGCCCATTATTTGGATGTAAAATGCCTGTGTAGATGCTATGTCTTAATCTCTTGGCAGTGGGTACTGTTTATCCCTTAAAACACCCTATTAAATAAAAAGAATGATCTATGATTCTGAAAAACATCACAGAAGTAAATAAAGCTCTAATGACTTTCTAGAAGTACAAGACAGCTGATGAGTGTAGGCTGGTAAGAGCATAAATTTTGTCCAAGTTAATGGTATAAAATGATCAAAACATTTTCTGAAATCATCCAATTAGTTGTTCAGTACCTCCTGTCCACCTATTCATTTGTTCTTGCAGTAGCAAGGGTTTTTTCACTATTTCTGGAACTCTGAAATATTATCAGAATAAAGACTTGACGAACTATAAGGAACATATGTTTTAGTTTTGATTGACTTTTAGCTATAAAACACAAGTGGTATGACTTCTTAGAATAAATAATGATTTAAAATACATTTTTCCCTGGACCTGGGCCCTTAAAAATTTTGATTATAGCCTTCAAATTATATACTATTATCATATTATCATAAAATACGACTTAATTTTTTTAGAATTTAGCTCTTTCTGATATTCCATGTGGAAAGCTGTAGTATTTGGTAAATGAGAATTTGCTTTAGAAGATAAAGTAAATTAATTAGCCGTAGGAAAGCTAACACATATCTAAAAATGCTTATTAAATAGTGTTTATATGTCTGAACTTCCTTAAAAGTAACATGTGTATTTTTGGAAATATATTTCAGCAATTTGATGTCAAAATAGTGGGTCAGTATTGGCTAGTTGAGTTTGTATTTTATTATTTCCAGTAATTATTTAATTCCAGCAGTGCTTGTGGTTGACAAAATAAGGGCAAAATGAATTAATCACTTACACGTTTTATTTTTTTTTCTTTTCTTTTTTTTTTTTTTTAATTTTGCAACACAATTGAGATAAAAGTGCATCCTGGCAGCCAGGAGGGCCAACTGTACCCGGGGGCATCAGGCCCAGCATTGCCAGCTGGGCAAGGAGGGGATTGTTCCACTCTGCTCTGCCCTGGGGKGCAGTTTTGGGCATCACAATATAAAAAGTACATTTAGTTATTAGAGGGCAACAAAGATGGTGAAGGGTCTGGAGGGGAAGCYGTGTGAGGAGGGGCTGAGGGCACTTGGTATGATCGTCCTGAAGAAGACTGAGGGGAGACCTCACTCACTGCAGTTACAGTTTCCTCATGGAGGGAAGAGAAGGGGCAAGTGGTCAGTGACAAGGACTCAAGGCAATGGCATGAAAGGGAGGTGTGGGTTGAATRTCAGTAGAAGATTCTTCCCCCAGAGGGTGGCTGGGCACTGGAACAGGCTCCCCAGGGCAGTGGTCACCAAGCCTGCCAGAGCTCAAGAAGTGTTTGGACAATGCTCTCAGACACATGGTGTGACTCTTGRTGTGTCCTCTTCRTGACCAGGAGTTGGAGTTTTTGATTCTGATGGATCCCTTCCAACTCAGAATATTCTATGATTCTATAACAGCTAAGCCTACAGGTCATAATATTTAACAAGTTCAGTAGAGGTTGTTCTCTCAAGTGTCTCAGCTGTGAAGAAATKACCAGAAATTACGTCCTTGCTGTGGGAGATTCTTTTTAGTGTCACAGTTGCTAGAGAAAATACACTGATGTAGAAAATGCAAACGAAGAAAAGTAATAAGGAAGTGCTGTTACATGATTTTAACTTTCACGCTGTAAACTGATCCCCTACATGAATCACCTTTTCAAATATTTAACTATTGGCTTAAAAACAGCTTTAACCAAATGCATACCCTCGATATGTTTAAGGGAAGACTGGATGTGGCACTTGGTGCCATGATCTAGTTGAAATGTTAAAACAKGGGTTGGACTCGATGATCTCAAAGGTCCCTTCYAACCTAGAAATTCTGTGATTSTGTGATTCTGTGCATACCATACCCAGTTCAGCCTGGAGCAATCTAAACATTGAGTACAAAATTATATTTCAAGTTTTCTATATTAACACTAAAACCAGACTGGAGTATGCTGCAGTAAAAGAGACATAAGGCGCTCTGGTATGCTGTTGACTAGTGAATACTCAAAGGAGATGAGGAAAAACAAGACAAAACCCCCAGCCTACTCCCATCACTCCCCCATATTAAAAAAAAAAAAAAAACAAATAAACAAACCCAACTTTTAAAGTACATAATTTTAAACCTTAGGAAAATAGGACCTGAGAAGCTTTTGGTTTTTTTGCCGCTCTTTGGCTTTAGTMGTACAATGAAAACCACTTGCATGTAAAATTACTTTAATTTTGGTTACTTTTTTTATTTTTTTCATTTTCTCCCAGGAATTCTAGAACTGGATTACTCACTTCCAGGGTGCAACAGAGGGCTAACTCATGCAGGTCAAAGGGTGTTTTATGCCAAATTTATTTCTGTAAGAATATGTAGGTTCCTATACTGAGCAAAAAACATAAGTAAATATAAAATTTTAATTCTCAGTATTGATGTAGGGGAAAAGACTCAAGTAGTGRGATACATAACTGGAAACTGCTGGCAAAATTTACAGGAAATTACTTCAGTGGAGCAAACATTTTTTTCCCCAGGGTGTTTGATTAATCCGTCTGTTGTGCCATGTTTTATTGATAGAAATGGTCATCATAATACATATTTTGATATTTTATTTAACAACTTCAGATAATCAGTATTTACCATAGAAAAGAAGGGGGTTTTCAGCACATTTTGCACATAAATTTGGGGGTTTTTTATGGTCATATTTTTGTACTTCTCTCAGCAAATTTTTTTTAAAATATTTCCATATTTCTGCWTTCACATCTTGCATCTAGTGAATGATTTGAAAATTTTCATTTGTGTAATTTTCTTATAAAATTGTGAAAATGTTATGAATCTGGGCCCACATCAATCATTTTTTTTCCTTGCTGAAACTAGCTGACATGGGAATTCTGCTTAGACTATCTTCTGCCTTGTGTTACTCTTCATTATATAGCTCCAACAGATTACTCATATGAAATACAAAAATCCACAATATAATTATTCCATCCAATGTCATCATCATCACCAAAGAATTCCTGTGATTAACTACTCTTCTAGTGTATTTCCATTGTGTCAGCTTTGCCACTCCTGGTCACTAAGCTTTGGCTCCACTGTGTGTATACATTTCAGATTCATGATTTGTTTCCTAGGCTCTGCAAGGATTCAACAAATGTTTGCAAAAGTCTTGGTACTTATCTATACATGCCCCTAATTGCACTGAGCAACCTTTCAAGTTTGTACCATTTTAGTTTCCCCAGTAAGCAGAGGAGAGCTGGTGGGAATTACCAGCTATGGCTCCCCTGCATCCTTCAGTGTATTGCCCTCRCTAAGGCTAATGTCCAATACCTGCAAGGCRTGATCTAGGGGAGTAAATAATATARTAAGTGAGATAATAGAATGAAAGCCAGCCCCATCTACTTCCCGAGCCTGGAGTATTTAATTATGTGCATGTGGTGGGTTGGAACGGAAAGGTATAAAAATCCTACTGTATTCAGATTTTTTCTCAAACCACATGACAGGAGATCTGAGTACAGTTTTGCAGAGTTTTTTACTTCATGACCATGTTGATGACAGAAGTGGGAATCCTACACTTCTCATTGCTCTTGAAAAGAAGTTTTGAAAGGGATGACAAGAATGCGAGAACAAAGGGACAAGCATCTCATTTGTGTCCTACTGTAGTTCTAGTCTGTGATTTTTACCAAAAGCTTTTTTAAAGTATTTCCTATTGTTCTTTTTTTAAGTGTCATTATAATTTTGGAGATACCTGAGTGATGGGGATTACATAGCCACTTCTGATGAGCTGTTTAAATATTTGCTTAAAGATTTCACTTGTGAAATACTTTGCAAAAATTGTGATAGCTGAAGCTACAAAACCAGGTATTCTTTATTTAGAAGGAGTACTTTTTATTCCTTCTTCTAAGGCATTTAAGTCCTTATGAATACATCTCTGTTTACTTGGAAGTGGAGCAAGAAGAGAAGTGAACTCTGTGAAAGGTAAAAGCGTGGCTCAGGCTGGGTAGACCAGAGTGGCTGAGGCTGGAAGGAACTCCAGAGGTCACCTTGGTGCATGTGCARTAGTGTCTCTTCAGGTCTGTGTGTGCTTGTGGAGAGTGATGACTGACTGGTTGATCTCACTTGATACCAAACAAGATTTTTAGTATTTAAAACTGTTGATTTTGACACATACTTCACTGATTGCAATAAGTAAAGACTAATTATGAGAAGTTGAAGTGCTTGAAATATTCCTTTTTATGTTTTCACMTTTGCTTTACATATCAATTTGAAACATCTTTCTGCAGTATAATTTGATGAGAAATGCAAAATAAAGTAGACGGACACGCTTGGACTCCATGGGTGTTTCATTTTTATGCTCAGTAGTTTATGCATTTGCTATTGTCATTGTCATTAAAGGTCATTATTGCTTTTGAACTGGTATATCTCAAAGGCCAAATTAACTGCAATTAACTGTAGATGTAAAGTGATTTTTTTACTTGCTAAAAATAGTTATACTGTAGCATTGAGTTTGAACTTGGAGGCTAATTGCATCATTTTAGAAATAACAAACCCYAGAACTTTAACACATTAACTGTAATTTACTCCACTAACATGTACAAATTGAAATCTTTTAAGTGTATGTAAATTGACTTTTAATTTTTCTTATTTCATCTTGTATGCTTTATTAAAAAGCATTAAGGGATCTCGAGGCCAATATTGCTCTAAAGTATATCAACAGAAACACAAGGCTAATTTAAAAACATTTCATTATATTTCCTATAAGTGGTTGAACTATTTATAAAACTCAGTAATTCACTTATAATGAGGATCATAAAGCTCTTTACTAATTCTGTGAAACACCTCTTGCATTTTGTTACTACACTTCCCTTCTTTTCTTTTTTTTTTTCTTGTGGTTGATATCTGCCGATGTAGGAAAAGTTACTTTTCATTGCATGTTTATAGCAGTGAGAGAACTTTTCATCCTGACTGGAGGCTTTGAATATAATTGTACAGTAACTCAAAAAAAGTACTGAGCACCAGCAGGTGAGGAAAGAGGGTGAGCAGGTGTCAGCAAGCAGTGGTGTAGTGGCACAGAGACATGGGGTAAAGTAGTARGAAAATAAAGATGACAAAAAAAGAGAATGATCAAATGTGAATTTTTTATGAGTGAGAGAAGACATCAATTTCTTGTAATTCTGAAATTGATAGAAAATCTTGTTTACTAGTGCAAGTGACTTGAAGTAAAACAAGAAATTGTCTAAAATGTGAACATATTCTGAGGCAGGAGAAAAGTCAAAGCATATATTTGCTGGAGCTTAGCCAGTCCCATCAACTCTCYTGGGCAGGGTCCTCTGGATCAGACCTAGATGAAAAGATAGTTTTGAGATGAGAAAGGCAGAATTCCTTTGTCTCCTGCATTGTGCATGGGACGTGCCCACCTGGCCCTCWGAGAAAGCTCCTGTGCTTTGGAGTCACTGTCCATCAGAAAGTGGCGCCACTGGGTGTCACCTCAGGGGTCCTGTGCCTGTCTTGCATGAAGTCCCAGTGTGGAAGGGTGACGTAAAATTAAGTTTAAACAAGGTCCATCTCCCTGGGAGAGAGTACAAGCAAACATGAGAGAGGGTACACAATTTCCAGCCCTGGTACTGCGACTCCTCTCCATCAACCATCCATGAYTGACACCACCATCAACCTCAAAAAGCATGACTGTTACATAATCACTTTGTATAAATAAGTGWATGAGTATTCATATTAGTCAGCTGCCAGATTTTTTCATGACTTTCTCTTCAGCTAGTGACTCATTAGCACTCATTGGTGTTGCCACTGACTAGAGTTGGCTTCTTTCTGACACACTGTGAGTAACAACTGATGTTTTGTCAACAGAAATTATGAATTCCTCTGTTTTTTTTTTCTTTGCTGATATTGCTAATCATAATATACTCTTTATTTTGTGGCTTTAATTTCTAAGAAAACCTTTAATTATCTCAATTCTTTGTAAATATAATCCACCTGCAAAAACAACAGTGATCCTTTATATTTTGATAAATTAAGAACTCATGCATTTTTAAACCACTATTTAATAAATTAAACATGATTTYGTATACCAGCAATATTTTGACCAATGTCTGACAATCTTTCATAATAAAAATAGAATCCCCATGCTTGCCTTTGTAGTGTTTAAAAGTTAGCTTGATGAAAATCTGCTTTTCATAAACTTTGATAAATGTGTTCGAAAGCAGTGAAGGAAAGCCTAGAGGAGAAGCTAAATGTACGGTGCTGGGCTGAGAAAGTGATTTTGTCTGTTGCAYTGGAATCTTAAAAGTTGATTAAGTTTAATGAACCATTCTGAATTTTTCCATGAAAAGCTTGGTAGCRCCTTTCTCAATAGGTTACACATGTGAGAATTTCTCTAATTAGAAACACCAGGAYGTTTTATCATGGAATTGATAAAATTAGTATTAATAAATCAGCRATGGTCCATCTAGTCTTCACAGTCCAGATCATTGGAATTCACCCCAAAATTCTCAAGGAACTCAATCCTGAAATTACTGACTGCTGGGTTTACTATGTAATGTACAACTTAAATTGACCATGGGGTGGTAAATGAGATGTTAAGTTGTTTTTTTAAAATGGCTCCAAGTGTGAATCAAAAAGCAATATAGTACTTTTCAGAGTGCTAAAAATTATAAGAAAATGTATCAAAAGCTTGAGCTGGTAAATTAATGGAAATATATGATTATAGAAGGGAATACAGCTTTAGCAGAAGGAAGCTATACCTCATTACTCTGTTTAAATTCTTTGAAGGAATCATTGAGCATTTGGATAGCAGGATTCCAACCAGGTGTGTCTACATTTTCATCAGTGGTTTTTTTTGGAGCAGCAATATTATTTTAAAGAATTTCTTAGAGTTTTTTATTTACTGTTTCTTGGTTGAGCTCAAATAGCTGGTTTGGGGAGTTTAAAGCAGAATTCATTGTGGAACATTCTGGAAGCTCCACTCTAGGTGCCATCAGAGATGCTTGCTTTCCACGTTGTAGGGGGCCCCTCTATGTCTAAATTCATGTCAGGTCTCAGACAGTTTTATACCACATTGCTGAGCCTTTTCAGTCTGAGGGCACCAGTTTAATTTAATCTGGAACGTGCTTGAGTGTCCCGCTCCCTCCTTTTGCTTTTATGATCTCCCCAGATGCCAGGGCAAAGTTGTAACTTTATGATGTTAAATACTGCACTGAACCTTTAGTGTCCTGTATCCCTCTGCTGATACAAGCAAATTGGTTCACACTACCTATTTCAAAAATTGCAAGGCTTGTAATCAGCAAGAGGCATTGGAATGAGAAGTGGAAAGCTCCTGTTCTCCACCTCAGTACATGCTACTGCCTATGTTTAATATTACATGGATTCAGTGAAACTGCCCATTATGAAAATTTTAGCTTATGTTGCAAACTGTGAGCTGGTAAGTAATACCTGGTGAGCCTGCTTTATGAGGACTTAGATATATGGSAACCACTGTCTTATGAAAGAAGATAGTGAAATAAAAACATTGGGCATAAACCTATCTGTCTTTTTTATTTTATTTTATTACTCTGCATCACTGAATTTCTGTACATTTTATATATACAGATGTTCACAAACAAGTAAATAGTCATATTCTAACAAGTACCCTTTAACTGGTTGTTTTGTKTTTTAGTTTCAGGAACTTTATGTATTCTGAAAGATACTCTGTTGTGTTCGASCTCTTTCTCTTACTGATTTTGATGTCAAAGTATGTTTCTATAAGGCATTCATTATTTTGAAATAATAATTCAGTTGACTGACTGCAAGGTTTGTGCTAAGAGAAAAACAAACTTAATGAAGTGATCCACTTCAGTCCAGAATACTGAATTCCAAAATTTAAATTTCTATGAAGGAGAAAGGGTATCAAAAAAAAAAAAGGTAAAAAATATTTGTGCGAGGAAGGATACTGTAACAATAAAGAGAAAAAAGAAAAAACAAACAGCAACCACAATGACATGGGTTGCTTTACTTTCAATTWTGTGGGTTTTCTTTGAGCTTTTATCAGGTTTGCATGCTTGAAATATTTAATCTTAYGATGGTAAAATCTGCTTTGTAGAAGATTAATTTCTTAAACTGTGAATGTAATCCTGTCCAGGAAATCGTTGCTTCAAAACAATTCAGAGCAAGCACTTCTAATCATATTTAAAATACTTTTGAAGGAGGGAGGGATCCAGACTGTGCACTCACAGTACATGAGCCCTCAGTTGCATCATTTATTCAGAATGAAATACAGAAGTTGAAATTTTAGAAAGCATAGACAGAAAGGYAATGTTAGCATCTTTTCAGACATTTACCCACTTTAATTGCATAAGAGGCTTTGCATCACATGATGCTGCATATTCCAGTTCTCCTGTGCAATTCATGCCGTTGTCTGTGCCTTACACACCTCTGATGTAGGAAGGGGATTTTCCTTCTCTGCCCTGCTCTTGTGAGACCCACCTGAAGTAAGTACTGTGTAAGTAAGCTCTGGGGCTCTCAACACAAGAAAGATGCTGACCCATTGGAATCAAGTTCTGAGGAGAGTGAAGAAGGAAGATGATTACGTGGCTAGAATACCTCCTGCTTCTGTGTAACCAGGCTGAGAGAGCTGGGTGGTTCAGKCTGGGAAAGAGGAAGCTCCAGAGACACCTTTGAGCCCCTTCTAGTGCCTGAAGGGGGGCTGTAAGGGAGCTGGAGGGGGAATTCTCACAAAGGCGTTTATTGCACATGGGGAAATGGCCTGATGATGGAGTAGGRTAGGTGTAGATTATGTATTAGGAAAAAAATCCTCTCCTGTGAGGGTGGTGAGGCATTAGAACTGGTTGATAAAAAGGCTGTGGATGCCCCATCCATGGAAGTATACAAAACCAGGCTGGGTGAGGCTTTGAACAACCTGGTCTGGTGGAAACTGTTCTTGCCTATGAAAGAGTTTTAAAACTAGATGATATTTAAGGTCCCTCCCAATCCTAAGCATGACAATGCTTTCATTATGTCAGTGGCTGCAAATATGTTGCAATTTGCAATCCCAAATAATGTGAGGCTGTTCATATAATAAAGGCRCTGTATACAGTGGCTCCTCTGCATTTTCCATGCTCTTTTTTTGCAGAAAGAAGAAAAGTTGACAGGAATTGGTGTGTCACAGAATCCCATTACAATCCTCTACTGCCGAGTGCATGACTTTTTGTCTTTYAGTTGCCTTTATTCCATTTTCTCGACTACTAGATTTGTCCTTTTCCTAGAAAAATAAACTCGTTGATGTAAGGGAAAAAAGGCATTAAAAGGTTCTCCTAGCTGAAGTTCTTATAAATTATTTACTTTCTGTTCCCTTTCCTTCCTCACTGAATAAATTGTAAGGAATGCAATGTGACAGCCCCCAAATTGATACATGGCATGATCTAATGGATAAGGTGGCTGCRCTGGACACATCTGCCACTTTTTCATGAGATCTCATTTTCTTACTGGTTCTTACTCCTTTCTATGTTCTACAGGGTCACTGGAATAGAATTGATTTTAAAAGTTCCAAAATATGAAAGATACTGACGTGGAGAATTTGGAGTTGTTTTTGCCTCTGATACATATATTTGTCTCCGAAGTGAGTTCATCAATGCTGAAACAAGTCTCTAGAACAGATATCTACATTTTGATCCTAAGAGCAGTGCTGATTCAGTATGTAGGGTAGGTAAAGAAAGATGGTGGGAGAGAATGAAACTAAAAGTAAGAATTTTTGAATTCACAATATAAAGTATGACAGAGAAAAGGAGGAGGGACCTCAAATCTTGAATGTCCATGGTCATTAATACCTGCAGAGTTACTAAATCACATGCTGTTTGTGACCAAGCACATATATTTTGCCCTTGAGCTGCTGTTCTGAATGCAAGCAAAAGAAAATTAAAGGGTATTTATCATAAATACTTTATTTTCAGAGCAGTAGAGATACTTCATGTTTTGAAATACAGCTGTGCAACTACAGCTGAATATGTTCATTCCCTCTCAGCTTTAAAAAAATCTCAAGTGCTTTTTACACTTGAGGACAGTTCTCTGTAGCTTTTTGATACTGTAGGCTTTGAATACAGAAAATAATACAAATAGCAGAATCAAGAAATATCTAGGTTGTATTGAATAAACTAAATAGATTTCTTATCTCCATCTTTCATTGCTGGATGATTTTTAAAGGTGTATTCCTGACATAAGAKTTCCTCAAGTCTTTTCCAATTTGAGAGTGTATTTTTTTTCCAAAACCAGAACTGAGTTTAGGTCATTAAAGATGGATGCAGCTGCAGTCCATACGTGATGGTGAAAAAGCCTCTTTTCATCTATATATCCAGGCATGTGTAGCTGAAATAGAGAAAAGACAATAGTACCCTTAGCACTTCTGACAGATCTGTCTTTTTTTGTCCTGTAATACTCTTAAGAATGACAAATACAGATATAAAGTCAGAGATCCTATTTGATGTCTTAGCCATGTAGGAACCACATATGTACTATGAGTCATAAGAAATTTAAAAAGTCTGTGGGTTTCATAGTTCTCTCTTCCATTTTATAGATTCAGAACCTTGCTGACTGTGTTAAAATACACTTTTGTTAAATGAGTCCATGGTACTGGCAAACTAGAGCTGGAGCTGAAAATGAAGACTGAAAGTTAATGGATACTTTCAACTTCATTTTATGTTGGATTTTAACATTAGATTTGAATGACCTTATTATTGGTTTCACTAGATAAATAATTTGATTGTTAGTGAATTTAATTTACAGGGATCTTATGCTCTGCTTAAAGGCAAAATCAGTTGATATGCTAAACCATAAATAATGTTACGAAGGATCTTGTCTTTACAGACATGGTACCATCAAATAGTCTTGCTTTCCTTACATTCTGGATTTACTAGAAGAAAATTCCTGGCAAGAAATCAAGGAGATTTCTATTTCGACTTTGCTTTRCTTAAAGGTCTAGCATGCTGAGTAGAAATTGCTGTACATGGTTGAACAAAGATTCTCTTGTTGCTGTTAKGGAATCTGGTCCCCTAAAAAAACTCTTGCTTTCTTGTGTGTGAATAACACAGATATTCAGCCACTGTGCATAGAGCTGCAAACATATTTAGAAGTTARTAATTCACAGAGAGGCTATTGTCTCTTATGTTTCAAAAAAAAGTAATTCTTAATTGGCAGGAATCTGATCAGATCATGAAAATTATTATTAAGGTTAATATAATTAGCTTTCTGTATTTGGATACTTATTCATAAACATATCTTTAAAAGTGTGAATACGCAGAAATATTTCATTATGTGAAGGTTGTTTGATGCTGTTTGTTTGGTTGTTTTTTTTTAAATTTACCTATTTTTGCCCCTATGCAAAATAAGGGGAGATAATTTGCTGCAGATCTGAGAGTCAAAACTGCAGGACACACTGATGGTGTACCTGGGGATGTCACTGATGATGATATTTTTAGTGYTCTTCTAAACAGATGATGGATACAGCATTTACTTACCTAAAGTACCTGTTGTACTGAGAAGTCATCTCAGAAAGCTCTGCAGTTTGTGCTTAGCACTGGTTTGTTGGAAAATACACAAATAATGAATCATATCTCTGTTTTGTTCATTAGACTCTGAAAGAGGCACAAAGTTCTTTTGTGAAATATTTTCACAATTAATTGCCTTTTCAGAGAATCTAAAATAGAAGCTTATTATTTTATAATTTGACAAGACTGATCGCYGGCATTTTCTGGAATATGTTGTAACCTCTGCAATATTTTAGATCTCTTGTTTGAAGTATTAAATATGAATAGCTTTGATTGTATTTCAGTGTTTTGCGTTTTCCTTACAGTGTTGTACATGTTAAATGAAGGATATTAGGTAAGCATATTATCCTGCATATATTACTGCTTGTCATACTCCAGTTAAATTCACTGTCTCTGTTTCCAAACACAGTCTCCTCTKTAGTGCTGCAATCAGGAGAAAATTGAAAGGCACAGTAGCTCCTAGCCTGAAATAATTAGCTTCCCGAAAGTTAGGCCTCTTTCAGCTTCACTGAATTCTGAGATGGAATGTTTGTCTCAAGTGTCAAAGAATAAGGAAAAAAGAAGCTACATYTTACATCCTGTCAAAGTGTTGTGGGGTTTTTTTTGACCTCGAAATGCAATTCAAATACTCAGATCCATTCCATCTGTGTGATCCTATGTTCCCACAAAGTTAGACCAGATTGAGTTCAAAGACTTGTTGTTTCTATAATGGGTAAAAGAAATTGCTGAGGTCACATGTAGGGYTTTAATATTCTTCAGATATTACTACCTCCCAGTGTTAGTGTAGAAAACTGTTCTTCCTGAGTTATCCTTGCAATATTTGGAAAAGTACAGTTTTGTTAGAGTTTTATTAGAACAACTGCTTTTGCTCTTGGTGTTTCTCTCTTCTTGGTGCATATCTACCAATTAAGGGTTTATGGTCTGTGGTCTCTGCATGCACAGTTCATGCACCATAGAGTAATTTTTTCTTACACCAATAACACATTCATGCTGAAGGCATTCTGGGATTCTTGACTAGTCTCTCAGTGATGAATATGCATTTCATGATTGGCAGAATTTTCTGTTWTCAGCAGCACAAAGTATTTGGGTGCCTACAGTAAAATTCATATTCAAGATACCGTAATACAAGTAAAGAAACTTTATAATAAATGTATATAAGATTAATACAATCATATAAAACAATAAATGTAGTAGTAATATAGAAGTATTTTACAGACACACAATTATCTGCTTTGCATTGTTTATTGCCAAGACAGGACTCATCCCTAAGGAGCTTTTGGTATCTTGGCATTTGCAAAAACTGGCACAATGACAGCCCTGCTACTATATGGTATTCTGTCACTTGTTATTTTTTTTCCAGAGAGATTTAATTATAATCCAGAAATTTGAATTTCTGTGGGTGGAAACTTGGCAGGTGGAATATTATTGCAGGACTCTTCCAATTTTTGAAAACRTTAGTTTAGAAGCATTTGTTGMATCGTGGAAACATTATCTTAGTGTGGGTTATTTTAATGMCATTTTATTCAATAATTTTTTTAAATTAGGGGACAGTACTTAAAATGTGTCATATGTCACTGAAACTGGTGCAAAGTAGTGAGGGAGCAAASTTTGTTGGTTCTACATGGAGTGAGATTTTCCCTTAAAAGCTGACTTTACTGTAAGACTTCAGAAAAATAAAGCAAAGATTTGTTTCTCTGTGTTGATCAAATCAAGGATTAAGCCTCATTTGTAATTCGTACAATCTGGTGCTTTCAGTGCTTTAAGATAAGGAAGATTTTTTTACCAGAAAAGTAATTTTTTTGGTCTGGTTTTCTGGGCCRCAGGGTTGATTGCTGTAGTGAAATAACCAACAATGAATAAATGAAAGGTCTGTCCTTTTGCTGACAGATCTTCCATGGGCTTCCCAGAAGTCTTCRTCCAAATATTTATGACCTGAATCCATTTTCAGTTTTACAGGGCCTTCAGCAGGGATTTTAGATTGAGACTCCAATGTGTTTCCAGTGCAGTTTTTTGAGACATACCATTGCTGCACTCCCTGGAAATAGTGTCAGTGGTATGCTAGCTTGGTGATTATCTATGACCTYTACCAATACCAATGATGTGTCTTATTAAAAATAATCCTTTTGATTCTRTTCTTTTGGAAGTGCTTCCATTGAGAGTTGTCCATTAAAATATGAAAGAACTTCGACATTTGATTTAATGAAGCTAAGTCCTTGTATCCAGGCTACATAGTTTTGCAAAAGCAGTTTCCAGAATCTTTGATTCAATAAGGACCTCTAGAATGTTACTTACTACCACAGTTCAATYTGAGTATCTCAGAGGTACATGAATTTGTATTAAAACTCAGCTTAAACATTTCAAACAGCTTTTCCTACTTGCCTATGAAAAGAAATCCAACATAGATTTCAACCCAGGAAAAAAAAATTGACAACAAAATTTTTCAACTTTACTTCAGCTCAATTCTTTGCACTCCAGATTGACTCACAATTAGGGGATGATTAATCTGTTGCTATTCTATAGTGACTTAGTTTTTGGAAGGTGTGACATTTCTCTGGTAGTGTCAAAATGCATTTTGAGTAAGTGGATTTGTAGCTGTATATGGTGTAGAAACCCACTCATAAACTACCTCAAATGTATGTATGTAAACCACAGGGTTTTTTGTTTTTTTTTTTTTAATAAAATATTAAAAGAGCCTTAAGAAAAAAACCACCAAAACTGAATATCATGTTTTCTAAAACCTTCTCACATCTCTTGGGGTTTGTTCACTAGGCTACAACGTGCTGAGTAAACGAGAACTGCTTCTCATTCCATTCTCAAAAGATTTGTTGCTACTGAAACTTGTCTGCTGGGGGAGAGGAAAAAAAAAAGATCCTTCAGGCTGCCACAAATACTCCATTCCTGCTGCAGACTTTGCACTACTGATCAGCACCACCACCMCCTTGCACTTAGAAAGAGCAGGCTGTTGTGTTCTGCATCATTTCTGGGTCAACTGACATTTATAATTCTATTTTCTCTTTTAAAAACTTAAAACCTTAAAAATGATCTTTGTAGATGTTGACTGTTCAGGTAACTTTTTAGGAGAGGATGTTACAAACAGGCCAATCTGACAGTAACTGCAGCGTATAGGAGAAGGCTGAAGGATATTCTTCATTTTTTTCTAAGAAACTTTATCATCATCACCAGTAGCTTTTGATTCAGCTAGACAATAGGGAAAATACATTTCTCTTCTCCTAGTAAAAAATACTCATAATTTCAGTTTGGTGAGTATTTTAAGGTCTGAATTTAAAGGCCCAATTACCTGGGCCTTTAGTTAGTTTTTCACAGAAGAAATTTAAAGCATTTTGAATTTCTCAGAAGCAGAGCATTGATATAWTTAGTATTTGCTTCATAACTGTCATGGATGGGAACAGAGGAAGAAACAATATTCAGAGCAAAAATAGATATATTTTCTCAGAAATTTAAAGAAATATTGAAAGAAAACAATCCAGAAAGACTTTYAATTTTAAAAGCCCTTGGAATACTCAATTTTCAATTATTTTAAAATGCARTTCTTCAGTTTATTTATACACAATTCATTCGCTTCCCACTTTTCATGGTAACTCCTAAAATGTTTTTCTTTTATCTTCAGATCCACTGGCATTTTWAACTTATTTATAAATTATATATGATATATTTTATATATATGAATTTTTTAGTTCTCTATTCTGCTGTCTCAAAAGAAGGTTGCCTGATTAGGAGTCTGTGCTGCCCARTCTCTGAGGCAGCTCTATTCAAGGTCCAAGGACCAGGCWGTGTCAGGTRTCTGGTGGAAGAAGACATTTGTGTGGGGCTTTTGAATMATTTGAATCCCCTGAAGGTGAGGATTCTACAACTCAAATGCATTCTTGTTTTATCATCATGGTCCTCTTCTGGAGATCAAATCACTCTGCTTTTAAACTCTTTTAAGTGCATAAAAATTATATTAAGAAATCCAGCCATGTTAAGACTTTGCTGTATAATTTACAGAATCAGGTTATATGGCAAACATAATCTTGAAGTAAAAAATCCGAGGGTGAATTTGGTGTTAGCTTCWGAAGAGCACTCCATAGAGAATAGAGTAGGTTTCACTTTCCATTTATAAAATGAAACTTGACCTGAAAAGATACTATGTTATTTTCAAGTGATATGGGAATTGACCTTAGTAATAAAAGTGTAGTTTTGTGTGTGTTTAACCTATTTTTCCTCTAAGTAGATATATTTTAATGCTATGAGGACTGTCTGGGATGTGTTTTAGTGGTACTCTAATGCACACTGCAGATGTYGATGACCCAAGAATGGTCTCTTTGCATTTGAGGTGTCGAAATACATTCTTCCAAAATATASTCTGGTGGATCCTAATGCTACAGTATAAGTACATATATAGATATTATGTGCAATTTAGCGTCTTACCATAAAAATGTGAATTTGAGGCAAAGAAACATCTGTGAAATTGAGCATTTTGAATTTTTGTTTAATCTATCACTGTTTTTTGAATCTACTCTCAGTAAACTTATAATGGGACAAGACTGTCTTCTTTTAGTAGCAATACTAAGAAATTGCCAAACATTTGGGGGAAAAAAAAAAGAAAGACCAAAAACTTTAGGCTGCATTTTGTGTTTTTATTAATAATTTATGTCCCATAAAAATAGTATGGATTTTTTTCAATCAAAAAAGCAAGCAGCGGACTCAAAAAAAAAAAAACCAACCAAAAACAAAAAACAAAAATGCTGAATCAAGACAGGAGGAAGGTGAATAATTTTAATATGTATGTGCAGTGAATTCAATTTCTATTACATCATTGAGGTATAATGAAGTAGCTGTGAGATGTGGGATATATCAGAGAGAACTTCAGACAGAAGTTCTGTTATGTACAGATAGAATAGGAGGTTATGATAAGCCCTTACTATTGACAATAGCATAAAACCTTGGCATTGTTTTGCCTACTAAGTGGAAAAATAATGTTTTTTGGGGTGTCTAATTCTAAAGGCTAGYATAGCCTTTCCTCTACAGGAAATTATACAGTTAAACAAGTGTAGCAWCCTTTATAGGGTCAAAACTTTCATAGGTTGACTTTCATAGATCTGGTTATTAAAATTGCTGGGGAGATTCTTCCGCCCAAATTAAAGTGCAAAGGAGACCACATGCAAAAGCCAATAGTATGGATTATATTTAGCAGTAAATGTGAGGTAGATATAGAGTGATAGCAATAGAAAAAGAAGTAGTGAGGGGGGGAGAAAGAGAGTGAAGAGCAGATTAAGTAGAAAACATCACCACTCCATTAATCATGGTGGTGTCCTGTTGATCCTCCTCTGGTCTTCTCTGTGGTGAGCTTCTCACAAAACATAAAAGTTCAGTGGATTACTATATGTTCAGGGCAGGTGGGAATGCCCAGGTTCCTCCCCTAGGGGGGCAAGTTTGACAGTGTTTCTTGCAACAGACTCTGGGTCTGTTGCATCTCTTTGCCTCACCTGCAGTCATCTGGTGCAAGGCCCCAGRAATGAATCTGGGGGAGGCTTTGGGGGTCGTTGATGGTTTATGGCACCTCCTCAGATGCCTCTCACATCAATGTCCCATGTATGTGTCCTTCCTGGAATGGTGACTTTTACAAYTGGGCCAGTTTGTGTAAGGGAGGATGGGTGTTCACTGCCTCTGACCAGAGGTTACACCACTCCCCCAAAATTCTTCACCTCCTCCCTTGGCTGTGGGAAGTCTGTGCAAGCTTGGCCTCAGCAGATGAGCCTGTGGATTATGGCCTCGCCTACCATGAACCCAGCCCCAGCTGATTATCAGGYCCTCTTCTGGGGTTGGCTTTCTTCTGAATACATTCTTCTCCCTCAGCCTTGTTCACTTCTCCCTGGACCTGAGATAATTGGGCAATAGCATCGCCTTTCTTTTTATCTCAAGCTCCTGCATAGCAGCTAACACACAGTCCTGTGTTGTAATCAGGAGGCTTATTCAGAGAGGGGTGGGCTTTGGTCACTGCAGCTTCTTGATACAGTTCTGTCATAATAGGCCAAAAGTCCTTCACAACAATGTTCAAGCCATGAACCATAGTATTTCAGTCTCTCACTCAGGTTATTGTTCTACAGAAAATAAGARAGAAAGATCAGTGAGACTCTATTAGTGTGTTAAGGTATGAATGAAATTCTGAAAAGATATTGCTATACATTAACTTAAAAAGTGATTCTCAGATTTTCTGCAAGCTTTGGACTTCAAACTGGAGTGAGTTTGCTATCCAAGAGAAAACATCCAGATTTCTTGCAGTTACTGAGATAGGATCTTTCATACAACTGGCTTGGAATCATCATAGCCATCAAAATAGGCCTCTTAGTTGCAAACTGAGTTCTCAGTACTAACAGGAGCACAATGCCAAAATCTGGCTTTCAGGAACACATGCTTCCATCAAAGAAAAGTAAACCATTGGGAAAGTCATGCTATTTGAAATTAGATTTTGGACTTTTCAATGCAGGGATCATTGCTTCTYGTGCACATGTTCTGAGCACAGAAAAATATACTTGTAATCTTTAAAGTCTTCACGTGCCAGAGRCTTACTAGAAAATGCTAATACTAATCAAGGCCAATTAAATATTTGTATCATAATGTTGTAGGACCATGCATGTTAGTACTGTGAGTACAATGTCCTTACACAGCAAGTGGATTATCTGTCAGAAAGGTATCACACTGTGCCCAGGAGAGCCTCGTGTGTTGTAGTAATTTCCAAACAATTCAAACTCTCTTCGGTTCCTTTTTTCTTCCACCTTTTTACCTTTTTTTTTTGGTTTGTTTTTTTTTTTGTTTTTTTTTTGCTTGTTTTTTGTTTTTTGTTTTGGTTTTCTTTCTTTTGGCTTGCATGTTGGTGGGCTGTTTCTTGTCGAAATTAAAATGCTGGTTTGCTATATATTTATTTTCCACTGATTGATGAGAACTGTGATTTGTAAGGGGTTTCTGGAGGAGTAGAGGGCTTTTGTGTAGAAGAGAWGAATTTGCTTTCTTCTGAAGCTCTTTGATATTACCAATTAGTAGCTGTGAGGGAGGTTTGTCTTCAAGAGGCATTGGCACAAACAGTTGAAATTTATAATTATGTTCTTCCAAGCCTCCTAATAGGTAACACTAATTTGTTAGAACTCATATGGTGAATGAAACAAACCTCTTTCATAGTCTCCTGTCTCTGAATGATTATTGAATAGAACAGATACTCAGATACCATATTTGAGACAACCTCAGGATGGGAGGGATGGCATAAAAACTTTGGGTTTTTATCATTGGTTATTTTGAGCTACTTAATACCTCAAGATTTAAGATCCTGCTTTCAAGAAGGAGGTTGGCACAGTAGTTTGCTGTTAAAAGATTTTCAGAATATTATGTAAAAGTGAATATTTATATTTCCTGAGAGTTTAGWATTAGAGAATACTCAGATTCCAAGATGTCATTTTATTGTTATAGTTTCATATTTAGTAAGCTAAGATAATATTGGTTTTKGGGTTTTTTAAAGGGCTACATTTTGGCTCTGTTAGACAAAATAATTAGAATATTAAAATGAATTCCTCTGGTATATTGGAGATTTAGCGATGAAACTTTATTTTAATTTGGTTGCCTAACTGAAAACTACTGATTTTTTAAAAACTCCGAATTTTTCTCAATTTCTTCTGCTTGGATAAGCTATTGAGAAATGACAAAAAATGTGAATATGTTAGAAGTTCTGAGAGATTACATGTTTGTCAAAGTGAATGTAGTACTCAAGATGGATTTTGCTGGGGCACCGGAATATATACTGAAAAGTTACATATGATCCCTAGACGTGGCATCCTCAAGGACAGTTTGAAGGACACAATTAAAGGTGTGTCAAAACCAGGTCAGAATGATGCCTTTGGTTAGRACCCTCAGCTAAAAACTGTGGTTGGCTGCAGCTTTCACTTACAAATATAGAAAAAGTCTTTGCAAATATAGAAAAAAACATATGGAAAAACAAAGACGGTTGTTCTGTGTATCCTGTCTTTAGCAAGGTCCAAAAGCAGAAGATTAAAAAACATTTATCAGTAGAGCAAGCACGTAAATTTTTTTTGTTTGTTTGTTTTAAATCTCACAGGCTCTAGCAGTTGCAACTCACAGACTTTCTGATCCACCACTTGTTTTTAGTGCTTAATAAGCTTCAGTGAATGTCTCTTCTGTGAGCTTCTTGGTAACTTTTTGAATTCAAGTCAGTTTTAGCATCTGCAGCCTTCTGTTGGCAACAGGTTCCACAGCTTTGCTAACTCCTGGTGAAGGAACACATCTTTCTGCATGTGCATCTGCCACATGCTGGCTTTATCCCCAGCTTCTTTTAGTGGATCAATGCTATTTAATATCTTCATCAATGGCACAGGGATTGAGTGCACCCTCAGCAGATTTGCAGATGACTTCAAGCTGAGTGGTGCAGTTGACACATCTGAAGATCAGGATGCCATCCAGGAAAACCTGCACAAGCCTGAGAAGTGAGACAGTGGGAATCTMATGAAATTTAACAATTCCAAGTGCAAGGTGCTGCAGCTGTGTTGGGGCAATCCTTTGTGTCAGTGCAGGCTGGGGGATGAAAAAATCAAGAGTAGCCCTGTAGAGAAAGACTTGGGGGTGCTGGTGGGTGAGGGGCTGGAAATGAGCCAGCTGTGTGCATTTGAAGCCCAGAGAGCCAAATATGTCCTGGGCTGCACCCAAAGGGCTGTGGCCAGCAGGCCAAGGGAGGWGATGCTGCCCCTCTGCTGTGCCCAGGTGAGACCCCACTGCAGGGCTGCATCCAGCTCTGGGGTCCCAGCACAGGAAAAACATGGAGCTGTTGGAGGGAGTCCAAAGAGGGCCACCAAGATGATGAGAGGGATAGAGCACCTCTCCCACAATGAAAGGGCAAGAGAATTGCTCAGCCTGGAAAAGAGAAGGCTTTGGGATGACTTAATTGTGGCTATCCAATACCTGAGGGGAGCCTGCATAAAAGCTGGGGAGGGACTTTTCRCAGGGGCATGTAGTGATAGGACAAAGAGGGAATGGCCTTAAGCTGAAATAGGGAAGATTGACATTAGATATTAGGAAAAAATACACTGTGACAGTGGTGAGGCACAGGAAAAGGTTTCCCAGAGAAGTTGTAGAGGGTCCATCCCTGCAAGTGTTTAGGGCCAAGTTTAGTGGGGTTATAAGCAACCTGGTCTAGTGAAGGGTATCCTTCTCCACAGCAGGGGGATCAGGACTAGATATCTTTAAGGTTCTTTTTTTCTTCTTGAARAAAGACTGACCAGTCCCTTGTTCAGTTGGTTTCTGGATTCTACTCTTTCACAGTGCTTAGTTATCCACTCTTCTCTTTCCATGAAGTGAGTCTTACCATGTTTTCTGCATGGATGTGAAACCACATGGACATTAAAGGCAATCTTCATATTGTACTTAGCTGTGTATAGCAATGTCCTTTAAGAGTCTGAAGCACTATATAATCTCATAGCTGTCTAAATAAAAGTATACACAGCATATTTATTTTTTTGCCAAGACATCACATATGAACCATTCAATTTTGAAAATTGTGAGCTTTGATTATAAAAATTATAGTCATTTAAAGGAGGACTTAATTAACATAAGGTAGATTACTGCAAAAGATTTGGTTCCCACGCATTTCAATGTATGAGTTTTAAATGATTTRCAGTCTACTCAAAATCAAGTTAATTTTCACCAGAACTCTTGTGATACAGTTTTCCTGAAATGTCAGTGAACCAAGAAATGTCAGAATGAGAACACATATTTGAATGAATAGCAAGCTATTATTAAAAAAATCTCTAAATTTCAAAATGCATAATTGATTACTGAAATCGTCTCAATTTATTGCAGATTTGTTTGAGCTAATTAAAAGCTAGTAAACATGATTTTAAAATAGGAAACATTTTTTGTTTCTGCTGTAGTGTTCTTCATATAATCTATTWATGCTGTTTTAATTATTGCACTTATGATCATTTTTATGCATTCTACAATTTTTTTTCTGATTTGTTGTTGCACAAATTTGTATTCTTTTGAGTGCAACTGAAAAGTAATAAGTATGAAGTCTGTTTTAAATATTTGCGTTCATGTTCTCACAAACTTTATTTAGAACTACAGCACCTGAAAGTCCAGTACACACCCCACCTTCCTGAAACCAGCTCAACCACTCTTCTGGGTAACTCCCCCCAGTTTACCTACTGGGCATGACAGTCTAGGGTGTGGAATATCCCTTTGGCACCTCCCTTGACCAGCTGCCCGCACTGCTGGGGATGCAACCCAGGACACAATTGGCTTTTTSGGTCACCCGTCCCAGCTGTGCTCCCTCCCAGTTTCTTATGTTGACCTTCTCACTGGCAGAGCATGAAGCAAAAAGAAAAGTCTTTGACTTACGATAAACATGACATAGCAAAAAACGAGACATCACTGTGTTATCAACACCATTCTCATTCCTAATCCAGAACACAGCACTGTAACAGCTACTGAGGAGAAATTAATTGACTCTGCCCAGCTGAAACCAGGACATTGTCACAGTAGAACTCCCTCTAGGATCATACTTATGTTCAGGTTGTTCCAGTGCTGTAGACTCATACGATTTGGGTTGGAAGGAATCTTTAAAAGTCATCTAGTTCTCACCAGGGATATCTCCCAGTAAACCATGTGTGTCAGAGCTCTGTCCAGTNCACCTCCCTTGACCAGCTGCCCGCACTGCTGGGGATGCAACCCAGGACACAATTGGCTTTTTGGGTCACCCGTCCCAGCTGTGCTCCCTCCCAGTTTCTTATGTTGACCTTCTCACTGGCAGAGCATGAAGCAAAAAGAAAAGTCTTTGACTTACGATAAACATGACATAGCAAAAAACGAGACATCACTGTGTTATCAACACCATTCTCATTCCTAATCCAGAACACAGCACTGTAACAGCTACTGAGGAGAAATTAATTGACTCTGCCCAGCTGAAACCAGGACATTGTCACAGTAGAACTCCCTCTAGGATCATACTTATGTTCAGGTTGTTCCAGTGCTGTAGACTCATACGATTTGGGTTGGAAGGAATCTTTAAAAGTCATCTAGTTCTCACCAGGGATATCTCCCAGTAAACCATGTGTGTCAGAGCTCTGTCCAGTTTGACCTTGAATCTTTCCAGAGATGGGGCATCTATCACATGACCTGTTTCAGTGTTTTACCAGAATAACTGTAAAAGAAAATCTTCCTTAAATCTAGTGTAAATGTTCTCTCTTTTAGTTCAAAATTATTACCTCTTATCCTAATGTTATAGACCATTTGAAAATATCTGTCCTCATACAAAAGAGCTTTAAACTGGAAATACCACAATGCTCAAGAAAATTAATACAAGTGCTGTAAATACTTCAGATTTTGCACAAAATTTGTTTCCGTTCCAGGAAAAATGGAAATCTCAAGGTGACATTTGTCCCCAGATCATTATGTGTGTCTTTCTATGGGGCTTAAATAATTTAGTAGGAGTAAACCAGCAACATTTCCTACAACTTCCATGAAAAATTTCCTGACTTTTGACAGTAGCAGAAAATTTTGAAAGCAGTAATGAACTGCAGAAAACCAGTTGTTTATTTTGTAAGAATCTTTGAATAAAGGCTCATTTAGTCCTCATTGATTTAATAGTGTGTGACACTAAACAAAACTGGCATTACTCATAAAATCTTTGCATATTTTTGGTTTAAATTCCAGCATTCAAGGGCTGATTAATGTCAGGCAGTTGCCTGAGCAAGCYTACACTCCACAGTAAATAACACTTTTTAATTAGTCCTGTTGTGGATTGGAGACCGAATATCTGATTAACATTCACAGCAGCAGTCAAGTGAACTCCACGAATTGTGTGAACCCATGCATTGTGTAACCCACAGAAACCTCTCAGTGTTACATACATCATGTCCACACACAGCCCATATATTGTGGTGATATTTGCATAGCTGCTTCCCGAAGGCCCAGTAATTCTGGGAAGAGTGTGCTGAGTCAGACAGAGTGTCCCCTTATGCATTAGGCCTGGCAGGAATGATGTGTGGGCCTGCAGGCTGCCCAGGACCAGCCACTGGAAACTCATCTAGGCAAATCAAAGAGGGTGCCCATGCCACAGGGGTTCATCTTTGTGCACCCAGGGCACTTAAGGTGTGAGGATTTGCACGGCTCAAAATATCATCATCGATGCTGGGAATACTGTTCTATGGCAGATGGCAGGGAAAGGGTGGTGCCATCTGCAGTGAGGGTGTTGCCCAGAATTCTTCTAAAAGAGATGCATTTCTAAGTCTTTTTCTAAGACTCCTTCACGTCAAAGTTTTCTTTAAAAATTGTTGAATGAAATTTTTGAGAGGAAAAATAGTTTTTTCCCATGTCTGTTCTCTTTTGCTGCCTTGATTCATGCATTCAGGGATGTCTTTGGGGATACTCTTTTCTCAGTTTCAGAAAATGGCTCTGATTTTGGAAGATGGAMAGATCTGCAGTGCATATGTGGAACTGCACTGGTCAAGCCTTTGGTRTATGACACAGTGAGTTCCATGGCACACTCTGAGCCCTGATGGCTGCAGATTTTAGTCTCTGAGACTGAGCTGTGTGGCCTTCAATTCAGGAAGCCAAAACCATCTTCCCCAAGCTCTGGTGTTACAAATGGTTTTCCATGGTCGTGGTACCTCTTGGGTTCTGGTTCATTCCACTGTCTTCAGGCCGCTGTTATGTATTTCTAGCATGGTTGGTGGTCATCTGTTTCCTTTGTGTAGTTTCAGGGTAAGGGCTATTTTTTTCACTGCACTACTTTTATAAGAATGACATGCAAACAATTAAGATTAAAATTAAACCCTACATTAACAGTTATATGTCTGCGTATAGATGTATATATGTATACATCAATCTGTAGTTAACTGATGGTACAATCRACATGTGATACAATCCAACAAAAAGATAAACACATTTCTAGAGCCACTCAGAAGTTATTAACACAGAAAATGCAACTAAAATCTCATTATTTCTTCCTTATTCTCTCTGCTACTGTCAATTTTTAATGATTGCGTTTAAAGTGAAATTCATCTTATGTTGCTACTTCTATTAATTATGAAAGGAGATCCAGTTTAACAAATGCAAGTTTTACATAAATTCCCTTGAGATTCTGTGTCATTTATTGCCAGATATTACACAGGAAGAATATGCCAATCAATTTTGGAAGGCCACCATAATTAGTTGTTGTGATTTTACATGCATGTGCATGCTACATGCTGGACTGCTGATTTTTGCAGTAGTTCAAAAATTTTTTGGGTTTGCTTGGCTTTTTTTGTTGGTTTTTATTAGGAACCAATTTCTCACATTTAGATAATGAATGATATGTGTTAATATATTAAAAATAAATAAAGCCAAGGAATGGACTATGTTGGAAAACTGTATCCTTTTAGCCATGTAGTTTTATAGGCAGATTTTCAGTCTCTAAAGTTATGCTTGACTTCTCCAGGTGGGAACAAAAAGAGGAGTAATCTATTTTAAACTCCTGCCTGAGCTCAAGCAGAGGGAGTATACTTGCTCTTTTAAGCATGTCATTTAAATTAATATCCCATTTACTGCAAACAAGCTTGTTGGGAATAAGAACAGTGGTTGTAGGGGCAGTGCCAGAACAGCTCTTGGTTGTAGTGCGTGCAGTGAGTCCTCCTGCTCAGCTGGACTTCAACACAGAACAGCAGTTAATAGAGAAACCTTCACTCTGAATAAATAAATAYTGGCCTTTCTTTTTCACCAACCAGCTCAGATGTGGTGGCATAGATTTTACCATTGCTACAGATTTAAATGGCAATATTTAAAATAATTATTTACTTAATTTAAATATTCTGTGTAACAAGGTGACAGKGAGTAACTATGTGTGTGTGCCAGAAAATACTGTAAGTTTGATTAAATGTTTGTGACTTAGTGATGGAGGGCAAATCATCCACTTACAGTCAGTGCTAAAGATTCAGCTGAGACAATGAAAATATGTTTGTAATACAAAAAAGAATACTTGCAAGCAGTGCTACCTCAGATATAGTAAGAGTTTAATTTTTATTTGGCTACCAAATGGCGTTTGTTCTTCAGGATGACTGCTCACTGGAAAAGACTAAATACATTATTTCGTTACTTATTTATTTTCTGGGTGATATTCCACTTCCCTTTCATCATTCCTTTGTCATTTTTGTTGAAATAAGTCTGGTGTTTCCTCATCAAGGCATGTTAATGAAAGACAAAAATAAAACAACAAAACCCGATCCAGTAGTTAGTGGGCAGAGAAGCATGACAGAAAATGTCAGAACTCATGCCTTTTGCACTTTCTCAATGGGTGATGTAAAACCAAACAAACTGGATGATGTGCTAGAATGACTCAGTTTACCCAGCTGTCCATTTAAGGTACTTTCTCTGTTTTGGTGAGCAGTGCCACCACTTTCCAAACATACAAATGGAGCTACCCAGTGTTTGAGTCATTGTGTAAAGTCAAACTGAGTTTTCTGCTAAAGCTTTTCTGCAAATGGCACATCACATTTACCTGTTTCACATCCTAGTCAGAGAGAACTGATCAAGATTGTCTCTTGTTTAAATAAAGTTTTAATTCAAGTAATAGCAGTGCTTTATAAATAGGGAATTTGTTCTTTTTGTTTTCTTATTAATGAAAACTGTTGTTGCTTTGTCTTATTTGATTATAGTTGCACCTATTTAGAAGCTTTACTATTTGCCTATTACAAATAAAGACAATAGGAGATGTTTTTCTCTTTTTATTTATTCTCAAAGATGAGATTATGTACCTAAAGGGAYTTCAAAATAAAATTTTGAAATTTCATTTATCCTTTATACACCTTCTATATTCTGTGTAGACAAGGTTTAATCTCTAAGTCGATGAAAAAAGTACTGCTAAAGCCTGTCTGTCAGTAAGAGGAGAAACCTAACTCAGAAAGGGCATCTTCATATGTGAGGAAAACAGTATGTGCTACATATCCTGGATCTCTGTGTAAAAATTTAGCTGTTTGCTTAGATTCAGAACACCAGGAGAACAAAAGACAAAAATTTCAGAATCCTRCTCTGCTCTCTGAGGTTGAAGTTGAACTAAAGTTTGTTATTTTCATCAAAACTGATGATACTCCGTTTTTTTATTTTCTAATAACAGAAAATAATGTGTAGGAAAAAAATTACTTGAATAACAAATAATCATGGAATAGTCTGCTGTGGAACTCTTTCTCTCTTAAATGAGCATTTTAGCCAAAATTGTCTGCTAGATACAGTTTGTGTTTCTCCACTTTTAAGTAGGCTGGCTCTTCCTTTCGAAAATCCCACTTTTTAATCTTTTCAACTCTTAGTGTTTAAAAATGCTATTAAAGCTCTATCCACTAGAGCCCCCAAAAATGCCTAAACACTGCAAATTAAAACAATAAAAGTATTCTCAAACATGTAAATGTGATTAACATTCCATCTTCTACTGAAAGTTTCACCTAAGACTATAAATAAAATTAGGTTTTAGTTTATGGTAGTTTTCTTCTTTATAGCTCTCTTTGCAGAGTGGGGAACATAATTATATTTATACTTGGAAAGAAAAACAGCTTCATTGCAGTCAATTATTAGACTGCATGAAGCTGGCTGTCCTGTCAAAAGAAGAGCTCCTGTCCTTGGCTGAATTGATAATTCACTTTCAAACCTTGTAGGAACTTGTTGAGTSTATGTTCATTCCCGCTTCCAGCAGGTTTCTTTTGATGCTATTGCCAGTCATCCAGTCCTTAATGGCCTTGAGCATCATATGCTGCAAAACAAGAAATGCTTCAATGACATTTTCTGGCTAGATTAAACTGGTGAAAAAGACAGCTGCCAGGTTTGTTTTGTGTATCCCTGTAAGCTTTGTATTGTTTAAAGGAAATGCAGTAGATGCCAACCTTGAACGCCCACTGCTTGCCAAATAGGAATTTTGTTTCCTTTAGAATATTTAAAATTACACATTTATTACTTTTAATTTGGAGGTGAGTCTCTGGGAGCTAAGGAAACATGGGTAGATATACTAACATAATTGTGCTTGTCAGTTCATCTCTGTTTCTGTTCTGGGTATGTATGGCRCTTAAAATGAGATTTTCTCATTAATTTTAGAATAAAAATAACACAGTATTCCTCAGAATCTTGGGTGTGTGCAGCTGTAATGACACTAGAAAAATAGAATGGCTGTGCTAAGGGGAAAATACACTTTTACAAGACCTGAAGTCTGAGGAGGGTCTGGTATCATTCCCTAACTTGAAGGTCTGTATATGAAACCAGCTTCTGCTGTGTGAGTGTGTGTCCTGTCCATGAACCTGAGCTGCCTTCAGACAGTTTGGTAGGACCTGCCCCACGTCCCTCTTGAAGGCAGTGTTGGGTTTTCTGGGCCTGCTGCAGGAATTGTGATTGTTCCTCTGTTGAAAGGCGCAGGAACATTTGGTTCTCTGACTGGGAGGACAACGTGGCTTCTCCAGCAGTCATTTCTAAAATACTAGTGCCCATCGATTACTCATATGTAACTCCCTGAAAAATTAGGTTAGAGAGCAAAAAAATWGATGTCTACCATAAAGCCTGGGAACCAGACTGGATCCCTGGCAGGAAGGAAGCAGAGTGCCTGTGCAGTGTTTGACCTCCAGCTGACCAGCAGAGTTTCAGCTGCAGCAGAAGGRGTGCATCCATGTTCTAACAGGGACAACAGTGCTCAAGGGACAGAGGATGGCATGGCAGGCAAGTCATTGTTTGCTGCTTCCCATGAGTCCATGAAGCTTAGGCCTAATTAAACAATGCCTGGTGCATCTTTCTTCCCTCTGGAGTGGGACAATATCCTTTTCTGCTGTAACAGTAATCCAGCATCAATGAAAGAAAATGTCAGTCACTTTGATGAACTTCCCAGCAGAATTGAACAAACCAAAARCAAGGATGTTGGGGAGAGAAATTGAACTTTTAATATATTTAGCAGAGCAAGAACAAGTATTTGTAGTCCTTCTTTTATTAAAACTGACTTAAAAGATCTGYTGAGAGTAGTTCAATATAATTTCTTTATTGTTTCGCAGAGTGAAACATCAAATATTTTGACTGCAAGAAAAGGCTGATTCTTTCAAGTCTTACTAAGGGTAACATCTGTGAGCCAACTAAGTTTTAATTTCTTTCATACTGACATCTACTCAGCAAAATTTAGAGATTTACAAACTGAACTTGAGACGATTACTTGAAAAAGTTGTATAAAGACTCAAGGCTTCTGTCCTTCTGCCTTTCTGGATTGTACCTTGTCTTTTAAGTTTTTTCATTATCAGTCAGCACTCTGAGGTCCTGCCTGAACTTCAGGGCACCTCTGCCTCTMTGTTCCATAGCCATGCATGCTGGGGGCACAGATGGAATGCACTGCAGCTCCCTTCCAGGCTCTGCAGTCCAGGTTTCCTGTCCCTTGTGGAGCCAGAGATCTTGTCTCAAGGTCAAATCTCAGTTGTTTACCTGTCCTAAAAGTCTGAAAGCCTTCTGTGTCTGTTAGTTTTATTGTAAGTTGGTCTTTCTAGTATAACCTTAAACCTTTTGCCTAGTGCCATGATGAACCTTGAATTCTCTGTCTTTACAATGCCTTTTCTATTTCAATATATTCTCTGTCTCTCTCCATTTGCTGATAGTTTCAGTTGCTAGATTTCCAATATGAAATGATAATAATAAGCCAATAATGCTGTAAAATTCAGAATAAATAACATCCAACTTGTCTTACTGTAATAATCTTCTTGCAGTCTAGTCAGCCTCTAACAAAAAGTGTAATCTAAGTGCATATTTGTCTGCAAAAGAAAATGAAAAGTCAGAGATGTCTTCTTCAGCCAAGTTTTTACCATTTGTAATTTTTCTTAAAAAAATGTGAAAATGTGTCTATTACATGACATTTTTAGGAAACAGTAAAAATATATTCTCATTAAAGAACTTCAAATAATAGTTGTGTTTCAATTTTCTGTTATTATGTATTTTGCTGGAGCTGTTATGATGGGCTCATTGCTTGAAATTTGGCGTGTTTATGAACCTTAGGAAATAGAAATAAATTTCTACCCTTCATGTTTGTGGGATAAAATTTATGGCTTGTTGTGCTGTAAGCCTGGCTGGTAACTAAGCACCATGCAACTGCTTGCTCACTCCACACTCCCTCCTCCTCCCAGCAGAACAGGGAAGAGAATCAAAATGAGAAGTTTGTAGGTTGAGATAAAAATTTAATAATYGACAATAATATTAATGATAATGATAATGATGTAGATTTGAAAAATACAAAAACCAGAAGCTATACAGATAAACCCCAAGAAAAACAAGTGATGCACAATACAGTTGCTCACTACCCACTAACAGACTCCAAACCCCATTCCCCTGGGCTCTGTGTGGCTGGGGTGGGAGAGGTGTGTGAGCAGTTGTGTGGGGCTTAGGAGCAAACTGGGCTTAAAACAGGACAGATCTTTCTGGTKCCCAGTATGGGGCTGATGTGCCAGGCCCTCAGATCCACAAAGTCCAGTAATCCTGGTTATCCCTCTCCTCCACCTGACTAGGCAGGACCCTCAAATCTTGATCCCAAGATTCCCCACTTCTACATCAAAGAAGTAGACTAGGGCTTCTTTCCATAGAGTCAGTAATATAATCAGCTCTTCCATTCTGCCTGGGAAACTGTCCACTGGAAGTTGGAGCAACAACTTCCCTTAAGGAACCCCGCTTGTGATTTCTTTTCCTTGCCATCCCTACAGCCATGCCTCTCGGGTTGAGATTTGCTTCAATCGCACTTCCTCACGTCCTCTCCATGGTCCCGCTTAAACCTCATTTGTTTTTAATCAACATTTGTTTTTAATGAACATTTGTTTGTTTCTTTCTTTTCCCCTCTTTTTCCAACTCTCCCCTTCGTTTGCTTTCCCTTTGCTCAACTCTCCTTTCATGAAGAATTTGCCTCTGCTAATTTGTTCTAAAATATAAAGCTGCTAAGAGTTTTATGCTAATCAACTTTTTTTGAGCTTTAACTCCTTGGAGAGCCAATGTTTATGAACAGATTTATTTGTGCCTTCTCTGGGCAAGTTATTTTTTAATTATTTCATTATGTTCTCTGTATTTCTTTAATAATTACTGAGTTGCATGTATCTCTGAATAGAGAGCTTTTCACAGAACACCAGCTTTTCATGTAATACTTTCCACAATATTAGCTTCCTCCGTAATGTATCTGATGAATAAGCTGATTAAATAATTTAGTTGTTTGATAAAATTTATTTGTATAATTTGYATAGAGACAATGAGGTCTATTATAGAGTCTTTGGAAAGAACACAGGAATGACAATGATAGTAGACAGCAGTGAGATAAGTAGGAAGAAGCTTGATGTTTTGAGATGCCTAAATGTATTCAAACAAAAAAATTTATATCTGCAGTTATCTATTAAAACTGGTTTCTATCTATTTCCTGATTTTCCTCTTTTTTTTTTTTTTTTTCCTTCTTCACCAGCTTTTGTGGTTTGTAGGTACTGTTCTTTGGCATTAAATTGTTTCAGTTCCTCTCTGAGTTTGGAACACGTCAGAGATATAGTTTTAATCTTCTTAATACTGAAAGCTTTCTAGAATATATACATGCAGTTGAGTTACTACATGGAGTATTCTGAGTATGCTTCACTCCCTTACAACACCTGGGGGGAGACTTTACTGCAAATTCCACATTTTCCTCACATGCTACTTGTACAGTACCACATAGTTCTAAGGCTATGACTTATGTAGTAGACCATGGTGTGAAGTAGGGTAGTTTTGGGTTTTTTTCCATGCCAGTATAATTTATGAATTAATTTCCTCAGTCATTATTTAAGTTGGAGGGTTAATTTAATCCACAATGAAACAGAAATCATATCTTCCCATGTGTGTCATGGTTTTTTGGTAATTTTTTTTTTAAATAGAAGTATTGGATTTCCTTCAGGTCCCCTTGTGTTGTGTATAGATAAGCAGTTGCAGCCAACAGCTCTACCAGTTAACCAAAAAAGTTTGTGTTTTCATCTTTATTTCACTCAAAGACAGTAAATTAAAATTAGATACAAAACTGCCATGTACTTAAATCCCTAGTCTTTCTAGTAATTCAGATTTTAACAAAGTCTTATCTTAGATTTTAATTTTGTTCTACATTGAGAAAGGAATTTCTGCTTCTGGTGAAAAGTCACCTTGTTCTACACATCAAATATCTTTAGTCCTTCCTGTGTCCTGTACTCTTGTTTGCCCCATCTCTCCCATCACTGTGGTGTTGAAGAAAGACAATTGAGTGAGAACCAACAATTCAGGTGGAAGTTTTCTGGTCATTCTTTAAATATAGGTTTTGGATAAGTTTGTAACATAAGGTGAGTAGTAAATCAACATGTGTAACAAATGGTAGAGGAGAGTCTTCCAAACATTTCATTTCTCTTAGGTAAAGGGCAGTGGTTTTAGGTCACAACCTAAAGAAGTTTTTTAAAAATCTTATTTTCAATAAGAATGTATAGCAAATGACTTGATATTTGTTTRGCAAGCCACGCTTGGTTTTTCACTGTTTTCAAAAGTTCAAGTTAACAGACACTTTCCAATGACACAATAAATTTACTTGATGCAACTTTGAGCCCTGTGTATTTCAGGACTTACTGCAATGCTGATCCAGTTAAGACATTTAATCTGTTTGAGGAAGGAGACATAATTGCCAGAAAAACAACCTTCCTCAGGTTTAAAATTATATGTGTGGCAGTAGTGTAGGATGCCTTCGTGTATTTTTAGTTGTGATTAATGGAAGGTATACTTCCAAGACCCTAAAAAATCAATGGAACTTTTGGTTTAAGGTTTACTTGTAATTAATATGTCCTGCTGGGGATAATACTGTGCTGTGTCTTTATTTTCTTTCTAAAATCTTTACCAAAAAAAACCCCACAACATATTATTTCTTAAGCAGAATTTTTGACTGCCTAGATTGATTTCAACATAAATGTAATGAATACYTTAAATGCTGAAAAAAAGAAGGAAAGACAGAGACACAGGCAGTTATGAAGGCCAGTTTTGTTTTTCCTGTATGATGCAAGCCAGTTAATTATATTCTATTATCAAAATGTTATTGTGCTCCTATTCCCTGAGAAATCCAGTAGCATTATTGGCACAACTCATTCATAGTGTTACAAAAGGGCCTACTGATCGCTTCAACTTTCTAAAGAATGTGAAAAAGTTACCTTAAAGTGCATAGATGTTTTTTCCCCTCTCTGCAAAAATGAATTTTGTTCTGCAAGATTAGGGAACAAAATAAGGTCTCGTATTTAGTTGCATGTTTTAATTTTAACTTTTTCCTACAGATTCAGAAATTCTGTACATKACTTGACTCACATAATAGCATATGATTTTTATCCCATAATGTAAAGCATTCAAAACATTCTTATAAAACTATTTCACATACTAAATATGAGGCAGGAAATAGAGTTTCTGGGCATTATTACTTAAACGGATAATTCAAGGTGTTGAGTAGTGCAAGTAAATCRTATGTGTATCTGTTCAGTACTGGCTTTCAGATATTTAATAAAGTGGCATCATGCATGTTAAATAAATAGAAATTAACTTAGTTGGAATGGGTCGTGCACAGTGTGAAAACAGTCTAGAAAACAAGGATTCCCACTCCTGCAGAAAATCTGTGATGTTGTGGATTTGTTTGTTCCATGAAAGTGAAACAAGGCCTTACCAAAAACTGAAGGGATTGAAAGGAGATTTTGCTTCAGGAGAGCAGTCAGAGAGAAACATCATGGCAGAATAGCTAATTGCTCAAGTCAGTGCTGCACCCATAACTATGTATTGATGAGAATAAAATAATTTCAAACAGGATACTGTCCTTAAATCTGTCCTCTGTTCAAGTAACCTTCCAAAGGAATTGGTACTTCCTAACAAAATATGTTTTTCATAAAATTCCCAGCTCTAGTGAGTGTTGCAGTGAATACCAGAACAACATTGCTGACAGGAAAACAAATGTTTTCTCTGTAACACAGATTGCCAATTATACATTGCTCTGTGGTAAAAATGGAAGATGTGCAGTGTAGGTCATCATGGCATCAATTCTAGAAAATTAGAATACAGACACTTGCTCTCAAATCAATCAAAGCATCCATCAAACTTCACAAATTAGAAAAAATGTGGACATGTGAAATTATTTTGCATGGCACAAAATAATCACTACTTTTTAGTGCGGTTCTCAATAGCTCTCATACATACAAAAATATCTAAAAATTCAGAGGTGCACGTAAAACTTGCTCAGTGACTAGACTATAAAACATATATGTCTATATTTTAATATTTCATGCTTTAGTCAAAGCATCAGATTAGAAATTTGATTTGAATTTTAGAAAGAGTGGGGTTTTTTTTAACACTGTCATATAGGGAAAAAATCACAGCTATTTCCTTTCATCTTTCACTGATGCTAAGTACAAAATGTGAGTTGTCTGTCAGCTACTTGAAGAAATAAGGCCACAGCCCAGTACAATTCCTATGAATTGTACAATGTCTATGAACATAGATCTGTTTTTAAGATCCTGACTAGAATAAGTCTGGCTCATTTCTGTGTACTTCCAGGTTTTTTTCTGACACATTGAGATCGTACTAGGCACTTAAATTTTAAATCACTTCCTGTGTGTTTGGAGGGGTTTTTTTTCTTGTTTCTTTTCTTGTTTTTCTTTTTTCTTTTTAACTATTTTTCTTTTTGTTTTTTTTTCCTGATTTGTACTTTGATTGCCAAGTCTTTGTTTTCTAGATATATTAGTATTTAGTTCTGGCTTATTTGTTTGGAATAATRACATGTACTTGGAATAAAGTAAGCATCATTGTCTCTTAAACAATAGAACCCTGTTTAAGACAGAYATATATGTAAGAATCCTGTGAGCTTAAATGTATTTTCCTCTTTTACTTTGTTTCCTACATTCCATATATATTCTGACACTGGCTTTTTACATCTTTCTGKACTTTTTTGAATTATTATTTTTGGCATTTGAACTAACCAGAGGGATTGTTTCATTTCAGTTTGGAAGACGTCACATTGAAGACCTTTTTAATGATTTTCGAGATGGACGAAGACTTCTGGAGCTCCTGGAATGCCTTACAGGCCAAAAACTTGTATGTGCTTTGTAACACATTTACTGCATATTGAAGTCTTAATGTTCTGATAATCGTAGTAGTTTATAATCACCAATTTCTTCCATTGATGAGGACCTGTGGAACTATTTTTAGGGGTCTGAATAGGTTTCAGTTTAATTTGAAATTGAGGAAACATTGTGACTGAGAGCTGTATTAGACAATAACACTTTGCAAGGCCTATAACTGAAATGAAAATCTTCTGCTTTATTGGATGCACTTACTAAGTGTGGCACTAAGAAAGAAGACTGAAGCAGGGTTCATTTAGATATCTGGATTTTAGCTGGAATAGAGTTTAATGTGTAGAATTAGAATGGTTTTCTAATGTCATACATATGATCCATCTTGTCTGATTGTACTTGTCTGAAAAGAGAGAACTGAGTTAATAATAATAACTGAGTTAATAACTCAGAGTTAATAATAAGAACTGAGTTAATAACTCTTATTAACCTGGAAATTCTAAAGTGACACAGTCTCACACATTTTTTAATGCCTTCTCTTGTGTTCCTTCTTGGAATTTGTAACTACAGCATCTTCTCATAAGAAGGCTGGGAGACAGAATGAAAATCCAGTGATAATGCACTTGTTCATAAATATTACACAAACTGATGCTTATCTGTTTAGTTGCCATAGCAATGTTCTTAAATTGTGCCATGCAGAAGACAACTAATCATGATAAAAAGAATCTGGAATGAGCTAATTTTATATGCATTTTAATGATTCCTTCACTGAAAATTACCTTCTAACTGCGGATCCAGTTTGTCTCACAATTAACTTTTTTTCCTGTTGGTAACTGCATAATCCCAGTGTATGTTAGTATTCTATTCTCATAAATTTATGAAATAGAAAACTACAGGTGTAATATAAGATGTGAGTTACATATAGTGTACTCTATATTTTGATTATGGACAGTAAAGTTTGGTTTATTTTCTTTGTAGGCAAAAGAAAAGGGCTCCACAAAAGTTCATGCTCTGAACAATGTCAACAAAGCAATCCACTTTTTACAGAGAAATAATGTAAGTATTCAGCCAGACAGGCTCAGAATAGCCTGTAGACAGCACACAAAATGCTTTTTAGGTGTTGCATCAAACACCTTGGTCTATAGTATAAAAGCTCTGGAGTCAAAGCAGCTTTATCAATGTGGATTGGATACTTTCACATTCAGCATCAGGGTCGAATGTATTTTAAGGAGTTCAAAATCCTCTTCCAGAGAATTTTGGCTAATATATCTGTAATGGATGCTGTCTGAAGCCAGATCAACCTGCATTATTTTGTTCTAATGAATGGTGTTTAAAATAAATTTTTAAAAGTTAAATACAAGAAGTCAAACATAGCTGATTACAAGATGCTGCCTATCAAAATATTTACTCACAATCTCTGACAATTATGAGCCCTGAAAACCCAAGGCTTTTCCTACAATAATTTTTTTTATTAAGTTTCAAAGGCATCTGTCTCTCATGATTCAAAACACTAATCATATCAATATCACTTACAATTATACTTTGTAAAGATTGATTTTTCAAGCCAGTATCCTGTGAATCCTCCTTGAGTAAATGTTCTCATATTGTCTTCCTTATGCAGGGATACTAATGGACCCATAATTTTTGCAGATATTTCGTCTGGCCCACTAATTTTATCATAACTCTCCTCAAGAATAAATTAAAAAAAATATTACACTTGCTTAACTTCACAATAAGAGGTGACAAAATGAAGATAATGTATTCTGTGCTGTATATCATATTGGATTTCTTGATAGATGCAGGAGGTCACTAATGCTTGATGTCAAATGCTGAATGAAGTTATTGATTTTATAAATTTAAGGTAATCCACCTAAAGATTTGTACATAAATGAAAGTGACGCTACAAGATTGACATAAAAACTCCAGCTTGATTTTTTTTAAAGGTATTTGATGTAAATAAATAGAAGGAAAAGTTTCTAATTGTTCAAAATGTGCATCATTTGACATTATTGGGAAAAAAATAATCAATACATTATTTCACACTATACAAGAAGGTTTTGATTGCATAACTGGTTACAAATAATCATAGAAAGTACTTTTTTAACTACTCTGTACTCTTCCAATGAATCCACTGGTGTGCTCTTCACTCATTTTCCAGAACACAAATCTGGAAAGTCCCTTTCAAATCAAGGAAGAAAACAAAGAGTATTCCAATTTTAGAAGATAGAAGAAGAAACATTGTTTTAGAAAGTGAAGTGGTCATCCAATGGCCATTACTTTCATGTAATGAAGACCTTGTAAACTATATAAAAAKTGGTACAGTATATGTAAAGATATACTGTATCTTGTATGAAGTCGAAAGACCTTGCTCTGAAATAGCTTCCTTAAGCTTCAATAATTTGACAAATTTTTTCTCTGGGACTTCAAGAATGCAAAATCAATGGTTCTAACGTGAATTAAAGCCTGTGACTAGTCCAGATATTTCTGCTAATATGTTCCACCTTTGCACTGAGGCTTTGTAGTCATCTGGGTGGTAACACTGAACAATGCTGCTGCTTCCAGTCAATCCAGGCTTTTTCTTCCCATAGAAAAGTGAAAGTATTGAGGGAGGAGCATGGGCATGKGAGGGGTGGGGGATTGCCCCAGTATAGCCTTAGACCTGCCTGTGGCAAACTGGGCAATGTTCCTCTGTTTCAGTAARAGAGATGTGGGCTCTGTGTGTTCAGGCTTCCCCTTTCACAAATGGATTTGGTCAGTAGAATATGCAGGCACTGCCCTAAGAAACCCTAATTGTRGGATGACACTTGCTGCAGGGGATTCCGTTTTAAATTTAGCATGTAAAGTTCCATTTGGGAAATGTTTCAAGACATTGATGGTTAGAATAGATAGCCAGTCTCATGTGCTTTTAATACAAAACATGGAATTCTTAAAGAATGGAGCTCTTTAAGACTTCTAGAGTTCTTGATAAAATATCTGATTTGTGGTTTGTAAAAATGACCTATACATAAATGCATTGAAAGAAATGAACCCAAAAATTAAAATAAGGCATCTTGTTTTGAGGGTGAAAACTTTATTCAATTTGCAGATGCAACTTCAAATAACTTCAGAACTGCACTAGAGACTGCAGAATGTAGTTTGTGAAGGAATGGGGCACTTTGCAATAAAAACCRTCAGTTCTGACCATGAAAAATTGCATCTATGAAACAGCAAGGATGCCARTTTTAGAGTCCTAATTCTATCCAAATGTGCAGAACAGCTTAAAGTCTTCCATTTATAACCCTGAGTTTGGCTTCCTTATTCAGATAGTATAAAAAGTGGGGGAGGGTGAAGGATCATTTCCCATGTGGAGGAAAGAAAATTCCATGGTGGTAAATAATGATGCATTATGAAATTGCAAATGCTTGAAACATTTATGGAAAACAACATTACTGGATGAACTGTTGTGGAAAAGTCTTGTTAGATCACAATCACTGCTTTATCTGCATGCCAGAGCACATCCTGTATATTTCTTTATACATTATGGAATTGAATTAAGGACAATTAAGTTCTATTTTAATTTAAATATATAATGTCTTGGGTTTGTAGATTCTTAAAGTGTCTAGATGTGCACGTGTTAACATTCAGAAAATTATATTATGTAAGGTAGTACAAAACAGAGTACAGTAGTTTTTCTGTCTGTGTGATTTGTGATTGTAGAAGCTTAATGTAAGAGATATTTAAGTTATTATAACTATTGCTTTCCTTCTATGTTTCACAACATGCTGTAACTGGAATAACAGGAACTCCAGATCACTGATGTTTGTTTTTTTTCCAGAACATTAATTGTGCCATTTATAAAATGTGARTTGTATGTTTATGGAACAACAGAAACCAAATGGGAGATTTACCTTAGCCTATCCCTTCATCTCCTTCCAGCCTCTTATGCTTGCTATTAATCTTTTACAATTATTTTTTGTTTCTATAATAGGTTGATTTGGTAAATATAGGGAGCTCAGATATYGTGGATGGAAATCATAAGCTGACCCTTGGTTTGATCTGGAATATAATCCTCCACTGGCAGGTGAGTGGCACTGCTCATTACTTCCTAAAAAATACCTTTATTCCACTGATGTTTTCTCCATTATTATCCAGCAACAACCTACAAAGTAAACATAGACACTGCAGTGTGCTAAATTAGCAAATATAATGGCAGTCTGCTTATGTATTATCAAGGATACTGACAATATKAAGAAGACAAAATAGTTTTTACAGGATTAGCAGAAACTTTTGTGACTGTAATATCACAGTCAGATATTGCAAGATGATATATATGAGTTATCCTAACAAAAATGGATAGACAAAGCCAATGTGGATTTCTTTTTAGAAAGAGTGACTTCTCCAWTTTAGTGTAATAAACCCATCAGTTTCTTTTTGCTGCTGACCCATCCTGCCAAGAATTATTTTTAGAACACTAAAAAGCTGCTCGACTGCCTATTTATTGAAGCAGATGTGGCTCATTTAGCTTTCTTTCTCTTTGGAGAAATATGAAATGGATCTCATAAAAACCAGCATGGTAGATGAGGACACTTAAATAAAAAAATTCTGAAATGATAGTAAAGTCAAAATTCAAAAAGATCTATCATCTAGATGCTCTGAATCCATGTGTTTGTATGAATCTGGCCTAAGAGTCTGTCCATAGTGTTGACTATTTTCCCCAAGTARTAATGCACAAGTGTTTTAGAGAATAAAAAGAAAAGGTGGTGGGAAACAAAGCTTGAAAGACTTTAAAACTGAAGTGCTCTTATCAAAAATAAAATTTGTATCATTCATCTGAGTAGGGAACATTTTTATTCTCATTTTACAGGACAATAGCAACAGAGAAAAGCTGCAGAATGTTAACTCACTTCTTCCTTTGTCTCTTGTTTYAATATTCCTAGTTTAACTGAATAAAATTGGCCTAAATTACTTAATAAGAGCAGATGGAATATGATACCTAGCATTAAAAATTTACCAAAAATCCTGGATTCATTCTGTTTTAATTTGAATAAATTATGGACTAAGATGACTAGTCATGTTCAAATTAATATTTTGTTTTCTTCATATTTTATCCTGAAGCAGTGTTAAAGGTGTGCTTTAGTATTACCTGTGTGCTTACTAATTTCTTTGCAATCACTCCCACCATTCCTTTTAACATGGGCTTGTACAGACACACAGAAGGCACAGGTTCTGGTGTAGCCTGATGAGCTTTTTGACAGCAGCCATGTCAAAACCAAAAMCCTTTTGTTTGCAATGCAAAAGTGATTCATTTCAAGCTTCACCTTCAGCCTGGTGATAATTGTGATGGCAGGTATTTAAATTTCTGTAAATAAGATTCCAATTTGTCTAGAATTCAATTTTATGGTTTTTTTCCTATAGAGTAGCTAAAACCTGATTGACAACAAGAAGCCATTATTAAATAATAACCTTGTTGTTTTTGCCAAATGATGATTAATTTTAAAAAAAGGCAGATTTATATTTTGGCTTTTCTCCTGAAAAAACCCAAAACACTCAGGAGCCATTAGTTTGCTGCCTATTTCCCTCAAAGTTTTGGAAGAGTTTGAAGTAAATTTGCTTATTTACAGCTCTGTGGAGAAAGTCTGTTCTTTTCCCTATTTTCTTTCAAATTTTGAGGTTAATTACATGATCTAGAATATGTTAGTGATTGTTCTGCCCTGTTTATAGGTAGGTATGATCTTTGATACTAATAGAACTTATGGTGACACAAAGCTGTWAATTTCTTAAGAAATTCTTCTTCCTGTTGGTTTGCCTAGCCCAGATTGTCCCTGGCAAGATGCAGCTGGAAGCTCAATAACTTCATACAGAGTCAGGGCCACCAAACATATCTGTCACTTGTCTCAGCTTGGTAAAATACCAAGACTACTACACTTGTTTGTAGTCTGTGGAGCCTAAAGACAAATAAACAGGAGTACACAGGCTATTTGATTTATTGCATGCTTGTGTAGTTTGTGTTTGTTGATGCAGTCCTGATTTTGCAGACCCAGAGAAGAGTCACTTAGAGGAAATTCATCTGCATCTAAAACAAAACACAAAAAAAAAAAAAAAAGAGATTATTGTTTGTGTGAACAGTGTTGTTGTTGTAAATGAACAGGCAAGAAGAAGCTTTTCCAGTTTCATGTCCTGCAACCAGGACCACATAAGGGCACAGCTGTACTTAGATATGACAACATGATGGTCTCACAAAAATTTTAATCTCTTTTTATAAAAATAGTTTAAGAAAAGAGATGGTAAAAGACAGGTGCTTGAAAGGAACAATGCCAGTACCTATTGTATTTGGGGGGTTCCCAGACAAAGGAAGGAATGATGAATCTGACTCCATGTTCTTAGAAGGCTWATTTATTATTTTATGATACTATATTATATTAAAGAATACTATATTAAACTATACTAAAGAATACAGAAAATATACTTACAGAGGGCTAAAAAGATAGTAATGAAAACTTGTGACCTCTTCCAGTCTCAACACAGCTTGGSACTGATTTGCCAATAAGTCAAAAAATTTCACATAAAACCAATGAAACAATCACCAGTTGGATAAACAATCTCCAAACACATTCCAAAGCAGCAAAACACAGGAGAAACAAATGAGATAGTTATTGTTTTCTTTTTTCTCTGAGGCTTCTCAGCTTCCCAGGASAAGGATCCTGGGCAAAGGGATTTTTCCAGAAAATATGGCTGTGACAAGGACCAATCCAAATGGATATCAGCAGTCCCATTGAGGAGAGGCAGTGGTTAAGGTGGTAGAGGCAGTGCATCTGTGCAGTGGAAATATCATAGATTTCTGTATCCCCTGTRGTGATTGTGTTCTTAGCTAGCGTGGTTTTTTCAGATTGTTATTAAAATTTTCCTTGAAATTCAACCATCATTTTGAGCTCAGCACCTCCTTCCAAAGCTCTTTATGGTACCGAATCCATCAGATTCTGTTTCCTTGAGGCTGCTGCCCTCTTTCTCCCAGCTCTCTGATCCCAGCCTCACTACAGTATTAACATATAAGTAAAAACAAAGGAAAACTAWTAATTTCTGAACTGTTACATTTGATGAACTCCCTTAAGAATGGAAAAACATTCTATATGGCACTGTGTAAATTCTTTTGTTATGTTTTTAGGAGTGAAYTTATTTACATGTAAAGCATGAAAGAAAACCCCTTGCAAAAAATTTGGCCCAAGTCTTGGCTTTCTCTGAGAAAAATAATAAAATATTAGATCTATACATAAGGAAAATATTTCAGAGGGGAGTATTTCAACAGCCTGACAGCCTCATATGGACACTTACTAAAAGCATCAGGGTTATTGTGCACATCAGTATTTTAATATGAATTACCATTTTAATTTTGATTTTTGATTATGGAAATGAAATGCTTCTGTCAATCCACTTTGAATCAATGAACAAAGAATATCCTTTACTTTGATRGGTGTCTTGAATATCTATGAAAATGTCCTTAAAAATGTTCTATCAAATGTACTTGGAAAGAGTTTAGTGCTTCTAGCTATAAAAATGTAATCTATGCAGTAAGAATACTTGAAATCTAGCAAGTAAAAAATGCTAAGTGATTCTGTCAGAGAGATGTAAGGTTCCTATTTTATTAAGAGAAATGAAAAATTCTTACTTTGAGAACAGTTTTCTTCTCAGATTATTTCTTCCCTCTCTCTTTTCTAGGGTCTGGCATACTGAAGCCAAGTGCCAGTCTTATAAAATGTTACATGCCTGAGTGTTGGTTTTAGGTGAAAGAGATGTGGTGTGAGCCTGAGATCATGCTGTGTTCCTTTTCATCTTACACACACAGCAACACATGCCCAGATTCCAGGCCATGGCCCTGCAGTGGGAGGATCAAAGGTCCATTGCTGCTGTGAGCCAGGGGTGGCTGTGCTGCTCTGGCCGCTGTCTTCATGTMGTGACAAGAACAGCAGCGCTCTCACTCTGTCCACAGCTTTCCTTTTGGCAGCCTGGCATTTCTGAAGYCATCTCAGTGATGTCTGTATTGTCCTTTCCCCCCCTTCTATCAAAATTTCATCTTTTCCTATTGCCATAGCATATGTCCATTCCTCCGGAAGAGCAAGAATATCTGTTCTCTGGAAGTCAGAGTTTCCTACACCTGAAAGCTTTGTGTCCTGCCAGGATACACTGCATTAGGAAGGAGAGGTAAAAAAGAAATGAGTAGCAGAGGTCAACTCATCACCTGACAGGATGAAGCAGAGTCACTTTGAAATAGCTGCAGTATTTGAGCCTGGATGCTGAGGGAGTTTGTCTGAAAGCTATTCAGGCCGACATGAACACATCTCTGTGTGCCACTTTTCCAGGAGTATATCTTAACCAAGAAGCCTTCAAAAAAGCTTCCTTTCCACCAGAATATCAGCCAGCACTKTTGTGCTCAGGCCCTGATCCTGCTTCAGGACTCAGCCATCCTGCAGGCAGGGTGGTAGGGTGGTGCTGTGCTGCAGGTGTGGCATGGTGCTGCCAAGGTGCCAGGTGGGGTGGGATGGCAATGCCCCTCAGGACACTCAGGAGGACAAGGTGGCTCCAGCTGTAAAAGTGGAGCTATCCACCCATTCTCACTGAGGAGAAAGGGCCTCAGCATTCAGGGTGAGGTCAGATTGTTTTGCTCCATTATTTTAAATGTCTGACTTACCCTAGGAGGCAACAAAAAATCATAAATTTAACAGTCTTCAYTGTGGCAAAGAAATGTAGGAAAAGAAGATAAAAACTTTATATACTGTAAGCATATTTAAYTCAACAAGGTGAGATTGAAGCTGTTATGTATTCATTGCCGGAAAAGTAAAAATAAATGCTGCGTTTGGACTTATTACCTGGCTTCTTCTGAATAATTTCCTTCCTGATGGCCCATTTTTTTACTAATTTTGTCTAATCATCTCTGTTCATAGACATACSTCCTTTCTCTTTGATATCAGCTCAAACACAATCTATGTTATGAACTCTTCTATTTCTAAATATGGTGTTCCTGTGTTCATTCAGTTATCCGTTCATCCAAATGTGTGTTGTATTGTTCAAAAGTTAGAGTTTGCTTGTAATATTCAGAAAAATCTGCATTTGTAAATATAAGCATATGATAAAAACCAAAATGATCAATGAAATCTTAGCTTGGACAAATCTCCTTAAGTTTAGTATTTTCTAGTCTTTCTTATTGCATGTTTGGTGCAACAGATRTTAATTGCAAAAGTTTTCTTCTTTTTCAGCATTCATATTATTGAAAAAAACAAGATTCTGTGTTTTTATAGTAGTGAAGGTGCCTGGGAATACAGAGGCCAAATCTCCTCTTCTTGGGACATTGTGTAAATCAGCTTTGGCATCTCTCAAAAGTAAAGATGTTAAAAATGTCAAGAAATGCAAAACACCCACTCAGACATATGAAGCAAAAATAAAGAGTATATTTCCTAATTTTCTTACACTTTATTTTCTGTCTCCTGATGTAAAAATGGAGACAACAATGAAAACTATTCTTATCTGACTGAAGTTTTATTAATTTTCATTGGTGCAAATAAAAATCTAAGACTGAAATGGGGAACATGTCCCATGAAATTTAGAGGATAAATTTTTCCTTCCATCTTAGAAATTAATAACATATAATGYAAAGTTTACACCCTAGTCTCAAAAGGAAAATTAAGGGCACTGATACTCTTTGGTCAATATGCATCTGAGATGCAAACCCAAAATGTTATTTCAGTAATTCATGTCTTCACAAAATCAAATGACTGAATTAATTACTGTGAAACTAGTGAGCAATTTACTGTACTCAGCAATAAAAGGTTATCTCTGTTTGTTTTTTTTCCTACAATGCCACGGTAATGAATTGTCATTGTTTTTGTTGACTGTTCTTTCAGATTACAGCTTCTGCATATTATCTTAAAATTTTTACAGTTTCAAAGTGATCCACACTTTATCATAAAGTAGATTCTGCCATGAATGTTATTCTTTGACTGACTRATACTGGCAGCAGAGCAATTCAAGGGGAAAATGATAATGAAATGCAATATTCCCTAAGTGAATAAGCAGCAATAAGCAACTTTATAGTTAAATTATATCTTAGGGAATAATTTAAAAGAGCTGCTATTCTAAAAGATATATGGGGAAAGAACTGATTTAAAAGGTGCTACTTTACAGGAAAATAATTCTTAATAGAAGTTTTATGTGCTCTTTAACTAGTAGAGAAATTGATAGGAAATAAAAAATCTGCTGCATTATATCAAACTCCAGGATAATATTTATAAAAGCCTTTAGGCTTTTTGTAAAATAATAACTGTAGATTGGTAAACTCTCTCTAGTGAAAAAGAAATATAAATTTCATTCAAATAATAAAATTGAAATATATGCAGTACTCTTTTAGTGCATGCAATGAAATTGACTCTTCATCCAAGTGCATGTATGCAAATATATTTTGGGCCTTTAAGTCAAAAACATGATGCACAGTTTATGCTATTAATAATTTTATCAACTTTTGCTGTAATGTATCAAATTAAGTAAGGGTGTATTTCCAGATCAAAGAAAACCACAAGGAGAAATACATAGTTTGAAAGAATTCTGTTACCACAAGGGATGCTCTGTCCCTGCTTCACCTGTGGTGCAGGGATGAATGAATTAATGCATGTCAGTAGCTGTTGTCTATAAGCATTCAGAATTGATTGCTGCCATTATATTGAGAAAATAAGTATGTTCTTTAATTACTTAGCAGTTTTTCTTTAGAGTTGAAATTTATTTACCTGAAGGTTTTTCATTTCAAGAGAAGAAACAGTCAGCTTTTAATAAGTTCAATCATTTATCAAACTCTGTCTTTTATTGCAGGTCAAAGATGTAATGAAAAACATCATGGCTGGGCTGCAGCAGACAAACAGTGAGATGATTCTGCTGAGCTGGGTCCGTCAATCGACTCGCAAGTACCCGCAGGTCAACGTTACCAATTTCACCACGAGCTGGTCTGATGGATTGGCCTTCAATGCTCTCCTCCACAGCCACAGGTAGGAAAACCAGCTTTTCACTGCTGTACAGGGCTTGAGGACAGTCTGTCTGTTGTGTGTGGGGTTTAGCTGCTTCCTCTGTGGGTGTTYCAGMATGCTTTTAARCGACTGACTGTTTGCTTTGACCTGRGTGCTGCGTTTTGTGTCCTACTAAATCCTCTYATGGAGGGAGAGGTTTTCACAGCATAACCAAATATAAACAGYTCAGATCCTTTTCTGGAATTTCAGTCTGTATACCAAGATAGTCTCAAGGAGTACAGGCTTGGAAACTTTTGAGAACAGCAAGGAGTAGATCCAAAACTAAGCCTTTGAGGTTGTCCCAGAGGGAGATGGAGATTTTCCTGTGGGTACTTGGGGAAAAGGTGGTGTTTGTTGAAAGCCTCTCATAGCTGTTGAATTGAAAGTATGGATTTGACTCACAAGGACACAGCTGGAGAAGGTAGCCTTTGTTTTCAAAATCTTTCATGTTATTCCACCAGCTGATTTGAGTTTTTAGCCTGTCTCAGAAGTTGCCTTCTTCTAGTCTATGCTGTACAAAACCCTATCTCTAGAGATTCAGAGTTCTCTGGGGGTTCTGTATGCATGGCTTAAGGAAGATGTTCAAGTCAATATATCTAAAAAACCCAGTTCTTGCCACTGCTGCTTCTAAAGCAGGATTGCTTTTACCAATGTGATAAACCTCCCAACCTCTTTCTCCTACTACTGATGCCTTAAGTATATACTTGTCTCTTAAAGGGGATTGTCCTGCAAGGCCACTGACTGCTCAAGTTGCGTAGTGTTTTAAACACCATCCAGAAATTAAACTCCAAGTAAGCCACTCCCTTCCCTCTGCCCTCTCTGACAAGGGAGGAACAAAAGCAGACTTTGGATTTGGATCACAATTTATTGAGGGCAAACAGCAATGGAATAAGAAATGCACAGAAACAAGAACAATAATAATTTTAAAAAAATATACAGGAAGAGAGGGTTTTTTTCTCATTTTTTTCTCAAAAAAAGATGGTCACCCCTTTGATGTAGTTCCCCGTGGCAGCTGGGACAAGAAGATGACAGACACTCCCTGCAGGTCATGTACATGTGGCATCCCCAGACAGAGATGGTGACTGTTTCCACATGCTGCTCCACGTGACAGCTGGGAATAAAAGCAAGATGRTGAGGAGGGCTCTGAAATCCCAAGACAAGGGGAAACACTGACAAATAATCCCACTGTGTGGGGAATCATCCCAGAACAGGTTTCAAGCACACCAACTGCATTCCATCCAGGGAGGCACAACTGTATTTTTCCTTAAAATTACCATAACATCGTAACCTGTCTTAGGATGTGAATATAACTTTTCCATTGCCTCTGATTTTACCCCCAGTCATCTTTTCACAATGTCTTTCCACCTAGAAACAATAGCAGACTCTCTGTTCCCTGATTAGGGTATCTGATACTCAGGTATTCAGATTGCATGCTCTGCAGGACCATGTAATATCTGGTGTCTGAAATCAGTAATCAGAAATTCCTTTTTGTCCTTCTCTGGAGGAATTTATTCAGAAGTCTGAACAGAGGAATTTWTTCAGGATCAGTCCCTGGCTGGGGAGTGCTGTTGCCAGTAAACCAGACTGGGATTGTCTAGACAAATTTCTGTGTCCYATGTCAGATTTTATGCACTGCTGTGTTCAGTTCAGAGCAAAGTTCASCAGATGAACATTCATTTCCTGCTTACTGGAATTTATGCGCTTTATTCAGGTTTTGTAATTCAGGGCTGCAAAACTTAAGCCTGATTTTACTCCTCTTCTGTCTGCTGCCATAAATCTTGCATAGCTTTCTGCACAGTGAGCCTATTTTCAATAGAAGTGAAGAATTACTCCACAGATGTCTTGTCTCTTGCCCAGTAGTTACTGCACTTATCTGGGAAATGGCRAGTGTTCAGTCAGATTCCTGGAAGCAAGTCTCCAAGACACACCAGTCATCTTCTGGACTTAAATCACTAAGTTCTCTGCAAGAGTTTMATTTCCTCCTTTCCTCCAAAGCCCTGATGCAATAATTTTTAAGATGAACCAATGATGTTTGATTTTTGTTGACTTTGCATTTCATGTTTAGTGTGTGGGAACACTGAATTGTCCTTCAAGGTTCCAGATGGAATCAATTAAATAGGCACACTCAGACATTCCGTGCTCGGGAGCTCCTAACTGTATCCTATAGTAATAAAAAACCTTCTCTAAGGAGCCTAATTCAATCACTCTAAGATGCAGGTACATTAGAGACTTGGGTGTCAGYGTCTTGGATTTAGTGCCTAAAGAAGACAGTTTTAATATACACTGAAGAAAAGTTGTCCAAGAGTGATTTACATGAATTCTCAGAGAAACCTGGTGCCTCACACATCCTATGCTTTATAAATAATTTGTGATTTATTTACATAGAATGATAAACACTCTGATGACAAACACCTCTGAATTTAGATCCCCTGTTTTCCCTGTTCAATTTTTCCAGTTTCTACCTTTTTTTTTTTTGATCAGAATTCCCTATTTCTCCAGTTCTTTCTTGTCTATTTCCTTGTCCTCCATAAAGTTTTGTCCAGATGCTCTCTTCTTTTTTTCCTTTTCATCCTCTGACTTTATTCCTCTRCACTGGCAGGAATGGAAGCAGAGTTAGTCACAAGGAAGGACAGCTATAGTTTGAAAATCAGGTATGACATTTAGCTCATACAGTGGACCTGGTGCCTGATGTGTGTGCTTTTCCCCAATTTTAGCTCTATTCCTAGACTTATACAAAAACCAAACCAAGAACAAACCAAAGGACCTCCAAAATCCAACAGAAAACCCCAAACACCAAAAATCTCTCCAACACTGAAAGAGTGATGCTACCCAAAGATTTTTTCATAATATTTATGCTCTCTTAAAATGAAGGGATTTTGTGGTAGCATAGTATCTATTTATTTTTCAAACCAATTCCTTTCCTTTGTGAGTGATGATATTTTTATTCCTCTTGTATAATGTTTTCASTGATGAACAGGTGGCTTTTTGTTTTGGTTTGTAGTTGTTTTGTTTTTTTTAAAGAGGTTCATACAGTAATGTGGAATTTGCATCTGAATGAATTTTCTAAGTACATCCTTAAATGGATTGAGATAAAGTAAGAGACTTTCATGAAACACTGACCACATAGTATGCTGGGGAGCAGTGGGAAGCTTTATTTCTCATGGTCTTCTATCCCACCAATCTCTAGGTTTCAGCTTGCTATTTTGATTGGACCCGATTTTTCTAATGCTTTTTCTCTGTCATTTTATTTAGGGGTTACGTTAGGTAGATTTTTCCATCTCTGTAATCACCATGTCTCCATGGACATTTAGTCTCTTTAGCAATTGCTTTCAATACTGAGTGCAAGAAGCAGTGGAACACAGGTCACCTGGCAAATCTCCAAGGGGACATTAGTGAGCCCAGAGTGTGAATTTTCAGGATATAAGCTTGGCACATGATCTCTTGAATGGTGTGCTCTGAACTGAACTGAAAACAACAAGGCAACAGCTGTGGAGTGGCATCATCACCCTAGGAATGTACAGAAACARAAATATTTTGCTGATGGAGAGAGGTCAGTCCTTCTACAGTTGAAACTCTCCCTTCTTAAGGCTCCAGATCACAAAGACCTTTCCACATTTACTTCTTTAAATCTTTTTCCTCCAGGTGGGTATGAGAGAGAGCTTTACCTCTTTCCAAATTTGTTGGGGCTCTTTTTCTTTTCTCCACTGCTCCTGTAATCAGGATTTTGAAGTGGGAACAGGTGGCATTCATTATCTTCCTCCTTGCTTCTTTAAAATGCTTGAACTTAGGCCCGGTGACTGCCTTACAAATGAGCACTTCACTGCAGCTGTTTCTRCTTTGGGGTGCTAGAGGGAGAAGGGAAGGAAAATGGCATCAGAAAGAGGTCCTGGACAGAAGGAAAATAAAATTCTTCAGTAGTTTTCATGAAAAGTAAAAGCAAAAACAATGGGATGAAGAGGTATGAAAAAAATATATTTTTTTAGCAAATCGCTACGTTATGTATCAGTTACTTTCTCCTGACGTTTTTCAATTTTGAGAGTTCTGAAAACATATATGAGATATTTTTGTATTAAGAGGTAAAGTAGCAAACACACAGCTTTTCTGTTGAAATAGAGATGATAAATTTCACGGTCTAGCTATGAATATTTTCTGTCTACAATAATCACAAACTRTGGCTTGTCTTATCCATGACTTCAGTCTCAGCATAGAGCTTTGTCAGGATTTGGTTGTCCATGGTATATAGTATACTATACATAGTATAAATTTTCTCACTCTGGCTGAACTAGGTCTGTTGTAAGTTATGTAACTGGGAGTCAGAGGGGATGTAGGGGGTCTCTTTTTTTTAATTTACTTATCTTGGAAATATGTTTTGAAAAAATTCAGGTTTGTTTTCCCCTTTTTTTTTGTTTTTATTGTTTGTATTWCTGCTAGCGATAGGAATGAACTGTTGCTAAAAAAATTACCGGATGCTCAATAGAAAGTTTGATTTTTACAATGCAAACTCCTCCATTCAAGCCTTCAATCTTTTCAATTTTGACTCTCTATGGTTGTGTCATAAACTAATGTAAGACCAGTACTGTTTGAGGTGATCAGTGAATGGCTAGATAAAGTTCAGGATGTTCTACTTAATTCTAACTTCTTTGAAAATGTGTTGTGTTGTTCAGGAAGAAAAGTGAGAAATGCTATTTATTTTTCCATGGGTTTCYTCCCTTTCAGGCAAGACCCAAGTTGTAGATATGAGAATAAATTCCATATCCCTTGGTATTATTTGAACAATATGGAGATTACAAATGAAGGCAGAGAATCAGTATTCCATTTCACATCTTTCCTTCACTATTCCATACCTTCTCACTCCTGTATTTGAAACTCCTTAGGAAGCTAATAACAGYTGTAATTAGAAAATCAGTTTTAGTGTTGTTTCAGGGATTTTCAAAAGCTGTTTTCCACTTACCACAATTATTAATCTTCKAAGCTATATTATTTCCCACAATCACACATGGCAGTATTGCCACATAAATACACCCAGTGAAACATCCTGACACATGGCACTGAGAAGCTGCTGCTTCAAGCTGACATTATGACACTGTTAATCTAGTGATAGAACTACTGAAATGTGTACAGCAACATAATCTTTCAATAAAATGAAAATATGGAAAGTTAAATTGCTGTTGGAGTAGAGAGAGCTTTTTGAATTTATTTTTATTTTATTTAAATYGGTGCTTATCAGAACTGAGTTGCAGTAGGTGGCCATATACTTCTAAATTGTCTTGGCATCTGTGCTGTCTGCTTTATGTACAATACTAAGAAAATGGGTAAGAAATCTGATAGTGACATACTAGATCTTACAAATTCTTTTCTGGCTGTGTTGCAGAGGGTTCAAATTTTTGCCATCTGTAACGAGTGGAGAGAGGTGCTGAATGTTCTCTACACAGGCAGCATGTAAATTCAACCCAGGTGTTAAGATGTGATGTTGTCTCAAACTCTTGTGAGTGCTGGAGTGTTTGGTTTTTAAAAGAAGAAAAAAAAAAACAACTACAAAAACCACAGAAACAAACTAACAAAAATTCTGAGCGTCTTATATTGAGGGTCCTACCTCTAGAGAGATGAAGTCATGATAATAATTTTMGACTGTCTTGGTCGGCTAATTTGAAAATACTCTCCCAGATTATACAACTGAGAAGTTGGATGAAACTGACTATCTAAGATATTATTAATGATGACAGAGGTTTTCTCAGGAGGGATAAGACAATATTGTGAMATTCCTCAAGGAGCAATTGTAAATATTCATGGTCTTACCCAGTGGAGTCCTAACTGATTAAAAGTATGTTCCCATATATAAAATATTGTATCACCAAACAAAAAATTATTATGTGTACATAATGTGCTCTTGGCATYGCAGGTGTGCTTAGAACTTTTAGCCAAATTAAAACAGAAAAATAAAAAGAAAAAAAAGAAAAATTTGAGGGGAAGGTAGTCCCTTGGATACATTTCTTTCCTCTCCTTGTCTTAAAAACTTTTCTTACCAAATAATCTTTTTACACTCTAGTCTGTGTAGTATATGTGTGACACRTTATTGCCAAGCTTTTTAAGACAGTCAAAACAGACAACTTTGTGGCTACTACAGTGTTCTCTAAGCTAAATTTACTGTATGAGCTTGTGCATCCTACGCCTATGTTAAATTTGGAATAGGGATTTGAGTAATATCTGTCTGCTTGCAGAATAAGATGTAGGGCTGTGGTGGCTTGACCCCAGCCAGAAGCTGAGCACCCAACAGCTACTTCCTTGCTTCACCCCCTATAGGGAATGGAATAGGAAAAATGAAAGCTAGAAAACTCTTGAGTCAAAACAGAGACTCTGAATACATGGAGGTRAGAAGACTAGAAAAACAAATGATGCAAAGGCAGTAACTGATACCAGCCACTCTTCAAGCAGAAGACACCTTTGTAGACAAACACCCCCACAACCTCATTCCCTTCTTTTACCAAGGAATTATGGCTGAACGAGTTATGTGGCATGGGGTATCCCTTTTACTGGTTTGGGTCACCTGTCCCAAGTTTCTTGCTGATCCGTCCCCCACTGGTTTGGGGCAGGTAGAGCAAAGGGAAAAAGAGAAGTTCTTGATTTTGTGTAATCACACTTCAGTAAAACCTGGTTTGCTCTGAATATTATTWATCTGTAAATTGAAAACATAGCATTGTGTAGACTGCTATGAACAATGGTAACTCCATTCCCAGCTAAAGGAGAATGGCCAAAAATATTTTTTACCAGTTATGTACACATGGTGTGTGTTTGCATGCCTGTGTTTTAGTACATAAACCAGTCTGTAGGATCACAGACTTAATCCATCCATGGGTAAACCCAGAGATTCCAACTTRGTTTCCTCTCCCTTCTCCACCTTGTCCCCAGCCAGATTTAATAGTAAATCAAAATTGATTGGTATTTTGGAATTATTCTGGAGTATTTTCTCCCCATGTGGGAGGGAGAAAACTCTAATATTTAAGCATCCATGCAGAGAGGAGCAAAATAACTTGGAATAACTTAGTTGTTACTATGTAAATCAGTCCCCTCAGAAAAAATTAAACAGCAGAGGTACATAACTAGAGAATAACTACTAGGTAAAAGGAGTGTTTTTCTTTACTCTATTGACATTATTACGATACGATGTAGTGAACATTTTTTCGTTTATTATAACTCAGGATACTATTTAAAATTAGCTACTGAAACTAATAAAAATGTGAGTAAATCTGTCGTTAATTGCAAAATTTAAATTGTGTAACTAATATGTTTGATTTATCAGTAGTTGAAATGTTACATTTAAATGTCCCCTGATTTAGAACTCTGTATTGAAGTCACAAATAGCATGGTTTTTTTCTTCATATTACATGCACAGTAATCACAGGGTATTTGATTAAACTTTATTTCTCCAGAGTGCCTGATAACAAATTCTGATTTCCTAATGGATAACTCTTAGATGAAAAGCCAAAGATTGTGCTATGCTAACATTATTTATACTGCAAATAGTGCAGCTGCTAATACAAGGTCCCAGGCTGCCTCTGAGCTATAATTCAGTTTTGGTCATTCTGTCTTTTCCTGTAAAAGCATATAAGTTGTGATTTGGCAGTGTATGGGTATGAGTTGAACTCTATGTTTTTACAGATTTTTCCCAACCTTAATGTTTCTATGACTCTGACTTTTTTTAACCTGTTGACTGATTTTAATCTGTTGTAACAATGAGCTGGTAATCTCAGAAGCAATTTTAGTCTTAGAAATTTTAATTGAAGTGAAAGATTGGTAGCTGGGGAGAGGAGGAAGGCCCCCAGATGGCCTCAGCAGTTCTGAGGCCTGCTTGTCCTGCCATATGCCAGTCCCAATTGCATGGCCACTGCACCTGATCTTTCCCACCCAAGCACTATTTGGGACTGGAATGAAGGAGCCAGTGTAGTAAATATGGACAATGTGATTGTGGTGGACATGGATGAGAACAGAATGCAAACCCATTAGAAACTGAGCTTCATTAGGCTCAGGGCGAATTAGCACGATCTTTCATTACGAGAATAAAAAAGTTGATGCGGATGCTTAGCTTTAGAAATACATGAGTAAATGTAACACTAAAAAATAAGAAACTTATTCTTCCTCTTATTTTTGGTTTAGACCAGACCTGTTTGATTGGAATGCTGTTGCTTCTCAGCAGTCACCTGTACAACGATTAGACCATGCATTCTCCATAGCCAGGCAGCACCTGGGAATAGAGAAACTCCTTGATCCTGAAGGTTAGTGGAAATTATGTTGTTTGGTGTTTGTTTTGTTTTTTTTTTCTTCAAGTGGAAAAATAGTTTTGCCATGCATTTGATGATAAATTACTTTGAATGTTTTTTGGCGCAATAATTTAACATTTTGTGGGATAAATTATAAATTGAAGAAAAAATCCTTTCAATGCTACCTTTGTGCTCTATTGCAATAGCATAAGCTGCCTATATGTATGTGCTCTAAAGCAATTTTCTTTAGCTTTGGGACAAGGGTTTTAATGTGCATGCCCTGAACTGGATCTCAGAAAGCTGTTGATTTCTGTTTTGAAGATTTAGAGCATCTGCAGATTTTATAACTTCTGGACATATCTTGAGTTCAAATTACCTTTTAATGTATATCCAAAATATGTATTCAAATTCTAGGTACTCATATTTTTTAATATGACTTATATTTCTCTATATATTGCAATTTTATTAGGATGATGTCTCATGTAACTGTCATTTAATCTTACCTGTGATAGGATTACCTGTTTTACCTTGACTATCTGTTATATATCCTTAAGCAGTCATGTTTGAAGGGTTCCTTGTTTCTCACATGTTCACTTGAATTTTGTCCATTTCTATAAATTCTCTGACATAGTTTCTGCTTTGCTGACAGACTAGTAATTTTCCCTCAGAGGATATTCCTAAAACATTCTTTACTTCAAGGYCATGCATATATATCTGTGTGTGTGTATATAAACCTGTGTCCACATAGTTAAGTGATTGTCACTTTTTTCCCATACAATGATACTTTTACTGTATTTTCATGAAATTTCCTATTAAGCCACTCATAATGAACTTTTCTATGTTTGTGCTGTTCTCCTATGTTTGTGCTGTTCTCAGTGACTCACTCATGGTGAGTTTTTCGCGGGAGAAAATAGCATTTAACCAAATGTAAATATTATTTTAAAGATAGAATTGAGTCTCTTAATGTTTAAATATAGTTTGACGTGTCTCAATTGTTGACTAATGACCTTGCAACCCATGTATTTCCCTCAGAAAAATGTTGAAAATATATGTAGTTAATGGCACAGAATTTCTTGCCTAGTACACACTTTAATTTCTAGAACTCAGTTTTGGCAAATCACTGGAGGAAGAAGAGGTTTTCTACTTGCTAAAGCATGGGATTGAGCTTGTGAACTCTGAATGAGATTGGAATTGAAAACTGAGTTGTGCAACTGAATTGATGCAGTCACAGTGTTTTCTATAATTGGTTTAACTTTCTTCTTAAAATAGATTAGTGAATACATTATTTTCTCTATGCAAGAGTCACTTCTGATTAGATGTTTTATTCTGGTTTTGGCAAAGATACTTGCAGTTGTTTAGCCAACAACTGAAAAACTCTTAAACATTGGTGGTTTTCCAAATGTCTGCTGTAATTATTTGCTATTCAGTGTTGTAATTTACAGCGCTAGCCACCTTTTTCTTTTTTCCCCTCTGCAAACATTTCCAAAGGAAAATTACAATTTGTACCTATTTGAAAGCATGAATATGAGGAAATATAACTGTTTTGTTTGTGATAGTAAATTTATTTCTAGATTGAAGCCCAGAATTTCTTGTATGTGTGCAAGGGAGAAATTTTGTTTGAAGGTTTAGAATATTCTTTCTGTAATTTTACGTTGTGTATTTATCAAGACTCCTAATTAGGTACTCAAGTATCTCCTAACACCATATTGTGTAACAACACTCTTCTCTGGCTGCAAAATGCTAATGCATTACAGTAAAAGGGAGTATGCAGTGSTGAAACATTGTTTTCATGTAATTTAATCCCTGTCAAAATGGCACATGTGTAATCTGTGAACACTTTAAAGTTTAGTTTTGTTCATTAAATATGTGCTGTCTCAATTTTCAAAATATGAAGTAGAAAGGAAGCCACTACTCAGTAAAAGCCTACTTTTCTTCAACCAATGTCATAGTCAGAAAAGGTTTGGGGTTATTTGTATTCTGAAATTACTGATGATTGATGTATGTTGAAACAGATGTCTGGGGAGCCTATCTTAGCARTTGGGTTTTAAAAAGTAAATATTTGCACTAAACCAAACAGGTTTTCTAGGTTATATATGAAGTTTGCTTGTTTCCAAGGTTGCTGATATTTAAAGTCTGTCCCATGAGAAGCAGTCAGTTGATTACTAACGTTGTTGATATTTTAAGTCTATCCCATGAGCAGCTTTTAAAAAATTTTTCAGAATTTGGTCTCCATTTCAACCATCAAAGTGATGGAGATAATTTACATCTGGGTCTTTCTTGTAAAAGCTATGTTGTGTAAGGTAAAGCTTTTGTATCTGGATTGTTTTTTGGATTCGTGCAGAGATGATCATTCCTGCTATTGCCCCTATTTGTACTGGCTACTAGGAATGCTTTCTTTTATCAGGGTTTAAGAAGTCCTGCAAGGAGCAGGTAATTGGGTTCAGTGATCTCTTTGAGTCCCTTCCAACTCAAAATATTTGTGGTCTTTTTGATTGAATCCTGTCAATGAGTGAAACGTAAGTAGGTTTAAATGTCTATCTGGTGTTTGTTACTGTTGTATTTTCATACTGTAGAGAAGGAGAGATGACAGGAAGAAAATACAAGATCAGGTAAAGGAAATTGGTAGATTTTAGACAGTTTTATTTAGAAGAAAGTTGTTAAAGACCTATGTATTAGGAGGAAAGATTCAAAAGAAAGAAATGTRTTTGAAAATCAAATTTTTTAGGCCAAAGTATCCCAGTGTAATTCTTAATGAGCCTCCTGTCGTAAGGCATTTATGATTATGCAGGTAAGATGTTTTAAGTCTCAGTAATTTTCTCTGTGATCCTTTAAAATAATAAATATTTTGCTTTACTTGCTCCAAACTATTATATGTTGCCAAATATTATTTGCCCAAATCAGATTGTATATATTTCTGATCAGATTTAAATGGCAAAGCTAGTATATGGCAAACTTATACCACAGTTGTGTGTATTTTTTTTTAATGCTATTTTATTTTCTTTCTTTTTTTAAATGAAAGATAAACCCACTAGTTTTGATACAACTAAGGAAAATTTGACTGATTTGTCACTCCTTTCTGATAATTGTGGTTTTCTGTATGTAAATTTGACTTGCCTGCTTTAGAAAAGATTTTGGTTGATTGTTTTCAGCATAAGCAGTCCAGGTGGTTTTCTTTGTTCTTTAATTTAGAGTATTTCAGGTATAAATAACATAATCACTGAATACTCTTCTAAATTATTAACTCCCTATGTTTCACACTCATTATTTTAAGCAATTGTTATGTCTCAGCATCAATTGATGGTGAAGGTATTTGCCATCTTTGCTGGTATGAACTGATTTAAGACAATTTTGGCAAAAGACTTAAAATATCTTAAGCAAATTAACAAATTCTAAAGATATCTGTAGCTTCAATTTGTATGTGTTAAAGCTGAGGTGATTGATCAAGCCATTAAGATTAGTCTGCAGCTTTTAAGAATGTCTAACTACCCGGGCTTGCATTTTTAAGTAGTTAAATGGTTCTTTGTAAACTTTTCATCTATACTGAATTTATGGAGGAACATGCTTCCCGTCTTTGCCAACAAACTTCAGAAAATGTACTAAAGGCTATTATGTTCCTTGTACGTTCCCTTTTTCTGGAACATCTTCAGAAATTTTAACCAAGCAAGGGATAGGACAAGCAAACAGGTATGTGTTGTGGTTAGCAACACAACAGTTACATGTTACTGGCTTTATAATGGCATTTATGCTTTACTTTGGCATAAAATACTCATGCCACATTGGAGCAGAAGGATGTTTTGAGGAAAAGTAGGGAGTGATCTCTCAGAAACTGCATCTGGGAACAGATCTGAGCTGTCCTCTTCCCCTTTACAAGAACGGAGTGCAAGTGTGGTAGCAGCAGAAGTGTTTGTGTCCTTCCTTCTAGAAATGAACATCTGATTCTTGGTTTAATAAACTTTTCCCTGCTGTCCCTGGGCCTTGTGCTTGTTTGTGCTAGCCCGATAATAAATAGGCTATGAAGTTATATAATTTCTGCTGTCCTTTTTGGGTAATTATCCAGTTTCTTATGCTTTGTGTAGCCTGATTGAAAAAAAAAACCTCATTTAATCCATCCCAGTCATATTTTCCATATTTTCTCCTTAATTTGCACTGATGACATGAGTTTTTTGCACAATTATTAAGTGATAATGAGATTCAGATAGTTTTTCATTTGATAAATTTTTGTTTGATCTTAAGTTCCTATACTTCTGTATCTCAGCAGTAATGGATTCTACGCTATTGGAGCACAAATAAGAGGGGAAAAAACCTCTCAGCACTGTAGTTCATGATGTTGTCAACTGTGTCTTTGTTTAGTAGTTGTACACAGTTGTAATACTGGTTTTCAGTTTGTTTTAATACCCTTGCTGATATGTCTTATTCCAAGGGATTATGAGAAGTTAGGAGTTTTTTTCCTCTTTTGCCTTAAAATTTAGTGATGTTTTGCCCAGTACAGAGTCAAGATGGGGGAGGGATATTTATGTTTTTTTTTAAATGCAGGAGACATACAAGTCATAAGAGCTGTATTTGATATGCTTTTGAAAATAGTTTAAAAAGATGCTTTCTCAAGCCTAGAAATCATTATTTCAGTTGCACAAAAATCATAAAGTGGTTAGAAAATAGAATTTAGAACCATTTCTTTCTTAAGACTCCCTTTGGTTCTCAAAGCCAGGAATGGTTTTGGTTAAATAAGAGGAAAGTCTACAGGATTCACAATTAAAAGTGCAGCATTAACATCACAACCCTTTAACTATCGCTTTGCTGTTTGTCAGCACAAATGTTTCAGCCYTGGTTCTGGACACACCATCAAGTCACATCAGGAGCTTTGTCTTTAGTTTGTAGCACCGATATGACCTGCAGGATGAGAGCTGGTCTGTGGAAATACCTTCAAAACTACCAGTGAAAAGGGTGAACTTGTAATAGATACATTTTCCAAATGCTTGCTAGTTTGATCTATATTATTGTTTTAATGTTTTGCTCTGCACTTTCTTTTGACAAATATTTACCCTCAAGATTAAACTGCATTTCTTCTTTACCCACTGTTAACATGAAAGTTCTGCTTTTTCTTTAAGCAAATAGAAATAGTCAACAAAAGTAGTAAATTCACTAGACACCATCTAACCCCAGTTTATCTTCCATCTTTGTGAGTAGATTTATTACTGTTTCTTTGACCTGTGAGCAATTGAGTTAACAAGAGATGACTCAACAATCAGTATTTTTACAGATTTCCATGGAAATAAATGGCTTGAAGGGTTCTGCATTAAGARACTCAAGGACAAAATAGGCCCTTCCTCTTATTGGTGGGAAAATCTAAAATGTGATTTACTTTGGAGCAGGGCATATATGTTACAAAAGAAATGGTAAGACTTTCTATTATGAAGGGTGTGCAGCTTATAATATAATTTGAAGTACTAAACTTGGAATTATGTAGAGCTCTGTAGTAACCTTGGATTGCAGCTGCTATTGTATTAGTTCAGCAATGTTAGCTAAGTATAAATGCATAGAAATGAGAGCTGTGTTAAAATATGTGCAGAATCTAACAGTGGTGACACATATAAAATGTTTATTTAATAAAGTAGGGGTAGTATTATTATAATGAACAGAGAATAGGTATCCTTGTATTTCCAGATGATTGCCATATTTATGTTGGATTTTTAGTGATGGTATAATTAAGACATACTACTGCAAGCTTTCTGTAAAACAGTGTCTGAACTTGTAAAAATATTATTTAAATTGATAAGCCTCACTGACCACAGCTGTTGTTCTTCATGTGATGCTGAGAGAGTTTTGGAAGAGGTACTGGAATATCTTCTGTAATTTCTCAGCTAGAACTCCTGTCCAGCTTCTTCCAAGGTGAGAAGAAGCAGACTGGGTGTTGCAGATACTGTAAAGAACACAGAGGTGTTTGTGCTGTGACCCTATTTTTTGACAATTTTTCCTTCTCACAAACTTTGGATTTAGCACACTACCACCTTGCACCCCCAAGCATAGAGACACTTCAAGAAAAAAAGCAATAGTCTAAATACTACTTTTTTTTATGTCTAAATGCTGCTTCTATAAGTAACGCCCTGGTCTTGCTTGAGCAGATAATTTCTCCCTTGTTGCATGGACTTTCACTACCTGGGAATAAAGAACTCAGTAAAATAAAATAATTTTCCTGTGTTAATATTCCATAATTACAGTGCCTCAGGACACTGGAAAATTGTAGTTGTTGGTCTACTGTGGCAATCACATAGATTTCTTTGCCACTGCATCACAATGTGAGTAGTTTTCTGTCTGTCATTAATAATACTGTGGTTTGGCTTTTTTTTTGCCCTAGATAAAGCTCTTCTGTAAGAATGTTAAAATGTTAAGGCTCAAATACAAATCAAGGTTCAATCTAATGTTTTTTTCTTTGCCAAATTTCTCATATGTGTTTTATGCTGGGACTTGATATGTCCACAGTCTGTGCTTTAGGCTAGAATTAAGCCTGCTTTTTTTAACTCTGTAATTTGATGAATGAAGCCCTTTGGAACTGTGTGCGTAATAGCTCAAAATAATCACTGATGGAAGACAACTGAGAAGAGATCAGTTATAACAGCATTATTGTGTCTGATGCATCAACACAGAGAATGAAATGAGTTCTGCCTGTCTTAAAATCACAAAGGAAGAAGAATGATTACTTAGGTAAATGTTCAGCATATAGTCGGATGAGTTTCTGCTGGTGCATAGCAATGCTTGCATCTTTACTGGATATTTTATCTCATGATAGTTTAAAAAGTATGTAAAAGCATTGTATTTTCCTAGGAAACAAAATTTCTGTATTAAATTTTAAATAAACTTCAGTTGAAGTGAGATTTATCTGTTAGAAGAAGTTTTAGTCTAGTTATTGTAAGTAGGGGATTCTTCAAACTAAGAATAAGCCCAAATTAATAAGATCAAATAAGTATGCTTTGACCTTAAAATATCAGTTACTACGAAAATTTTCCATAATCAATACCTTCAGAACTGTAATACATGTACAAATATATCTATGATTTTTTTAAAAACAGTTTTTTTGAAAATAGAGATGGTTCATGTAAAGAGTTGTGGAGTATGGGAGATGGACGCTTGGAGATTAATTCTCTAAAAAAATCTAGAGGAGAACTTTGGTTAAAATTAATAAGCCATCTCCCATRTTTTATATCTTAATAAGCCATCTCCCATATTTTATATCTTAATATTCTTCAATTTATTTTTTGTTGTTGTTAAGGTAAAGAATTTGCTGTATTTGGAAATCACATAGCTCATGTTCCACTGTGAAGGTACTCTTATTTATGTGTTAGTGATTTGAGGATCTCCTAAAGGGWTTACTAATTTAAGGGAAGAACTCCTACTCCTAAGTATCTTAAGACTTCTGTGGTCTGATTTGGGTCACAAATGGAAGGATGATTAAGATATTTACCTGCTAGAATTGAAACATGTTAATTGGGGCCATTTGATTAAAATCATGGATTTGAAATCGAATAGGTGATAGTGAGAATTAATGATTTATACTTGCTTTGCTACTTCCACTGACCCCCTCTAATATGGAATGTTAGTCATTGTGCCCCAAGTGGAAATGCTGGACTTTTTCCTTCTGGCTCTTGTTATCTGAAGGTCACTTGAAATGTGTTTATTCACCAGGTGGTGGAATAAACAACTTTGATTTGAAGAAATGAAATGCCTATGATAATTTGGGATTTTGAATTAATGTAATTGAAAYTTAGTTTCTAGATCAACATTTGATCTCTGAGCTGTCTTCTTAGGATCTATAGTCACAGAAGATCCCAATTTTTGGGTTTCTAAGGTTAATTTTTTTAGCTCTGACTCTGAGCAAGTCTAAACCAGTTTGTGTGCATACATCCAACTTAGTGAGATAAATTCTAACCTTTAGCATGACTGTTCTTGAGATAAAATTTTTTATAAAGACTCTAAGAGAGATAATTTTCTCTGTAATGATTTTCATCTTCAGTTGACATTCTTCCATAACAAGGCAACGTATCTAAAGCCTAAATTAATTTCCTTATCTCGCTGTGTCTGTGTTAATCCTGCAGACAAGACATTCTGGGCCCTGTAATGGCTTTCCTGTACAGAAATCTGATTAGAAAAAAAATGAGAGAAGAATTTCCTCTTTTCTGTATAGTGAGTATTATTTTCTACTGGTTTCAAAGAGAACACAAAGTAATGCTTGAAATGATTGACTCTGGAAATAGAAAAAAAGAATCACCTACCCTCAGGCAGTTCTTGCATTCTTAATCAGTTAAAATGAAAGTGTATGGAAAGCAGGACTACAGAAACTTGAAACAGATACTTGCTTACTTTTTCTCAGTTCTTTTTAAAACATGTTTAGCTTTGACATTCACTGTTTAAAGAGAAAGAAAYTGTATTATCATAATCTTCATAAAGGATGGTGAGGTTATTCAGTTTTCAGTCTTTCTGGGAATTAYCTAGTTTGCAAATAAGGAAAAAAACTGTTTCTAGATTACTGTAAAACTCTAGTCTATTGTTGTAGGTGATTTTCAGTGGCTTCATTGAAACAATATAGCTTGAATAACCTTGATTCAGCTGTAGAAATTGAAGTTGAAACATGATTTATATAAAAGTTTGAATGGAAAATGGCAGTCACTGATGGGACATTTACAAAAAAGAAAGTTAAAACTAAAGGAGTAAGACACTAGGGAAYGGCACTTTGTCCTACTCTAAATTTTTTTTCCTCATTTCTGTCTATTAGTTTTTAAACTACGTCCTTAATGAGCAGTGGGTTTCATGGTAGATACTTCTAGAAGCTTGGTGTAAAGAAACAGGGGAAAATTAATGTCAAAAGACAATCTGGACATAAATATTAGAACATGTATTTAATTTTTGGTAGATACAGGAAGTAACTGTTTTATAAAATGATTATCGGATAATTTCTGCCACAATTTCCATCTGAAACCCAACCAAGAGAATGACGTGCTTTGTTAGAGWGGTTATGGAATTATTTTCAAAGAAGCTGCATTCAATTTTCTTTATAGTTTRCTTGAATTTGTTGGGAGATTTTTCTTTTGTACAGCAGGTTGTAGATTATTTTTTGTTAGCTCTGATTCCTCCACTCACCATAAAATTTATTGATACATTATTTAGTGCAAGAGTATCAATATAGGGGAAAAAATGATTTGAATTAATGAGATTGTATCAGAGTGTGTTATATCTCATGTGAACAATATTTTTGAGATGTGTTCCATAGGGATTGCTCTGCCAAACAGCTTAAGTCGCTCCATAAAATATCAGCCTGAAATAAGAGGAATCTATGTGAGCCATAACTAAAGCAATCCYCTGAATGTGAGTGGAGGGAGGGCTTAAAGAGCCAATTCAAGAGGCTTTTTAGTGACCCACAGTATGGTTTAAAGGCATACAGTGATAAACAGAGAGAAGATAGTATGAATCACTTGTACTGCTTGAAATAAAATGACTTTGGAGCAAAAGGACTGGTGCTCTAGAAACTCCTGTTAATCACCAAGCAGCAAGGGAATAAAGCTTKTGTGCATTGGTAGTGGGCAAGGATAATTGCTCTCTGCTATGTTTTCTGGCYGTTCTTTCCCCTTCATGARAATAATACTTGTTKGCACTCTGGAAATGYGCTATGCTATGACTACATAGCTTTCCTTAAATAAATAGGAAACTTTCAAGAATTTTCAAAAAAGTCATGAATATGAAATATTTCTACTCTAATATTTTGACATGATCAAGACTTCATCATTGGAACCAAAGATGTCTCCTTTTGGAAAATCACTTAAATATTATGACAGATTTAATAAAAATAGTTGTATCAATGCCCAAAATGGAATATTATCAATCATGTTGAATTCGTATACATTATGGCCATGTGAAGTGGTTCTTGGTATTTTTTTATGCAAAGCCTGCATGCTGCTCTGAACATGAAAAATTTGGCTCTTATGTATGTGCTGAATGCTTTCTCCAAGAATCACTGTCAAATGATGTCTAAAAAATAATCAAATTTCTCCATTATTTACCATTATAATACTTASACAATTTAAATGAGAATAATTGGGATCCCTTATTATAATAATGTTGTTTTGCTGGGACAGCCTCCCTGACTTCTGCACAACCATGACTCCAAAGCTGCAATGGACAAACAGCAATCTGTGATCTGCCCTCCTATGTGGCTGTAAAGCATTGCTTGTGCTCAAGGCAAGGCAACTGAAGCTACTGCAAACTGTAATTTGCTGCCCTTTTTCTTTATTTTTCCAGTCAGAAATCACCATGGGTCCTTTGTGTTCTCCATGGTCAGATTTCACATGTAAGTGCACACATCTAGTTAGAGTGTGCCCAGAGTATATTCTTGGACCCAGAYGCTCAAAAGCAGTCAGGAGATTAAAAATTTTGCAAGCAGCAATGAYTCAGTTCTGGAAAATAAAGGATTGRAAATTACATTGAGTAGTGGAGAAGAAAAAACAAACAAAACACAACAGGAAAATTTACCACCTTTCATCAATCAATGTGTGCAGGGAACAACATAGACAAGACACATTCTGAATGCTTCTTTAAATAATGCTGTTTAAAGCTATTGCTGGACAGGAAGGTGTCCTAATTGGAATATCTCCATAATATCTCCAGAGTGTAGAAAATGACTGAAACAGTTCTTGGATTGTTTGCATGGACAGCAAAGTTAGACTTCCACCTTTAAACACACAAATGAGTGTAGAAAGAATATTTTTTTTTGGGGGGGGGGCTAATATGCCCTTTGTAACCTACAGAGGTTCTGTATAGTAGAGAAACCTAAAAAGAAATCTGCTGCCAGCTGAATTCTCATAAAAATTATTGTATTTGTTTGGCAGTTTCAGAACTCACAATAAATCTGAAGTTTAAATTTACTTTTTTTAAAAAATAGAGTAGCTTCTATTCGAAGTTTCTGCTTGTATTTTAATTTASCTGAGCTGAGAAACCACTAAGCACTGGCACCATGTGTCTTTGCCTTGCTGAAGGGACTGGGTGGAACTTGTGACAACAAAGAGTGAGGAGAGGTGACTGGAGTGAAAAAGGGAAAAAGAGGAACAGTGAGGAGGTAAACCAAGGTGTTTAAAGTTAAGTGAGCCTGAAAGTAAAGCTGGACCTGGCAAAGGTATTTTGAGGAGAAAGTTGTTTTTCCCTAATATTTACATGTAATATTTTGTTTCTTAATAATTMAGTCAGTATTTAAATTCAGCTTTTGTTATTCGGCCATGAATGGACTCGAGTGTCCTGAACTKAGTCTGTTTTGCCTGCAGCAGTAACTCCTGAGTGATTTCACTGTCTATTTTAACACATAACTTTTCTCACTCTTGTACTTTCAGTTTTCTCCCCTGTACCATGGGGAGTGAACCTGCTTATGGATGGGGCTTGTTTGCCAGCCATGTCAACCCACAACCCTCAAACACAGTAAATGTGACTAAATGCAAGTGTAATCCAAATCAAAATGGATGTTGGTTAGTGCTCTGTCATTGACTCTTCTTTTTTTAACTTTGAAATTCATTGTTCAGGTGATAATTCAGGATTTATTTGACCTCTAAAAGACAAAACAATCTTGTGTTCCCCATCCCTGAAGGAAGTTGCCTTACAGGTGTGATGGCTGTCAGTGCCTGGCTATTTGTAATTGACAATGGCCTCCTAAAGTCAAGAAATATAAAACCAGAAGTCAGAAACACATTTATACTTCAGTTTTGTGAAGCTCTGAAAGTGTTTGCTTTTTCACTGTCCGCAGGACCTACACGACTGTAAATAGTATAAGATCTATTTAAGTGAATTAAATTGAAAATAATGAGGGAATGGTGTGTATGTGGTCTTTGTTTACCTCCTGATTTAACTTTCTTAAATTCTGAATTCCTCTGGTTCTCCTGGGTGACTACAAACACTATTAGATTGCCTCCAGRAAGATAATTGTCCTTTAGAAAAACWAGTATCAAGATTAATATTTATAAACTGATATATTAGATATTCCTGCTTGTGAAGAGTGAAAGGTTATTGCTGACAGGAGCAAACTTTCAGAAAGTTCCCATATAACCTAATGGAATTCCATGAGTTGTAGTCTGGGGACACCTGAAAGACTTTATAAAGCTCAGAAGCATTTCTGCTCTATGGACTCTACAGTAATTGCATAGTCACTCKCCCAGTGTCACTGATTAATAGTGTTTTATTAATCAAAGGGGTTTTGCATGTTTATTAAAAGAAAGAATTCTTTTGTGAAATGGAAACTAGAATTTAAGAGATGTTTTTAAGAAGAAATCATGTGCAAAGGAAACAGGATTAGAATATCAGTAATAATGCATTGAATTCTACTCAGTCATAAATAGTTTTTACATAGAAAATATCCAGGATAACATAGCAGAATTCCATCATGCCTTTCCCAGCCTACATGTGCTGCCTCTAGCACTATTTTTTGTCTCTAGCTTATTCTATTTTTATTTTTCATTGTATGCATAAATGCATGTTATACCTTTTCTGTGCTTAATATTCTGTGGTTTTGGTCATTTTTTTTCTATAAATTATAGAACTGTGCTTGTCTTAAAACACTTTCTGGGAATTAAATGTTAGGAATGGAGAAACATAAGGAACATTTCTGGTGTGTCTGTTGTGCTTTCTTAAGTGCTTTGGCATTAGTATTCAGAATTAATACATAAAAAGCTAAAATAAGTATTTGGCATATTTGACCTCTGAAATTCAGATTGATCTCATGTCTTTTGACCTTCAGTGTTATGTGTACTGTATATTTGTATAGGTGAAGCCTTACTGAACAATGGCTTTAGTTCAATGAGCTAAGTATTCCTTTTGCATTAGGAATGCACAATTTATCTTTAACTTTAGAAAACAACAGTCTTTCAAATAGTGCAAGAAACACTGGGAGTGCTTGCCTGAGTTTCCTTTKATTTCTCTTTCTCTTGCATATGATGTGACCAAATGCAAAGAGGTACTGTTCTATTTTTAAAATTGATAACTAGAAAATTCCTTTCTGAACTGGAGCAGTCTTGGATGCTGAGTGGGTTACATGTGTGAAAAATATTTTCATCAAAAGTTAATTAGCAGGTGTGAATGTTTGGKTTTTTTTTTTATTCTTTGGCAGTGCTCTTTTCAATTTAAAATTGRAAGGTAAAATTAATTTTCTTTAAAAATTAATGCTAGGAGGCTGCAGCTTTCATAAAATTTTGGATGGCTAATAAAAAGTTCTACTACTTACCATAAAATAATATCYTGAAATGAAAATCTCATGGAATTGCCTTCAGAAACATTTTGCTAGCACAAAATCTTTTCTGAGCTGAATCTCTTCATGAAATTCATGCGACAGAAGGGTGTTGTTTTCCAAGGAGAATTCCTTTGTATCTACAAACACTTAGTATTAATTGCATTTCCTTTCCTCTTTCAGCACTTTAATTTAACAGCATTAAACTTAACCGATCACTTAAGTCAAACAATCCAGTGAAGGATTTGTATAGGTTAAGTATTTACTACAGCACAACAGTGACCTGCAAGCCTAACTTCCAAATCTGTAGTAGTACATAAGAATCCAGGAGAGCAKCATTCCCAGTGGGTTTGGTACAGCATATACATACAGACAAAAAGAGTCTGTAGGACGTCCCTGTGAAAAGTTCTCCTAGTGAGAATTTAGTGAAATACTGTCTTTGGTCTTTGCATCCTTTCAGTGGGTGTTGGGGGGCATCAGCCCTGGATCCCTCTTGTTTGGTGATCCTCCTTGAGTAGTCCTCTAGCTGTGAGAGGTGACACACTCAAAGGGAGATGCTGGCCACAATGATCTTCAAGAATTCATGATGTTTGGGAAAATCTCCCTGTGAATGGGAAAATGTAAAATGTCACAGCTATCTTCAGAAAGGAGGTGGAAGACAATGTGGGAATTTAAAGTCCTCTATCTGTCATCAAGAAAATTATGGAACCAGCTCTCCCAGAAACTCTCCAGATGCAAGGAGAATCAAAAAGTGATTGGGAGAACTGTGCCTGGACAGTCTCCTCTGGTCAGATGGATAGTGCTGGGCATAAGAGAAAGTAAATGAATATTTTTTACCTTGATCCTAGCAAGACCTTTCATAGTATCCTTAGAGCCAAAGAAGTGAGATGTGGGTAGAAAACTTGCTAGATTCCTGGTTTAAAAAGATTTCTATCAGTGATGCCAAATCCAACAGGTGGCTGGTGTGGCTGTGATCCTCAGGGGTGGAGTGGGGGGCTGATAATGTTTTAGTGTTTTAAGGTCATTACCTGGGTGATGGCAGGAACTGCACTGCAGCAAGTCTGCAGATGATTCCTGTCTGAACATGAGTCAGCASGTCTCACTGGCAGCAGTGAAGTCCAACAATATAAACACCTGTAGGACTGAGAATGTTGCCTGCAGTTTGAGGGAAGTGATTGTTCTCTTCTGCTCAGAGTTGGAGTCCCGTTCTAGCATACTGTACCCTGTTTCCTGTAGCTGGTCACGGTCACAGACTATTTCAATGTGAGAAACTGTACTGAATACAAATTCAATAAATCATTGAGATCCTCAGTAATTGCCTTGTTGTCTTTACATGTTCCTGCTCTGCTGATCCTTTCTTTCTGCAAAGCCTCTAGGAGGGATCTGTCTCTGGAGGTATTTGAGGGAAGATTGATTAGTAGTTTTCATACGTTTTGCTGGTTGTTCCTCCTGGGCCGGTCTTTCTGGTTTGGTTTTTTTTATGCTAAGCCAGCCAGAATTTATTATCCTTTCTGTTTTCTCCATTTCGACATGATATGAGCTTCTTGAATTATACTTTGGGTAACTGCTTTTCAGCCCTCTTGACTTGCTTTTATTTAAGTCTTCATTGCTCTCTTTCATCTGTGCTTTCCAAGGTGATGCTGCTGGCTCCCTTGTGATTAAACCCTGATCTGCTTTTGGATTGTTTCTCCTGACTCTCAATCTGGCAGGTGATAAATAGACACTGTACTGCCTGTGTGACAGGAGTTATGAGCTGGAAGGAAAATTTAAACTTCCTTTGTTTCTTTAGCAGTTCGTTGTAATCCAGGCTACTGAGTCTTCTACAGTAATTTCTCTCTTTCTCTGAACTTTTTCTCTTGCCTCTCTTCTGCTTGGTAGCCAAATGAAATTCAGTAATTAATGTTTTATCCCCTCTCAAATATTTTTAATCTGTCCCTTTTGGGGGGGTGGGGTGGGGGTGGCAGGGCTGAAACATTTTTAAAATCTGATAGTAATTGGTTACCTTAAACACAGAAATTTAGTTTGCTTCTAAAAAATTATGAATAAGTTTATAAGGTACATAAAGATGGACTGATTTTTTCTGCCTGTCTTTTCTCTCCCATCTGTCTTACCTTTAACAGTCTCTGTAGAATTAGGTTTTTTTTTTTATCCCTGAGCCACTGAAAGTATAAGGTAATCATTCTAAATTGATGGAATAGAACTAAACAGAATATCACCAGGATTAGAAAGAGCCCAAGCTCCAATTAATATGTTGGAAGATCTTCACCTTATGCTGAGAATTAAGGAATTAAACCCATGGCTATGGGTTTACACTTCATTAATACATGATTTCATGCTGCCATGTGCTGATTAAGAATTARACAGGRGGAAATCCTCTGTTTGTCATCCATTACAAGGCTGGAAGAGTCAATGTCTCTCCCAGTGGTAATTCTAACATCAGTGAAAAGCTGAATCCWGCTCCAAGAAGCAGGACACAGCATTTCAAATGGCACTAACCTCATTCCCTCCTAGTGTACACCCTGSAGAGGACACAGCYGTCAGTCAGTGTTTATCAAGGTGARGTAGATCAGGTGAGGTATTAGGTGGTGCAAGCAGTTTGGAAGATCTTGTTCATGGCATGACAGTCTGATGTCAAGTGTCTCATAACAGCTTGGCAGGTAGAATTTCTCCATTTCTAAGAATCATTGTTTCAAATCCAGCCTTCTCTCGAGGTTTATTCAGAAAAAAAAAAAAAAACAAACACAAAAAAACCCTGATTTTTACCAGCCTCATTGAAGGCAGGAAGAATTGAGAGAGTGCCCTTGCTATGAAGTCAAGAGCATATGTTTTAAAGAACATGATTTTGTCTGTTGAGAGGAAATTTTAGGATTCCAGGCTTTGGGAAAGATCCTGGACTAGGCCTGACTTCTAAATTATGTCTGAAAACTTAGGGAAAGATGCTTTTAAACATCCAAAGTACAAAAAATGTGGAAAAGAGTAGTATTTTCATTAAAAGCTGCAATTTAACACAGAGTTTAAGTATATTATTTTATAATCTTATTCCTTCTGTGTAATGATATTGCAATTATTTTTCTTGTTTTTTTTTTCTTTAGGCATCTACTTTTCTGAAATTGAATGGTTATTTGTGCTCTTATTAGATGTTTAATCTACAAAACACATTAAAATATGACTTAAACCTCGCAAAAATCCTTGTGAGGACTGTACCCAAGCATTATTATTCTTCCACAGATAGTAAATGCAGTTACTATTTCTGCACTAGTGCTAGAGAACTTTTTTATCCAGGAGTCTGCCCAGTTCTTTTAATTTGTTTTTTCAGCTAAAGCCTATCATTACTGAGATAGCTGTGAAGTGGAAAAAAAAAATCTGGATTATAATAGGCAGTTATATCTACATACTTCCAACTTTTTATCACATTTGCCTAATATGTTGCTCTGAATTCAAGGTGATTTGTTTCAAACTTCAGAGGAGTTTAGTTTTCATCATGGATGAACTACTTGCAATCCGATTGCTGGTTTTCTGAACATGGACTGTTGTTTAGCTGTGCTGAATCAAACTGCTTGACACATGATTTAATAAAACAGTAGAGTGGTGGTTGATCCAGTCAGCCATCCTTTGAATTAAAATTGTAGCTCAGAATTGCTTAGAAATAAGTGTCAGAGAATGGAGAACATTTAGCATTTAAAATGGAAAACATTATTTGATATGCATTCTTAAAATGTCTAAATGATTTGAAAATTAAATTTAAATTATGAAATATTTACATGAAAGTTGCCAAGAAATCTATGATCAAGCTATTTACTCCTTARTGTATTGCTTTAAATGAGGCTCTTCAGAATTTTTCTTAAATGCAGACAGAAATTTAATTTTAAGATTGATTTACTTTGTTTCTGATTCCATTTGTGTATTATAGTAATGCAAAACTAATAAAGGTGCATCTTACTTTATATGTTAATGATAAATTCAGTAATCCAGCAGTATATGAGTATATAGTTCTTGTTTGGGAATTCTAAGTTTTTATAAGACCTAGTCCTTTAATCTACTGTATGGCTTTCTGTGAGTTAAATATAGMTAATAGTCATTAGTACCTGAGTTCAGTTGCTCTGTACCTATTGGGAAGAGGGAAGGTATCTTATGATCAGAGCTTTGCACATTGTCTAAAGGTGCTCAGCATCATTGAAAACTAAGGTGTTGTTTTATTTTAATTCCTATAGTTTGGGTCCTTTAGCTTTGCAATAAGAGCTGCTCCAGGCGGACTGCTGTTCACAGGTTGTGTCACATCTGCTCATCTCATGCTGTCCCTCTCCTGGCAGTCAGCACAAGGAGAAAAGTGGGCTCTGGCTCTGTTACCTCTGCTTAGACAGACACTTGTGGTCTCTCATCAGATCTTGTATTTCATTAGCCTTGCTTCTGCAGTGTGAAGCATAAGAAAACAAAGAACTCTGCCAACTGCATCCTGCTCTCAATGAGCAGATGCTCACTCAGTATTATGGAAAGGTGTCCCTTTTTGGAAGAGGCTCTAGGTTGCTCTGAAGTGTCAGGGTAAGTGGAAAATCGATGGGTACAGGCTGCTCCCTGAAGGAACTCATCTCTCTCGGTTGTACGGGCTGTGAGCATGGCATGGAAGAGCATCCATCCTGTTAAATACAGACTGACAGTAGTAGCAAGATTACTGTAGTTAATTTGCAACTAGATATGTCAAAGTTCATGTACATTTGCTTGGGCCGTGCTTTTATATTACAAGTATTCCACTGGGAAATGTTGAAAAAAGTTGGGATTGGATAGTTTGCTGTGATAAATTAAAACAAGGAACTGCAGAATTACTCTGCCATGAGCTACAGAGACTCATGTGATTTTTAAATCTTTCCTTCATAGTGTGTACATCACCTTTCTCTCGTACAGTTTCACTGTATAATCAGCTATCACTCCCCTGACAAGTATTAGTCTGTTAGAAACTTATCATAGGCTGACAAGTGCCAGAATTCACCCTCACATTTCTGTTACTGAAACAACCAGACACTTGGCTTCAGTAGCCAACCCATTATTCTGACCTACACCATGGCATGGAAATTAAGTTAATTAAAAAGAAAGCTTAACCAGTTGTGTAAATATGATTAATTACACTAGTGCATGTTAATATTTTGGGAAAATGCCAACCATTAACTGTATGAAGCTTACTTTACATAACCTATTGTGTGTGTAAGACTTACATATAAGACACACTGAAAGAAGGCTTTCCCAGAAGACATTGTCAAAACTCATAGGGTTGGTTTCCAAATTCATTACCTATTATTTGTACCATCTAGGAGATCCTTCTACAGTTTCCTTTCTAAGCCCTTTAGAGATAGTAAAGCAAAGATGATAGTCTGGTTTAGTTATGAMTTAATTAAAGAAAAAAATAACACTTTTCTGCTATTTGTTAAAACTTAAGGCTTTTTAGGGTTGCTGCCAAACATTGTTTTATGTATTTTAGATGTCTCTACTTATGTCCTAAACTGTGTTATTTAAAAGAAACCAAAATGTTTTAGGACTTAATTGTATTTTGATTTATGCCCTTGTAATATATGCAATAGCATGGTACTTCACAGTTATGTTATTGCCCTTTTTTTWGTGATTATTGCAACTAAGAAAAGTCTACATTCAAAACAGAAGAATTAAATTATTAATTTTTATTAGCATTTTACACGGCTCCATGATGTGAGACTTGGCTCCTTRGAATAAAATTGGAATATAAAACTAAAAGAGAGATTAATTTCTTTAGGGTCCTGGAGCAGTGTATACCTAGAGAGCCATAATACAGACCTGTATAATGGCTTTTTGAACAGAGCCTAATAAAGGAAGAAATTGCAGCAAGGCTCTTATGCCAAGAGCCTCCAGTCTGCTGAATTCAACAGGCATTTTACTTATTGAACTGCAGCAGCAGAARTGCTCAAGTAGGAGTTTGCCTTTTTTGCAAACAAAGGCTTTTAGTCTGTGTGGAACCTGCTCCATGTGTTGCATAGTGGCTTTGAAAGTCAGTGGGTTTCCATGTCTGAGTGCTGTTTGTAARTGCAGGATGCAACTTCTCCCTTAAAAAGCTGCCACCAACCTCTTTAGGACTATATTGGCTTTATTTGTTTATTTATCAAGAGACTTTCTTGTTGATTGCAAGGAAATGAAGAAAAAATAAGCTACTTGTTTCAACAGAGCAGTTAATGTTCTTCAGAATTTCCTCTTTTCCACAAGGCTCTTTGCCCTTCTAGTTTAGGTATCTTATTTTAATTTTCTGTATTGTAAAATTGAAAGAGAGCRCTACTTCAGCAGTCAGTAGTATTCTTATAGAGTGCCTTATAAATCTGTTGGAGGGTATAAGCTCAGAGCAATGCTGATTTTGTTGGCTGTTTAACTCAGCAAAGTAGCTTTAGTGCATAAATCCATAGGAGTATATACCCCTTATCAGAAGCTGGGTTTGAAGAAACAAGAACTTAGTGTGGTGATTTATTGAACATWACCACTTTTCATAGAGCATGGGAAAGCTGCAATGCTGAAATCCCTTTAGAACAGTTCTTCCACATTCCTGCTCATTATAACTAATTATGAAACAGGTCCTTCAGGTGCCATTTTAAAATACCAGCATCTGCCATCAAGGGTGTTTACAGTAATTTAACACTTCACTATGTTTAAATAATTGAATGTGCAACAGAAAGAATTTCATCCATAGTCACTCACACAGAATTGCAATAGAAATAGTGCACAATGAAATTGGGAAAAAATGGTGATGCACTGAAGGAAGAAATAAAATCTTTGTCTGATACCCAAAAAAATGAGATTATGCTCCTTTCTGGCAATTTCAGTCTGTTACAGCATTTCTATGCTATGTTTGGAGACAAGATGAACAAATAAAATTTCATTTGCATACCATAACTTTTATGAAATGCTTATTTTAGGGAAAAYCCACTTTTTTGAAAAGAAATTTGTTTGCTTTGATCAGTAGCTTGCTGATAGCTGGTTTTAATTTGGCATTAGACAAGTGGAATCACAGGTATAATTTTCGAGTTATAATCTGATTTGATGTTATCCTTATTTCAGTCAGCAGCTGGGCAGTGGTGGTACAGCCATGGGGAAGGTTTCACAGCATTTAATCCAGTCAGCTCTGAAACAATCTCTTTCCTTCCTCCTGCACTGCTCCTCTCTCTTATTCTACAGTGAAATGGTTCAGAGAGCTTAACTGGTTTATAAATATTTATTCTGGTTTTGCTTTGGGTTTTATTTTGCATTGGTTTTATTWTGGCTTAACTTTGGAATCTCCTCTTTATGAACTGACATAAATGTGCTAGTGCATTCTCAAAGCAAAGAGTTAGAATAATGCAACATTTGAAAGGTAGCACTTGCAAAAACTGTCCTGGCTTCCTTCCTTAAGGTAAAGATAAAACTGTTGTGAAACTGCATGCTAAGTTTTAAAATTCTCAGCCTGTCAGTTTACTTCCTAAAAAAAGATGTACAGAACGTTTCTTAGAATGAAAACTGTAGATTAAGAGAATATTTTCTTGACTTCTCTTTTCCTGTTGCAAGAGGTGCTTACTAATATCTACTTTGAAGTCAATGCATGACTTGTTTACTCTTTATTCTTTGGACCATAGGGACAAACTGTCCACATCAGTGTGCTTTATYGGTCTTTATTTTTCCTCTTAAATGTATTTTAGCAAATACTTGTTAGAATATAATCAGTACTGTTAGCCACAATATCACTTTATAGTACACAGAATGATAATATAAATGTTTTGATATTTTCATTGATTTAAATGCTTTAYGCATGTTGGAAATATGCTGAAATGCTCATGTTTTATATGACTGCAGTTATTTTGTAGATTCACAGATTGTGTGGCCACAATGAAATGTTTTGTTAACATGGTCTGACTCTGTGTATACTGTGGATAAAAGAACTTTGTTTAGTGACTTACTAGTGAACCCATCTTTGACTGGGCCTGTTGCTTGGGTTTAAGGAGGCATATACCTGTCATGTATAGGTATGGGTACCTCTGAAACCTTGCTAGAAAACTGGATGGTGATAGGTTTCTCCTCGAGCCAGGTCTTATGAGCTCTCAGAGAATCTATCACACCCGAGACAGCCCAGCTATCCTGAATGGCATAAAATTAGCAGGCTGGCTTCTGAGGCAGTGTAGGAAACAGAAAAAGGTTTAATAAAAGACAAAATAACAAAAGCTCTTACAGAGAAAAACCGAGCCAGGGGCAATAGGTTCCTGCTCCTGCTAAAGCACACCACAAAAGCAATTATTTCCTTTGAGAATTGCCTAGACAGGACCTCTCGGCCTCTGTCCAATTGGACAGCCCCGGGTCTGAGGTGGTGCCCAAAAGGTTCTATGAGGTGTCTTTGTACCAAATTGGGACAGAAACTTCTGGGCTTTTTGCCTTTTTAAGAAGACAAAGAATAATTTARTCACGCTGTCAACAGGGCACATTCCTACAGGATGGCTATTTTTTTTCTCTTAAAGACCTGTGGATTAAACTGTTTTTTGAAGGCTACTGTGATTTTATGCAATGCTTCATTTTCTCAAAGCATTATTCAGAATTAAACCAGATGCCATGTAATGTATGAATGAGTTTTAATGTTTGTAAGGAGCATTATCAATGTACTCTCAGGTATACGTTATCTCTTCAGAAAATGCTTCATAGTGTTCAWCAGTATATACTCTGATTGCTCATGTAAGGGGGAAATTACCATTCCCTAATTATTTTTTATTACTCTTAAAATCTTCTGAAGTCATTTGGGTACTGCTGTGGTTCTTTTGGCTGCCTCTGTTTATTGTGCTCCTGCCCCTTGATTATATCAATTCTTTCTAAGCAGTTGAGCTGGTGCTTGATGCTCCCTGATCAGCAGTTCTAGGTAAGATGTTTWGGGCAAGCTGAAAGCAATCAGCCTCTGGCTGCTCTTTTGGAACTGAGAGAAGCACAAGCCTGCAGCAGAGGTTGGCACAAACTAACCCACACCAGCTCCCAGATGCTCTCTGGAAAAGTTATGCCCTGAAGAAGAGCCTGTGGAACAGGTGAAGAAGATAAGTCTCTGTCACAGGAAGCATCAGAGGCAGAGACACCTCAGCCAGGGTGAAGAAAAGGAGGGTGATGTTTCCTGGAGAGTGTCTCTCGCAGGAGATGGAGGCATTTCTCTGCAAATATAACCATGTCTTGAGAGATTTCTTTCTTGTCAGACACTTGGATCCAAGAGGCTGCAGACTCTCCCAACGTGTGTCTGACYCTCTGGATGCTCCCCCTTGCTCATTCATTTGGGCACTAATCAATGGGTGGTGCCTGGGTATCTAAAGAGTGACTGCAGAGTTGGTGAGAATGAGGGGCATGGTGCCCGCAGGGTGCTCTCCTCTCCTGCTGGTAAAGARGAGAAGCTCAAGGAGGACTGGGAAAATTTTCAGATCAACTTTTGACTTTGATCTGGTGTCACAGCTGGCTTTTTCCACTGCGGGGACCTGTTTGAGGAACAATGCCTGCTTAACGGGACTGTCAAAGTGGATAAAGAACATCTATGGCRACCAGTGTCTAACTTTGTGACGAGYGCTGTAGCCTGATTGTGTCAGGGAAGGGTGCAATAAGATGAAGAGCAGGAACATGGGACAATGAAGTTTTTAAAAACATCACTTCTGTGATGAGGTATCTCTCATCTTCCTYATGTGAACACCAGTAAACAAATGCACATGAAATGGGAAAGGTGGACTTGGAGATCCACCAGTTGCAAAGCTGTTCTCTCACTGAGTCCAGCAGCTGGGATGCTGAAGGAAACATGGACCCAGAAGGTGGGGAAGAGAGGTTGTGTCCAATGCAAAATARGGGCTGGAGAAAACTCTGGGGAGGGATTTAGATCACTCAATGTAACATCACTGTATTTTCAACAACTGAAATAGAATATTTTCATTGGGTGTGTTAGTAAATTTAACTTTGTGAACTGTTCTGGAAGCCAAGATTGCCAGTTCATTTTTTGATTGTGTAGGCAACATAATTTCTGTATGCAGGTTGGGGAGGTTTTGACATTGGTGTTAATCACAGTTTCTTTATATGCATGTTTTTCTGCTGAGATTCCTTCTATGAGTGATGGACTGGAACTTGAGAACTTGTTTTGTTATTTACTCCACTAGGAATTGAATTGATATGACAGACATTTTGCATATTGGCTATTCAACAGACACAAGATGTTCAGATGATAGTGATTTTCCATTCTCACTGCTTGTTTTTTTTGGTTTTTTTGTTAAAGAAATGACCTAGAGGTGAGACACCTCACTGTATATCCCAGAGTTATCTGCTGTCTTCTGAAAGACTTAGGATCTCCGTTATGGATGCTGTAGTCTGACTACTCTGGCCAAATACAATAAACAGAAAATTTACAAGCTTTTATGGATTTCTAATTCTCATTAAACTAATAACTTTCTAGTAGTCCATTCCTGACTTTCKTCTCAGTAATATCTGTTGCAATGACCAGTGCACACTAAGAATAGAAATAATTAATGCTTCAAAAAAGTCAAACTCTGTCTTAAATACATAACTCTCTTTTGGGTAACTTGCTAAGACAGGGACATTTTTATGAGGAAATAGCATTGTCTATGGCATATTAACATTTTATAAAAGCAAGGCAATAAAAATACATGTGTAAAAACTTACCTTCCTCTTCCATGTTTTCTCTAGCAGGATCATCAGAAAGCTGTAACATTGGAATTGATCTTAAAATTAATTGATAGAACAGAAACGCAACAAAAATAGTGTGACCTGTAAGGTATTGGAACATGTTTCACTAATAATTTATTGTCAGTTTTTGCTATTTATTCCAAGCCAAGAGCACAGAGACACTATAGAAAATATGTTTTTGTAAGTATTTTRTTTTKATTSTGCTTGTATTATACTCCTTTATTTATCCTAGTGTAGAATATTTCATTTTTATCCTTACTTGTATAATTGGCACCATTTTTGCAAGTTGCATTGTTAAATGGTATCCTTGTAGCCCCAAAGTTTGGATGAAAGGCATAACAAATTAGTCAGGRAGTGAGGACCTGTGCATGCTAAGAGTTGCATCCCTTTGAACTGAAAATAATCAKGTAGGTGAGACTTAATTTCTGGACACTTGCAACAGCTCACTATATCTTCCTTACAATGCCATGGCTGCAGTGGCTACATGGCTAAGTTTAATTTCACTTCTATGAGCAGTATTATTGGAAGGAAGAATCTTAAGTTTTGGGACATTTAACTATCGTGTTTGTCTTCTGGTGCACCTTGACTCAGGTTTGTAGAAGATTGTGGTTTTGCTGTTGTGAGTAGATCTGCTGTATAGCTTTGCTGGTTAGTTGGCATAAAGATTTCATACTATTTCAAAGGTTTAAAAGATAGTTCACTTCTTATCTGTGTGCTCCAGAACTGAGAGGATCCTAGTATGCCTTCTGCTCATATGAGGTCTCTGGTCAGCTGGAGCTCAGAGGGAGAATAGTGTGGGGAAGGCACTTGGATCCCATTGCTGCTTTATCTGTCCTTGGCAGATTGAGTGCTTCAGTCTGCATCAAATCTATTGCTCTGGGTTTGGAAATGTGCTATTTCTAAGCTATTAGAACTTTTCATGTTTTATTAAAAGTGTTTTGTGCAGGCCCAGAATATATATTACTAAACTGTTAATGCTGCAAGTTAGTGAAACGTGCCACTTCTCTGTCACTGGTGTCACTCACTTGTCTTATCTGAATCCTGCAGGCTCAGTTTGGATGTAATCACTATATTTTTTGGTAAAATGGGCTAAATTATTAGAGTGTTGGGCCAGCCTGCACAAGCTGCTTGATGAAAATGGTTGCACAACCAGGCCCAAAGATTTTTCGGGAGTTAGCCAGTCAAATAAAGACCCAAAGCAAAAAGTAGCTAAGCAGAATAAGGTCCATTTTATTATTATTTTGGGATATTTAATAATTATTTGTAGTTTAAAAAKAATTATATATTGTTAGTTTAAAGTTTTGAGAGCTGCTTAGTCTTTCCTTTAGCTCTGGAAGATTTTTCASTTCTTTGGTTTTGGTTTTTGTTGGCTTTTTATGTTAATCTAGGGAAACAAGTCAATGAGAGGAGACACTGGTAACCTTTGTATTAAAATATTTTTGTARTTTTACTACAAGACTTTACACTGCTTAAATGGGAAATGAAAATTTCCCAGTGGGTTTGGACATGTATTTGATTTATTTGGGTGTTTATTAGATAATCCAGGCCCTGTTTCAAAGCCTAATTTCAGGTATTCAGAACAGTCTGAGTCCTTTGCGAAGGTGACCTCTTCTGCATYATTTTTAGATTATGTATGTTTTCTTAGCTAATAGCCATTAAATCCCTTCTTTATGTTTGGGCTAAAGTCAGTCTCTCTAGCACTGGGTAATTAAACAAAGACTTGAAGAAAATGTTGGCCTCCGCTGCTCTCATTTACAATCCTAGACTCTGCTCCCATAACTGTAGTTATGAATGTTAATCTCATCATGACTCTGTTTGATTCCTGTACCTGTAGCATTGCTTATTTKTTTAATTACTCAGCCTGGAAAAGTCAATTCTAAATTCCAAAGTCAATTTTCAAGCACATCTTCTTATGATCCTTTTGTTTCTCCCCTAAAAATGCTAATAAAAATTGGTATTTAAATTGTTTTGACCTTTAAAAAATACTTTTTGTTTCAAAAAACATAGATTAAGGCCTGACATTGCATAACCTCTTTAGCAATAATAATGCTAATTAATGGACAGATGYATATTCAGTTGGTGAATCTGAATATTATGTAATTTATTTAATTTTAAAAAGACATAATTCAAGGAAATATAATTAGCACTTGCAAGTTAAATATCAAGGAATAATATGCTAATGGTGGACTTAGCAGTTCCATCTTTTTCCAGGAGTATATATTTTCTTAAACCTTTACATGTTCTTTTTCTTTTATGCTTAGCCCCTGCTCCATATTTACAAATCCTTCTGCTGATTAAAATATTCACCAACTAATATTTAGATTTAACCTGCTTATTTTTTGTTTTGCTTCACAGTCCTATCTAAACACACTTTTGGGGCTGTTTGCATTTTCTTCATTAGCATAATGCATGATAAATATGTAATAAAACTGGTTGTTTTTCTAATACATTCCTAACTCCTATTTACATTATATTGACTGCACTGATTATTCTCCAGCTTTCTTTCAGATGCTCTGTTGATGTACTATTAGTTGTTAAATATATATATGTATGCTRTATGTGGAAAAGCTCTTTTGCATCTTTAATCTAATGCTTTATCAGAGTTTCCAAGAATAGTCAGACAAGCCACAATATTTTTGTCATTATTTTGGCCAGGTTATTGCATGGATATATTTCCCCATAATTGAAAAATGAACTAAAAAAAGGCAGGGAAGTAGAGTTCATAGAAAAGCATGAAACTGTAGCCTGTATTAAAATAGTATAACTAAAAAATAGTTAGCATTAACWAGAATATAAAAAGGATGAGAGGAACAGAACATTTRGAACCTAATTTTTCATTGAAGTCCTGTTACCTGCAATTTCAGGTAAGCATCTCATTGTAAAGGTTTTTTTGAATGCCTCAAGTTTTGTTGTAGTCAGTTGGATGCTTTGMTTCTGTTCCTTTGCCTTGCTCAGAACCTTGCTTTCTAAGGGCGATAAACTTTTCTGCATATTAGGCTGTATTTCTTCAGGTTTGTTGTRTTGTCTTTTGTTTTTGTGCTAACATTGTCCTTGAGCTTGGTGGTTTTGCTCTGATTGCTTTCACCCCATGATATATTTATAAGGAGCACTTGTGTAGCTGCTCTAAGCCTTCCTTTGAATAGGCTCTCAAAACAGTTTTGCTCTCAGCACTGTCTTACCTGTGACTAGCAACTCGTTTCTGTTGCACTTGTAGTTTATCATTCTTGGACATGTCAGACCAGAAAACAGAATTCCAAATCAAATCTCGTTAATGCTTTGTGGAATAAAATCAATWTTATATTTCTTGAAGATGAATTTGGTTTATCTTTCAAAATTGATATTTGGATGGAAAAAGTAACAAGTCTTGCATTTCAAGGCTGTGATCTGCTGCTCCTTGAATGCTCAGGTGTATGAAGTATTTTCAGGAGGTGCTGCTGTACATAGCACTATACATATTTTACATACTTGCAGCTATTCTGTAAAATTTGATGTGTGTAATTTTGCAATTTTTGGTTAATGTTGACAGGCTTTGGTTCTGATCTTGAATGCTTTGTCTGCATTTGCTGAASAATAGCTGGACATGAACTACTAGAGCATTAAAATAAGCTGTGCTTTGTTTAGACAGATTCCTGTGTAGTCTGAAGGGTGGTTACATTCAGAATGTCCCAGAATTTGTATCAATTCTAGAAACTCTTGAAAATATTAAATTACCATTTCTTAATCTTTCATCTTTTAGTCCAAGCTGACTCAACAAGTCTCTACCATAGCACTCATTTATGAACTACTACAGTGCTTATATAGGTTCTAAGTGTATTGCAGTGGACTAGAGATTGGTGTATTTAAAGCATTAAAACATAAATTTCTTTAAGTTATTTAATAAAGCCATCCATGAAAATACTGTGCTTGGAAATTGCTCCTATACTGCATCATAAAACATTCCTGGATTTAACTGASTCCTGAAATTTTGCTATCCATTTGTTTCTGTGAGTGAAGACCATGAAGACAATTAATAATTCTGAMCTGAGAAAAATGTGAGAGAACCTTTTTATAGTGAAGTCAGAAACATGTCTAATAAACAAGGTGTTCCTGTAATACTGATATGTGGTATCTATCTGTCCTGTTTTAGGGCAAATTTGGGGCCCATGCAGGCTCCTTTTTACCATTTGCCCTCCTGATACAATGCTTAGAAGGACTTCCTTTTTCAGAGCACAAAGTAAAGCCTTATAGTGCTGCTATTATGCTTAGATGGTAATTGTTGTAATGTTTTAATACTTATGGTTTTCCTTTTATTTATTAACTAAGTTTAATGTATTGTGTTTCACGTTTGAAATTTGCTRTATTTTGCTTGATACACACATAATACACCATTTGGCACCCCAGTCACTCCTGGCTGCTGTGGTTGCATATTTACAGCTTTTCCATCTTGCAGGGGACATTTGAAGTAAATATTATAGATATSATGTCCTCAAATCCATTCTGATTCCACCAAGCTGTAGGATTTTAAGTTCTCCTTGGCCTCTCACATGCTGCTCCACACCCATCAGTGTCACACACACTTCTGTTTCCTCAGGCTGGGGCTTGCATGGGCTAGAAAAGACAAGACACCTTCTTTCTGCTGCATGTTTAAATAGGAGTCGTTAAAATGTTGATTYCTGAGTCTTTACATTATGAATTACCAGACATCCTTGCCCTAAACCTGTTTCTCTGCTTCTCCAATACTAGCCATGTATAAAATTGTTGAAATGTAAATGGAAGCTTACATTTATGCAAAACATGAGCAGATGTTTCCRGCCTCAGAGTATGGGCTTAAGAAGTTCTGACTGTCAAGCATGAGCAGTTTTCTACCTCAGATAATCAGATTTAAGGGTTTTTTCTTAAATTACATTGCAGGTAGATTTTAAATAATTTCCTGGAAAATGGAAAGTGCATAGTAACCCTTCAGTAAAAGCTTGCATTTTTAAAAAGTATTGGCATGACACATTTTAGACTGCTTTTCTTCATGATCAGCCTAACRAAAGAGATCAGCACATTAATCTATTTGCTGCATTCTTGGTGAAATAATCCCTAAAATATTAAAAATAAGTTATTTATAAGTTTTTTTCTACCCTGTTTCTTTAACATTTCAATGCAGGAATGATCATGATATACATAAATTATTAAAATTATGGTTTCAGCTTTTTCAAGATGTGTATGTAATTTTTTTTACGTGCTTTTAAATTRGAAATAGCCTTTTTTCATCTGCTGCAGTTAACTTTCTTAAAGACCTCATTTGTCATTTTTTGTACTGTTTATGTGCCATACGTATAGAAACCTGTAATATCCAGGTAACTGGTCTTCATGTAAATGTAGCCACTTCACACATGCAGTGAGAAAATTCAGTATATGTAGCCATATGACTCCTCAAGAAGCATCTTCTTTCAACTTAAAACTCATGCATCAAATCAATTTGTACACATGAATTTCTGTCAATGAGCATTCTCTTTTCCTACATATCCTATATGRAACTGGAACTGAACTTTAATAGCTATGAGTTTTCTCAGTCTTTCATAATGATATTGACAATTTCTCTGATTTTTTTTTAGCTGAAATTAATCAAACTTTCATTCCCTGTAGAAGGATGGTCTATTGAATAKAAAAAGTATTGCATTATACCTACAAATGGTACTCTGGCCTAAGTTAGTGGGCAACAGGAGTTATTATTGAAGATGCTGTTATACAYACTAAATTTTGTATTTGTTTTACGATATCTAGAACTAATTTTACAATTTATCTTGACCTAAAATTTAGGAATTGTCCTGCATAGAACTTTAGCTTCGTTCTGTAAACCTTCTGCTATATTTTTTTAGTAAATCAAAACAAAGCCAAGAACAGCTTAGTTTCAATTTAGAGCCAAACTGGTCCATGTTGGACACTTTCTTGTATCTCTCTTTTATCCATTTTGCTTTTCTCAAGTTTCATGTAAAGCCAGTTGTCCCTAAGGTTCTAGAGGGGAAAAGTACAAGCTACCTGTAGTTCATTCAGCATTGTGTTTTGCTGGTTTGGGATGGAATTAACCTCAGGTGATTTTAGCTTGCTTGGTGTCAGAAATAGCACATTGAGATGGGAATAAAAGGAAGGTACAGACACTCTAGCAGCAGAATCCTTATTCTTCCCTGTAGTATCTCAAAAGAATGCTGTGTTTCCCAATGGTTTTTTTTTTTGGCTCTTTCTATTGTCTATTCAGAATTGGCTGTTTAGATTTCAATTGCCCTTTTCCATTTACCTTATATCATTTTAGCTTTATGAAAGATTTTACAATGAAATAAAAGTAATGAATTTATCTCCRTATGAAGTTATAAAATCTTTAGTTACTGGATTTCAGTCTCTAATTTTCTTTTCTTTTTTTTTTATAGTTACCAGTGCAGTTTGTCTAAACTAAATATTTATAAAAGCTAAGTGAAAAATGTAAAATGTTTTGAAATATTGTCCCATTTGCTCTCTCAAATATTAGCCTMTGAAAATATCTCAAATACTCTTAGCAAAATTACAGTTTCAGTGACTGCTGATATTACCATTTTTGAACACTATTTTTGATTCAGGCACTGTAACTCCCTTGATCTGCCTTCAATTTTAGGACTCTTCAGTAGGAACTAGGTAACAGGATATATTTTAGGCTTTTTTCCTCCTGCCCTTCTTGCCTCACCCACCCCTCACTGCATTTCCAGGTTTTGAAAAATCAAACTGCAGCTTTCAGTTGTACATATCAGTTTTGTGAGTGTATTACRTGCTGACTACTATTTGTTATTTCAGCAAATTGAGGAGAGCCRTGCTCACTCCTACCCAATGACAAAAATTTCAGAATAAAGCATGATATGATAAAAATGTATCATACCCCAAATTTTTAAAACCGGAATTTTGTTCCTTTGCTATTTTGACTTCACTTCTTTCTATCTCTGTCTTTGCTGCTAAGAAGACACTTATTTTAGATATAGCTTAAGTTGAAAAGGTTGWGGTGTTACTAAATCAATATTTAATACTGTAAGGAACCTGAAAAAGAATAAGCAACACCTTTACTGTTCAGCAGAGGTATTAAGTCTGATTTTKCAGGTTTAAAAAGCAGAGATAGCATCAAGTTCACTTAACCAGGATAGTGCTGGCACATTAGTCCAAGGCTTCTTCACACTCATGCATCAAATCAGAACAGACATTCAGACAGATTAAAGGTATGCTCTGCCACCAAATATTTTATTACCAGATACACTTGAATTCTGCAGCACTTTAATTCCAGAAATCCTGACCTGTAATTCTAAAAGGCAAACACAAATGTGTTAAACTTCTGAGGATAGTTTCTTCATGCTGCTCTTGTGGCCTTATTTAATACAACCTACAAAGGTYAGAATTTTGAATGGACTCTGTAGGTCTTAACCATTACGTTTAAAGCATTTATTAAGGAAATATCTGTTTAAAAACTAACATTTTCCTCTGGGAGTTTCATAGTGGTTTAGGTTTATGGCCATTCATTTCTACAGAAAATAAGAAAAAAAAGAGTGACACTATCTGTATAAGTGGACTCKTCCAGGCTTCTGCTCTCACTTAATTGTCTGTATGTAATTTGTGCCTTTTGCTAGCAGTTAATTTTGTGAAATGTGAATTTTATTCAGCAAATTAATAGACTGTGATCACTATGCTTATTCATGTAGGCCTTTCAATGGCTTTTGAAAAAAATTTGACCTTTGCWTTAACTTTGTTTTTAAAATAAAGTTTTAAAATCATCCGTTTTAATTTCCACATTTCAATATTCACAGTTCTGYAGTATTTCATACACTGAGGTTTTTTTATCTGCAAGTCCAGGGCTATTCTTTGAGGTTACTTGCAAAGATTGCTTTCATTTTGAATTTAACACGCAATCTACTGGTGGAGTTAAAAACAGGGTAGAGAACAATTCCAGGTTTAAAAAAGAAGCAAAACCAGTCAGTAATTGTGAGTAGACACTGCAGTTACTGGCTGACCTTTCAGAGAGTGCAGAAGGTCTTAGTGGCAGCAGTGAGTGTCAGTAGAGTAAACCATTACTACTCTTGTGGTTCCTGCTTTTATCATACCATTAGTATAAACATGAATGTAGGAAAATGTCTTTTTGAGACCTAGGGGAGACTGAGGGAGAAGTATACACACATTTAAGCAAAACACCTTATAATCTTTGCCTGATAATCTTGCTTGTTTCTTGGTGTTTGAATAAGAATGAACTATATATAGGCTCATGTTTTCACAGTCTGGGAATTAAGTCACCAGTAAGAGCAAATCTCAGATGGGACTCATAATTCTGTCATAGCTTAGTGTCTCTATATGGACTTTTTAAATGACCAAAAGTATGCATTTGGAGCAAAACTTACCAAGTTTACAATTTCCACCATGTTTTTCCCCTTAGTTATGAAGGCAACGTTTTGGAGATACTTTTTATTCCAAATATTCTGATACATCCATTTCAGAATGAAATCTTACTTGTTTTTCCTGCTTTTTAAGAGTAAGCCATTTCATTTTTACTAGTACATTCTCATGCACTTTCAATTGCAAACTTCTGTTCTTCCAAATAAAAATGAGATCAAAATATATACCTTGGGTTTTATGAAAGCTCTTTCAAAATGTATTGGTCAGCCTTGTCGGGCAGATTACTGCAGATTTTTGAACAAGACTTTGAAAAGTTCACCCTTGTCCTTGAGGCTAAAAGGTAAAATAAATAAAAGTTACATCTGAGTTGTGGCTGCACTTTTATAAATGCTTTTCTGTGCTCTCATCTTAGATCTTGTGGCTGAGGCAGGTGCCACACTAGGAGCGGCCATAGGAATTTGGAAATATCTCCTGTAATGAGTTTACAGTGCAGAGATGTAAATTGTTAATCATTTATGTATCTGTCAGTTTTCTGGTTTATCTGAGGAATCAGAGTGCTTCTGCTTTCTGAAAAGATGCATTTGGAAATAACAGTAGAACCTGTAATAAGTATTTATGTTGTATTCATATCTCAAAAAGCCTTTAAAAAACTCCAATCCCCACTCTGATAGAAGAAATAACAACATCCTTTATTTATTGTGGGAAAAACCCCCACGTAACCTCTGAAAATTCACATCAGCTTTGAGAATCTCTTTTTTTTTTTTTTTTGTGGATAGAAAGGCAATGTTGTTTTTTTGGGTTTTTTTTATTTAGCACAGTGTTAAAAATCTCATTTGGGATAGCAGCAGGTAATATTAAAATACTGGGATTTTCTATTACTATTGTAATAGAAGCAAACAGCATTAGGTGATGTATAGGATTTAGAAATTAGTTTTCTATGGTTTGTACTTTTTTGATTCTGTGAAAATCCTAGCTTCTTCTGTTGAGGACAAAGGATTTTTTGTATTTTTTGGGCTCAAGTCTTATCTTCCTTCTCAGTACTATATAAGGTAAAGTATGTTTCAGAATTTTTCTCTCAATCTAAAGAAACTAGATCAGCAATTTATATACAGAAATATAACCTTTCTGGCAGTGCAGCAGGCCTTTAAGCTCTCTTCTTTCAAAGTTATTTTGCCACTACTATCATACAAAGAGTAAACACAAATAGTAAAACCATTTGACAAAAATAGTGTCAGAACTGTTAGTTGATCAGAACTTGGAGAAAGCAAAATATTATTAAAAAGGAACAGTTATATTAGTAGCTGTGTATTTGAAAATTTTAAGAAACATTTCCATAAACATTTTTAACTTGTGCTCTGTGTGTGGCTTTGTATACATAATGTAACGCTGTGTAGGAAAATGCTGGATTTTGTTTGTATTGCTAGACTTGTATCTTTTGGTATGGAACTTATTTGTGTTTTATATCATCCTCATTTTCACTCATCCCTTAATGTGAGCAGGGATTTGATCATTGACCAAACATAGAGATGCAGGAACCAAAACAATTGTGAACTATAAGGCTTATGAAAATTGGCTGCTGGATCACTTTTTGGAGACTGATGTATTTAGAAACTGATTCATTTGGGAACACTTCAAGTTTATTGTAGTCATCCTTAACAAACAGTCAAACTTGTAGTTATGTTCATCAGAATGCAAATAATATTTGCTAATAAAAATCCAGCTGCAGTGAACTTTTATCAGACAAATTGCTTCCCAAATTAAACCTGTAATAATCCTTTAAAGGCAACTGCACTTAAACAGCAATGGATTTGGGTTACATTTCATGATTTTAATGTCCTGGGGTGAACTCAGATTCTTTCACTCTTTTGGTACTTTTTACTAAATAACTGCTTTTCTAAATGAACAGAATCTTACTTTACATTAAAATTTATGGTCAAAATTGAGCTCTTGTGGTGTCTCCTCAGACTGACTCAGACAGGTATTTTGCACCATATATCAAAATAAGTGTTTTGTTTTATTTTTTTGTAATTTTTGAATTTGACTGGAGATATTCCCTGGACAGACTCATCTCTCTAAACGGTCAGGGGTGAATATATTTTCAGGGGGAGCACATACAGTTAGGGTTTTGTGAGGTAATTTTGTTTCTTTGATGTTAAAGGATTCTTAAAGAAACCATACGCTTTAGAAGTAATCCCATGGATCAGATAAGGTATCAAGAAGAATTGTCTGAACTATATGGTCCATGTGACATGTTTGAGTCACTATTTTCCTTTGAAAAATATTAATCTGTCAGCATAAAGTTTTGCACTGAAAAAGTTTCCTCTCAATGATTGGAACACTCATCTTGGAAACTTTTGCAGTACTTTTGTGGAACTGTATCTTATTAAAGAACTGAGATGGTTTCCAGAGCTTTCCAAAGTCTTTCAGATTCTTTATTGATAAACACATTAGTATAATTTCTGCTAACCTTATAATGCTTCCCATTTTAAGCTCTTTTGACTTTTAGTCTAATTTTTTTTTTAAATCATTTTATTCTTTTCAATCCTGTTCTGATAGTCTTTGTCAAGAAAACTGATGAAAATTTTCTGAAAGAACTGCCTCTGAGTTAAATTTGAGAAGATAAATTGGTCTGGGGAAAAAAAATCCTGGATAATTTTCTCAACACTAATATTGGAGAAATGGCTTAGTCTTAATATCTTGAGTTAGTTTTATTAAAAATCTATATTTTCCAAGAGTTTGAGATTAGTTTTTAAGAGGCATATATTGGTTTGACAGACATTTTTGCCCCATAAATGAAAGTAGACATATTTACAAAGAAATAGTGAACTTCCTTGCAAGAAAATGCTTGAATTCCAGTTTATTTACTGTCTAGCTACCAGGATTTCAAATAGCCATCAGACTCAGCAGGTGGTAAAGGTAGTACATCAGACTAGGATTCAAAAGAAGACAATATGAAGGCAAAGTATAGCAGAAGTCATTCCTGCTCTGATAATTCAGGAGCCCATAAAAAGACTTTGGAGAGAGAGATTGATTTGTTTAGCTATGATTTGTTTAGCTATTTGTTGTGATTAAATAATTAAATCCTTTCCTATTTGCAAGTGAATTTTGACCACTCCATATGTACTTTTTATTTGTCAGATAGAAGGGGAAAACAGTTTTTGGCATGTATATTGTTTGCTAGGTACTCATTTTATTTATTGTATGAGAGATTTTTTTAGATAAATGGTAAGGTATTTGCCCGTTTGGTTAACAGGACATTTTGAAAAGGAAAATAATGAACAAACAATAGAAAAATCACGGCTGGTACTGATCATCCAGTGTGTACTCTTCCCAGCAGGAAGGCATGGATATTAACGTAAATATCAATTACTAGTGGACACTAAGTATAACAAAATGGTGTTACAATATTCAAGACAAGAAGATGATTGCAGTAAAATACTTCTGTTATGGAAGTGGGAATGTTAGAGGGAATGTGCCATTTTTCCAGCCAATGCTAAGTAAAACTAAACTTTCAGCTGCCTCTCATAAAGTACCAAGCAAAGATATGGAGGTGAGCCAGAAAGCCAAACCAAAACTATTCATAAAATGTCTTTTCTTAATTTCCAGATGTATGTGAAGCTTTTAATGCAAGGTGCCTTCCCACATTCTAGGCAGGGAGAATGAGATGCCACGTTGTAGAACCATTGATTTATTTTATTTTTTCTGTGAACTCAAATCTTAGCTAAGATTGGATTGATCTAAGACAGTAAAGACTCATAGTTCTTGGCTTTCTGCCAGCACTCATGTTAAAACATTCATGGAATTCATGATAAATTTTTTGTACAAGTGTCCTTTTACATCTTGATTCACTAGACTGAGTGTAGGAAGTAAGCGTCAATGGCAAATAACAAAGTAACTATTTCAAAGAGCTGCCACATGCCTTACATTTTTACAAATCGTTATTGACTGGAATTGTTGAGTCAGGGAAAGTGCTTTTCCTGCTGATGTATAACATGGCTATGTGCAAAAGCTGAAATAGTCTTTGTGTTCATGCAAAGTTTCCTGTACTGACTGCTAAAGGACATAGGGATTTTACAGGGCTATTTTTTTTTAAAAAAAGGGTTTTTCTATTATGTATTTTACTGTCTGTGAATATCACATTCCTTTGATGTTCCACAGATTTCATGAAGAATGCAAGACTAAGTAGAACATAAAAGCTACGTAGCTCTATTGTAGTTTGACTTCAATTGTGCATTTTTATGAATCCATTCACAAGAAAAACTGGTAATTATTTTTTCCCCCTACATCATTGTTGCTTTCAGTGGCTGAATGATGTGGGGAGAATGTAAAAGACATGACTTAGAAGGTGAGGTTTTCCTTACTTCTTATAATTGCAGTATTTATACAGCACAAGCAAATACATTTTTTCCTGTGTCTAGTCCTGCTCAATGGGGATCATGGTGTTAAAAATTGCATTTTGACGCAAGAAATATAGATGAGAAGCTTATGCTGAATGAGGTAACATTACCTGTATAAACTTTGGCACCTTCTCATTGATATGCAAGTTTATTCTGCAGGTTTGGAACTGATGGTAAGGTTCTAATTAGTCTCTAGAGTATTCATGTGGACAATAGATTGCTCATTAGCTTATTAACTTTCCATTAATCTAATTGGCTATTTCTCATATGGAATGTGGAAACTGAAATGACACATGGTAATTTGTCTTCCAGATGTTGCAACTGCCTATCCAGATAAAAAGTCCATCTTGATGTATGTGACTTCACTCTTTCAAGCCCTGCCCCAGCAAGTCACCATGGAAGCCATCAGGGAGGTGGAGATGCTGCCACGGCACACAAGGATCACTAGAGAAGAGCACGTAGAAGTACACGAACAGCATTTTTCACAAGAAGTGAGTTTCACTTTTCTGCTTTCATCTCCTGCTCTAAAGTGGTTGTTTGCCTGCCTACCCCATGAGTTTGATATTAAACGGGCAGTGGAAGGCAAAAACCCCATGGGCATAATGGGGAAAATCTCATTAACAGGCAAGTCAGATGTACTTCTCTGCATGTACTTTTATACTGGTTTTCATCTCACACCAGACTGCTTTAAAATTACTATTCAGCAAGTAAATGCTTTGCACTTTACTTGTGCAGCATTGTGCATTTTGATGGTGGCAGGGCACATCAAGGAAAAATAAATTTGGGGAGGCTTACATTTAAATCAGATAGAAACATCTTTACCTTTTTAGAGAATAGATGTTGGTGTTTATCGATAGTCATGATACATTTTTAATTTTTTAGCATTTTATTTAAGATGATCTGCATTTTAAAATAATCTCTTCTCAGTTTACTGTTGTCCTCTCAAAAAACTCATGTAATAATTGGAATTTGTTTATGATTGCAATGTCTGTTTTTGTTTTTACTGAAACTATCAGACAGCCTCTGTTGAAGTGTTTAGTGCATTTTAGGCCTAGTTTACTTGTCTGAATTTAATCTGTATGGTTGGGTATGGGAAGCTCACTCTCTTTTAGAGTACTGAAGAGATAAATATTGGCTCTGTTTATTCAAGATGTGACAAAAGATCACTTGCTTTTTGAGCCTCTGCTTGTAAATTATAAAAAAATCTTCACTTTACATTGGTATTCTGCTGGTGTTGAGTCCTGACAGTTTGTTGCTTTTGGAAAGGGTGTCAGATTAAATGAGAGGTTTCCTTAATACCATCTCATTTTGCCTGCTGAATACCAACGCTGTCCTTGAAAAATGACCTTCCTGCTTCTTTTTCTTCAGTTGCTCTTGAAATCAATACTTACTTCTACAATCCATGCTCCTACCCATGTGTACATTCTAATTTATTCGTAGATCACAGTCAGTGTACCCCAGGGACCTTCGCCTTCTCCTAAACCGCGGTTCAAAAGTTACGCGTACGCACAAGCGGTGTATGTCACAACCCCTGACCAAAAAAGGAGGCAGGTTCCTCCACAGGTCTGTCACTATTGCAATTTTTTGAGAGAGTTGTTTTGTTAAGCTCATGCTTGGAGTGAAAGAGCTCGTGCACTTTGCTTCTACATGATCTTAATGACCTGCTTTATCCAGGACTTTTTTCTGTCGAGCGTTTACTTTTTCCTGTGTATTTCTGCATGGCTGGCAATAGCTGTTGTGCTGATTGTAAGAGATGATTAACATTCAAGCACTGCTGTTTCAGAATCACAAATTTCCTCCTTTGTTCAGTCATTTTTTAAAATAGTACATATTTTGCCTTAAAAAAGTTTTAGAAGAACAAATCTAACATAAGCCAAATTTGGCATCTGTTATATTACAGCCTCAGGTTCAGTTATAGGAAAAAAAAAAGAACCATTGGCTTTCTCTCTTTTTCTTACCCTTCCTGTTAAAGAAAATAGTTAATGATGGCATTTCTCAGAAGGTTACTGTAGTTGGAAAAAAAGGTGAAACAAGTATTAAATTTTACCCTGTGTTATTAGATTATGACAGTTGGTAATTTTTATCACAAATGGCATCTTGCTGCTACTGAGGTTAAGGGGTTATATTTGATTTTTTACTTATTTGTTTTATTTTATTTTTACCTTTAAATATCTGAGGTGGTTTAATAAAACTTGTTTCAAGTAATCCTTATAATGAGAATTTCAGTAGTTGAATTTTTATAACTTTTGACAAGTATTAGACCCAAAGGTCATATTGTGTACTGCAATGTGATTTCCTTTCATTACTTCAGGGAGAAAAGATCTGTGTGTATGTGGTGCTACAGTTTGAGTTTGCCTTTAGGTACTTAATTCTGTCTAACATCTAAAAATCTATTGCAAAATTATACTTCTACTCAACACTGTATTCAAATCTACTGTTCAAGTGACAGGTATTTTATTGAATAATGACTTCCTTTAATTACTCCAGGACAGAAAGCCTGTGCACACAAACATGAGCCCTGCCTACATTACTCTAACATCAAATGTGTTGCAGTGATGAGTCACACAGCTTTGAAACAAGATGGTTAAAGCAATTGTAATTGTTCTACTTAGACACTATACAGATATTTTAGACTAATGAAAAGTTATTACACAGGATAGATTTTTTTCTTTTTCTTCAGGTACTTTTATTGTGATCAGTTGCAGGTTTTTTCAGCACCTCCACCATCAAAAGTAGTGTATAAACTGAAATAAATGAAGTCATTTCTACACAAAGCATGGTTGCTGAAATTTATTAAGATATAATCTGGTTATCCAGGCCTCATCTTGCATTCCAGTTTTCAGATCCCTTCTTCTTGAATTTGGAATCTTCATTTACTACCCTTTCATGAAAGAATTAATACAATATATTATAATTCTACTGATATGGCAGGAGCTGAAGACATAAGCAGAATCTGAGCCAAATTGTGCTACAGCCACACCAGATATTAACAAATGGAAAGCATTCATTTAAGATTCCTTTGGGAAAACCACCAGGCAAATTCTCACTATAATCAAGATAAACTTGAATTATATATATAGTAATTAATATCCCAAATCAATACATGGATTTATTAGTCAGTGGTTATATTTTTGCCTTCAGCTATGTATTTCTTAAAGAGCTGTTTTCTACCTGTTAAAGAAAGTTTATAATGCTGGTTAAATAGTGGTTCATAATTTTTTCTCCAGATACATGGAGCTGGTATAACTTAATCCCATCTATTTTAACTAAATAAAAAATACTATTTCCTTTTCATTTCTTAGTAGCATTTCAATTTTCTGCCAGCTATACTATGATTTTTGGATATCATTGTAAAAAATGCAAATGCCTTAAGCTTTTCAGGAAAATCTTATTCTCTAGGGGACTACAATAAAGAAATCAGGAGAAATTAAACTTTTTTTTTCTCTTGGATTTTGTAAATTTTAAGGATGTGCTTCTAATTTCCATCTAGTTATCAAAGAAAAGTTTATTAGATTTAGTTGACTGTTGCCTGCCAATTTCTATGGTATTTTCAGTGCTGTCATAGAGAAGCAGTTTTCACTAAGTATTTCGGTCTTCTGTTAAAATCATGGAATCATTATTTTTCTCCCAATCTCTGCAAAATTTCAGCTTATAGGACTTGAATATTATAATTTCCCCAAAACAGTCATAATTAAATAAGACTGCTTTCCAAAGATTTTGATCATGATCCTTCAAATTTGACCAAATATGGCTTTTGATACATGGCATACATTTGCTTCATATGTCAGTTGTCAGAAATTAAAAGAGAGATGAATTGTGATTCTCTATGCTCCATATTGGCAAGAAGGAATAACATTTCTTTCACACCATCATTTGTCAAAGTTCTTTCTCTTCTATCCTTGTCTTTTCTTTTATGTCACATTTCGCTTCATTTCTCTTTCCTCATTTTCACTCTTCCTAGTAGCTTCACAACTTGTGTGCCTTCAAATTCACTCTTCCTTTCTGAATTCTTACTGTGTCACTCAGGAGGGTACTTGCAAGTATTTCTGCTGTCCAAATTGTGGCCAGACAATTTTTTTTTTTTTAACTGTGACATTCCTCAAATTCAAGGGCAATCATTGCTCTGCAAGCTTGTTCACTCAGTGCCTTCTTGTTCAGTGAGTGCTTCGCCACTTCTGCTTGAACCAGTGAAACATTTTCAAATTCCAGAGGTAACATGAATAACAGTTTTTCTGCTAAAATTCAAGAAAGGTTTTCCTCCTTTACCTTGTTTGCTTAGATAGTTTTCATAAACTCATTAAGATCTTGGTACAAGAATCTACTTCTCAAACCTGAATCCTTGGATTTCCTGAATGAACCTTAAAAAGGTCCAACAGGAAATATTTATGTTTTCAGTTTTTATGACAGGTTTTGGATGGCAGCTAGTGCTTGGCAATTACAGAAGGCTTGCCTGAATTTGCAGGTCTGTATTTCGTCTTGTATGTGTTCTCTGTAATAAGGCTTCACTTACAAATGTCCAACTTAATGCACAAATAAAAGGATCCTTGAGTATTTTTCTGAGACATTTCCAAATCGTAATTTAAAATTACTCATTGTTGTCTGCTTATATTTATGAAAGGGGTTTGTGTTATTGATTTATCTCATTGAACACCCGACCAAGAAGAATGCTGTGTTTACTTTACATTTTGGTTTATCAGAGCAGTTCCTAGTATTGATCCCAGGCAAAACTCCTATCTCACTGCTTTCATTTTTACTTGTTCTACAGGTCTTTTAAATTCCTTAGGGGTGGTGACTCTACCACTGCTCTAGGCAGACTGTTCCAGTGCTTCAAAACCCTTACAGCGCCAAAATTTTCCCCAATGTCCAATCTGAACCTCTCCTGGCACAACTTGAAGCCACTTCCCCTTCAATCACTTGTTATGTGGGAGAAGAGGCCAACCTCCACCTCACTACAAACTCTCTTCAAATTTTTGTAGAAAGCAATAAGGTCCCCAAGTTTTCCTCCAAGCCTCCTTTTCTCCAGGCAAAACACTCCCAGCTCCCTCAGCTGCTCCTCATCAGAGCTGTGCTCCAGACCCTTCCCCAGCTCTGCTGCCCTTCTCTGCGCTCACTCCAGCCCCTCAATGCCTTTCCTGCAGTGAGAGGCCCAAAACTGGACACAGGATTTGAGGTGTGGCCTCACCAGTGCCAAGTACAGGGGGACAATCCCTGCCCTGGTCCTGCTGCCACACTATTGCTGATCCAGGCCAGGTGCCATTGGCTTCCCTGGGCCCCTGGGCACACCTGGCTCATGTCTAGCTGCTGCTGACCAGCACTCCCAGCTCCTTTTCCTCCAGGCACCTTTCCAGCCACTCTGTCCCAAGCCTCAAGACTTTCCTGGTGTTGTTGTGACCCAGGTGCAGAACTTGGCACTTTGGCCTGTTAAACCTCGTGCAATTGGCCCATCAATCAGCCTGTCCAGATCCCTCGCAGGGCTTTCCACCCTCCAGCAGATCAATATGCCAACCCAACTTGGTGTCACCTGGAAACTGAGTGAGGGCAACCCTTATTCCTATTGAAAAAAACAATGTTGAAAACATAAGCATTGAAAAAAGGTGGATGAATAAAATCTGTGAGTATTTTGAGACTGGTGCTTCTGTAAATAAGCTTCTGGCAGGTCCTGTCAGAAAAGTGAGTCTGTGAGTTTGACTGCCTTAAATTATCTATTCAAAATCAAGCCCATTGATCTCTATGATTGTTGATTTTTGTTCTTTTAGCAGGAGTTGTGTTTTCTTCATTCCACATTGTCTGAAATACAGTTTGTGTGCAGAATTACTGTTTAACCTTTAAACTGACAAGCTTCAGTGTATCTGAATTGAAATAATTTGAGATGAAGCAGTGGTAAATAGGGACCATATTTGCTGGCACATAATGATGTGATTTGGGTTCTAAGATTTAGGGGCTTCACCTCAGGCTTCAACTTTGTCTTTATTAGTTTGTGAGAAACTCCTAACCATCGAATCATTACTTATGTTTTCCAGAAGTATTGTAATGCAATTTTCTTGTTTTCTGGATTTTTTAATGTGAATCTTACCCAGTTGCACTTTGTGAGTCAGTTCATACCTGTAATAATTAACTTGAAAAGTCACTAAAAGCTCCTTATGAAATGAAGTTGAATTTATTCCCACAGCACAGAACCCTTCTGGCAGTCTTGCCCTTGAGAATGGTGGTTTTCTAGACCCTTAATTTGCCTCACTCTTGGTCTCCTGCCAACAATTTAACTTCTTTAAAACTGCTGTGAGACCTCCTTTTTGGGACTCTTCAGGATTCATCTGTGCCACAGAACTTAGTGGTACAGCATCACAGGATTGCTTTATTGCTCTCCTTTGTACTAAACCAGTTATTTCTTTTACTTAGAGGCTGTGATCTAAATACTGTCCTGTTTACCTTATTACTACTGTCCTGTAGTCTTCTTTTGGAGAGGCATCAGAAGACAGTTAAATAAGACCAAATAGAATTTAGTCCCAAATTTTCGGTAGAATTTCTAATATAAGATACTTATCATGTAAAATATTCCATTGTGTCAGCATTGGAGGGATTTATGACATAATTTAAAGTAGAATTTGGGAAACCTCAGAAATACTGAATTATCTGCACATTTAGTCACTAGATCATGATGGATATAATTTGGGCAATGAGTATAATGATAGTCCCAGGTGTTATCCTGGATATTTTCATTTAAATAGAAACTTTCAGAAAGCTAGGAGCTGTTTCTGTAGAGCTAAATAAAATCCCTAGGTTTCAGGCTAGGCATAATAAAATAGCAAAATTTGCCATCGGAGGTCAGAACAAGCAGAGATGGAAAAATCAAGCTAAGTGCATGTCTTTAGGATTTCTTTGGGAGCTCTCCTGGATGCCATGTGTTCAAGGAACAGTTTGAAAAATGATGACGCAGACATTTTCAAGTGTGTTTATATATGTTTTATAGTTTCAATAACAGTCTGGAAAATAGATGGCTTCTTGTCTGAGCCTGGAGGTCTGTCAAGATGACAGTTGTTTCCTGTCACTGCTTTTTGTGTAGCCACCAGCAGCAGTTCTAACTCATTCTGTGTGTGTGGTTTGTTTTTGTTTGGTTGGGGTTTTTTTTCATTTTGTGGGGTTTTTTTGTTTTTGTTTTGTTTGAATGTTTACTGTGGATTCTTTTTCAAGAGGTTTTGTCGTCAAAAATGTTAGTACTCTTATGGGTAAAGTGATAACTTGTAGTGGATCTAGTTTCCAATATATCAGAGCTTTTAGTCTACTTTGTTTCACACACTCATTCATTTGGTTTGCCCCAGAGCTGAACTCATGAGATGTCAACTTCCCTGCTGGGGCAAAGAGGTGGATGCTGGTCCAGCTGTCAGGTTGAGCTCTGCCACTGCTTTGCATTTACAGATGTTGGACATTACTGCCCAAAATTTTTAGGCATCACCTGCTACTTGTCTCCACACATCCATCCATCTGTTGACTAGCAACAGCACAGGGGGAAATGCTATGAAGCTGCATCAGGGGAAGTTCAGAGCGGACATGAGGAAAGGGCTCTTCACTGAGAGCATGGTCAGTGACATGGTCATAGCCTGTAAGAGTTCAAGCAGAGCCTGGATGTTGCTCTTAGTTATATAATTTAGGTTTATGTAGCCCTGTGAGGGGCAGGGAGATGGAACCAATCCATTCTGATCTCATATATTCTATAATTCTCTGACCTACAGTATCTTTCTTCTAGTCAGCATCTTTTCCACCTTATTTCCAAATCCCATTTTCTTCCCTGACACAAATTCTTTTCAGGATGCTTCTTTTTGTCAGCAGGTGATCTTTGCATAGCCATGAGAGTGCAGCTTTCCCAGTCTAAACAGTCCCCAGGCAGAAGCACAACTCATGATGAGGCTCACCAGGAGTGCTTCTGTCGTCTGCCTCTTCAATAATGGCAGGATTTAGAGCATGCTAAACCATGTCTAGACCATTTGTTAGCAAAACTTACAACCAGTCCCAGCTGCTTGTACTGGCAGGAATCAGCCCAGGAGCTCAGAAGTGCAATTTCAGGCTTTCAGCTGCCTCTGGTCCAAACATCTTTGCACAGTTCTCTAATCCGTGTACAAGTTCCTGTTCACATTCACTAGTGAAAGTGGGGCTTTTCCACCTCTAATGGGTAATGACAATTCTTTAGTTTGTCATAAAAAAGTAATTACTTGTTGACTTTCCCATCCCTTTTTAACTTTAATTGACTTTAAAACATACGAGAGAAACCTTTATTTTTATGTAAGACTTTATCAACTATATTTTTTTCCTTAAAACAGCTGTAAATTTTGTTTAACAAGGGGCACTGGAAATGTAATGTGGAATTTCCCATGTGATCTGTTAGTGTATTCCTTACTGACTGATAAGAAAGGGTAACATGTTTTTCAAAAAGTTAAACTTCTTAGATAAAATATATCTGCTGTATATTCAGGTTGAATCCAGTAACTGAATAAATTGATAATGTCATAATCATGAGTACACCTATAAGTGGTGGGAAATATTTAAGAAAAAAAACATTTTCTAATAATTTAACTTGATTTGCATTAAAGTGGAAGATTTCTGTATTATTTTTTTCCTATTAGAAACTTGGAAATGTTATACCAGTCATTTCCTGATTACATTATTGGTGAATGTGTTTTTGAATAGACAACTGTGCACACTTAACAAGAGTTCCTTAATTTCAAATTTGAATAGTGATGCAGCTGTTTCTTTTTTTAGAAAAGTCTGTTTTAAAAGTTCTAACCTGCACTGAAAATCTGGTCTTGTCAAATTTAAAACCTTGTTAATATGAATGAGAGGATTCACTTAATTTCACTGAATTTTGCAGTTTCAACTATTTTTGCCTCTCATTTTGGAAATAAACCTCTTCTCTATGGTTGCTAAATAGCTTAATGTTCAAGGCCTACAATAAGATATATAGGATAACATTTTAAAATGTCCTTTTAAGTAATTTTATGCCACTAAGTCTCTTGAACATAAAGCATGTGTAAGGTACGTTAAAGATGGATGTAGATACAGCAAATAAGGACACATTCATTTACTGTGAACATTTTATTTTTTTTATCCACAATATGTAAAATAGTAAATTAGTAAATTTTAATCCCCCTTCTGGCCTGTAGATTTTAGGCAACAGTGCAGAATTGCTTGTATCAGCAGTGGATTTGATGCAAAGGAAGGGCAAGGTAAAGCATAAGACACGATGTTAATGAAAATCCTTACTCGTAAACAGACTGGTGTTCATTTTTTCCTAATCTGAGGACTAAAATTGAAATAATTTAAGGATTGGTACAATTTGAAGTACTTACACATCCCCATTTCAAACACTTAAGAAAGGCCTTTCACTTTATGCACACCAAAAAAGTGAATTTAACTTGAGATTCAGAAAGCAAGCAATTAACTCTTTGAGTCAAACTCATTACACCTATGAAAAACTCTGAAATGCAAAAAAATTTATATAGAACTCATATCTTTTGAAAAACTTCTCAAATCAACAGGACAGTTTAACACATAAAAGCAATTTAAAGTAATTTTCTAGAGACAAGCTTCACCATTATAAACAGCATTATTGTTAAAATTTTGCTTATCTCTGTATAGCATGTGAACTCAATAGTATGAAGTCTTGTTTCATCTTTTTAGATAGTATAATTTTATTTTAAAACTTAGTTTATTGAGAATTTTTCTTATGCTATCAAGATTTGACATTAGTAAAATTAAAAAGACATAAAATATGAGGTTGTCTGGCTGTATGCTAACCTAATCATTTTTTTGTGTGTCCCACTGAGAATTATTACCAACATGAGAAAAAACCCCACGCCCCTAATGCAAAGAAATCCTGCAATATTGATGTAGCAGCAGCAGCAGCAGCACATTTTACTCCTGTTCTCAGGAACAGGAGAGAAAGTTTAGTGTAGAGCCTCCTCATTCTCAATGGCTTTGTTGGCTCTCATCAATGAGAAAAGCTCCCTTGGCCCCAACAGTTTCATTCTGTTTCTCTGACTTTCTGTGTAGTGTGACAGGATACACTAACTTTAACATGCAATGGCTTTCAGAGGATTACCTCTGAAACATGTGATGTTAAACATATATGGATATTATGAATACATTAAGGATTTTATTTTCCGATTAAAAGTCATTGAGTTTTAATTACAATACTTTTAAATTTCCTGTCCTATCTTACACCATCACATCGTTGAATTCTATACAGCTAACATAAAACCGATGAGGGTTTTTAATAAAGATAGCTTTAAAAAATCTGTTCAGGATCTGCATTGTGCCCTTAAAATGCCTGTGCCCAAGTGCAGCTGCAGCTTTGAGGAAATAGCTTTGTGTTTTGCTCCTGTAAAAAGTTTTAAGACCTCTCTGGAGAAAACTTTTGTGCCCCCAGGTGCATGTAATACTCTTCATTGTAAAATCTGAAATATTTTTGGTGTGTTACAAATGGTTCTATTGATTCTGAGAAGTGAAGGGACAATTAATTACCCACTCCCATGCAGAGCCAATGTGAGTTTTTGCTTCTGGAATGTCCTTTTGCCTAAATCATTGCTTTGTGAGACAGTGGATAGCCATTTTCCCTTTCCCCTGTTTTATTTAACCATGCCATTGGAGGTGTCTGTTTTCAGGGTCTGTAGGAAGTGCTGTGGGTTGTTTGTTGGTTCACATTTGTATGGCAGGGAGATCTGCATGTTTACCTGAAGCAGTGACCTTTGGAAGGCTGGATTGCTGATCTGTACTGATCATGAAAGTGCTGATATCTTTCTTCCCTTCAATGATTTTGATACAATAGAAGCTGTGCCTTGTAATGCTTGTGTAGAACACTCTCCCTCTAAGATACTGCAAAGTGTATTTTTTTAGTTTTGGTCTGCATGTACAGATTTTAGATCCATGTATAGAAAAGAAAATATTCTTAGATTTTCCATGTTTATTTCCTGCAGCAAAGGCATATGTCTCTATATACAGCAGTATTAAAGAATTTTGCTTTATAATTTTCTAAGATTTATAATTATTTTAATCAATATTATGAATACAGGTATGTTAGCCTGTGGTAATCTGTGAGATAAGGGAAAAGAAGGAATAAATAGTACCTTTTATAAGAAAAATAGATTTGGGGTGGAGGATAACAAAAAATTTTTTAGATGTTGAAAATTTATTTAAAAATTCCAGTTCTGGAAGAATAATAACACATCGCAAAAAAAAAAAAAAGAAATTCAAAAATATAAAAATTGTATGGAACGTAGTGTTTGTACAGAAGGCATTTGTTTTGTTAGGACTTAATTAAGGTGTAACAAAGAAATAATAGATATATTTTGATGTAATAAATAAGTCTTAAAAAATAAGAAGGAAATTTTACTTGTTTGATAGTGATGTCTTTAGAGCAGAAACAGTAGTTTAAATAAACTGTGCATGATGTAGTGAGGTATCAAACTTTAAAAAACAGATGTATGTTTTAAAAGAGTACAACATAGAATTTTTCAAAAAAAAAATCAAAGTGATTACTTGGAAACAGTAGCAATCTCTTATGGAAGTAATTATAAGAATTTTTGCAAGTAATTTGGAAACTATTAAAAAAAAAAAGTCTACCTCCTAAGCATGAATAAGAAAAGAATAAAGATCTGGTTTAAGTAAAAGCCTAGGTCCTGTTAATATATAAAAATATGCATGTTTAGAGGAAGCTGAAACCACAAAAAACATAGACAAGTGAAAGTATGATGTGCAAGTTTTACATTTGATCTTTACGTAGGCCATCTTCTCGGTTTGTATTTTCCTACCCTCGGTATTTCTGCTGTAATCTTTCCAGATTTCTCTTTGGTATTTGCATTCTATCTAGCATAATATTTGCAGCTTCTACCAAAAATGCTTTTTTATCTTCGTTTGAACAAAATGGCAATTGGCTTAAGACCTGTTGGTCCTGTATATTGTTTGTATCAGCTTCTGAATTGCCAATTCTTGCATACTAAGGTTGCATACTTACTCTATAAGTAAAACAAGTAAAACATTTTCCTAGCTTTCCTTTTGAGAGGTCTTTTATCTGGTAGTTTGAAGTGGTTTGTGCTTTATTTGGTGGACAACACATACCAATTTCAATTGTGTGGGTTTTTTTTGTTTTGTGGGGGTTTTTTGTTTGTTTTTTTTATAGTTTTTGTTTGTTCATTTTCCAAAATAAAGCAAATCTAATATTGATATTTTCTCTATTTTGTGTTCTAATACATTGCTCCTGGAGTACCAAAAAAACTTTTAAAATAATTCTATTGTCTGTCAAAACCAAACAAAAAATGTAAACCAGAAAAGGCAGAAGGGCGGTAGATAAGTTCTGAAGATTGCTTTATAAAATAAAAAAAAACCCAACCATAATTGTGTTGGGAGCATCACAAACAGAGAGCAGCAAATTGAGATGCAAGTCAAAGACTGTCAGTGAGATGAGGGGACTTCCTAACTTTGAATTTAACAATAGGAACAAAAAATAGAGATTCTACAGCATTTTGTCCATTCTGGAAGGTGTTGAGGTATGATAACAATAAATGACTATATGTTTGCATAAGTTTTCCCACTTGAATTTCATTTGCCAAATTAATTACAAAGTACAATTCCATAGCACAGTATGTGTTGTATGTTACTCCAGCCCCTCAATGTCATTTGGTTCAGTAGAGATTACCTTTTTAAAAGTGTCCTCCAGTCTATTTATAATTAACTACTCCCTTCCAGAATACACTCAGTTTCTGTCCAATATCTTTGGTCCTAAAAATTATCTTCAGTATTTCTCTGATCTCATTTACTTCTATTCACACTCTTAATCACAGTGCTCTTGTGTCTTCCCTATGTCACCAAGGAACTGCTTTCTCTGTTATGCCATGCCATCTTTTGCTACTTCTCGTTTTTTCATGGTTCTCCTGTCGCTTTTAAATTCAGTCTCAAAATCACTCTCTTCTGCAGTGAGGGTTTATACCAAGTTTTAACTCGTTCATCTTCATCCTCTTAATTTTCTCAGTTTTATCTTCTCCTTTCACTTGTTAGCTTTGTTCCTGGTTTGTTGGTTTTTTTCCCCTTTCTATGAATATACATGATGGCAACTGCAATGACTATGTTATTTAATACCTACAACTTAGAACCATGCATTAGATTTTAGTGAAGATGAGTACATTTATATATGATATTATTGGAATAAATCCCAATATTACCGGATGGAAAGTGCCTGGGCTCTTCTGGCCCTTGCTGCTTGGCCAGTGGCGGCAGCTGTGGTATTTCACCACAGTGATACCTCTGGCTGGCTGGACATTGCAGCTAGGCACTGGAACGAGTCCAGGCTTGTAGGAATTCAGTTATTACCTCTGATGGAGAAACTTTAGGTGAAGTGAAGATGAAAAGGAGACTGATTCTGTGGAGGGTTTAATCCAAGATTTTATTCCAGGGTCAGGGATCTCTGAATCTTGTAACAGCTCCACAGAATCGCGACTGCATGGTCTGAGTGTCCTTTTAAGCCCAGGGTGAGGGGGAAGGGAAAGGACAGGTGAGCATCAACCAGGTGGGAGGGGCAGGGTCTCAGGGGACAAGTGACACATAGACAGGTCAATTAGCCAGGAGCTGAGGAGCATCTTTCAAACTTCTGCCAACCACACGATGCCGTTAAGACTGACGGACAGCAATTAGCAGGAGGCAAGGAGAGGGGAAGGGAAAAGGTATTGCTGCACCTGGGAGGGGACTGGGAAGTCTAAAACAGGGAATGAGCTCACACTGCAACATGTTATGGGGAAGGATAATATTCCTTGGAACAATTTAACCTGTAAGGCACTTATAATTCTTTTCTGCCACATCAGCAATATCAGGAAAAAAAGTATTTGATAAAATATTTGGAGATTCTGTTTCAACATTTTGGTAATTTTTTGAAGAGGAAAAATGGTTAATTTATTTCTAGAAGAAAGTACTATGAGTAAATAAATAAATTAATCTCAAYAAGCATGCAATTACAGAATTGAGAAATTATTTTTCACTAGATCTCAGCTAGCAAAGCAAAAAGAAAAAGGGAAGATGAAAACAAGTATTGTAAAAGAAAGAGTAAAGATAAGAGTATGGTTTTGAAACAGTAAATTTATAATGTATTTTTTAAGCTGACAGTTTCAGAATTACTTGTGTCTGCTAGGAATTTTGTATCTACAAAGCTACATATTAGTTGTACATTGTCTCTATAATGGGAATTTAGAAGCTTGTAACTCACTGGTTCATGCCCACCTCTTTAGTAATTGGATCTGACTACATCTGTGTATTCTCACTTACTCATTCACCACTGATTTGTGGCTCAGAAATTTCTTGACCTGGAGATGGCATTTTTTTATTTAAAAGTCCTCAGTGGATTTTTATCCTGTTCTTCTATCCATTTACTGCTCCCTGTAAGCATTTAAGAAAGTTTTCTATATATCTTTCAGTATTCCAGAGGGACTTCTTTTTAGTTCCCGTTCTTATCTTTTGGAAGTATTTTAGTATTTTCTGTATTAATACCTGATTTATAAACCTGAATCTCTGCATTCAGGAGGGGAGAGAAACCCCATTGTGATATGATTGGTTATAATTTTGACTTATTCACAGCTTTTGATTTATTATTCAGAGCATGTAGCTACAAGAAAGGTAGTTACACTACAGAATTATTTAAAAAAACCCCAAATATTAAATTACTTGATCATTTTCTGTAACAGCCTTTTGATTAGTTTTTAATTTTAAATTGAAAACATATTCATTGCAGTGACTTCCATTGGAGAAGGAGAACCTCTGTAATAGAAACTAAAATACATTTTGGGAGAGTTTAAATACAAAATGGATAAACTGCATAAGAGTCATGAATGGGATATTCATCTTATTCAAGCAAATTTCACTACTGAGATTTTAGATGACATTGCAAAACCACCTATTTTTGATTCCTTCCAACTTTAATAGCACAATTTGACACATGCTGTTGAATACTCTGAAATCTCCAGGACCTCAACCTCAGCTTCACAGAACCTGTGGAGTATACCCACTGTACTCAGAATCTTTATTTCTAAAAATAAAAAATTATCTTAGAGATGTATCTTGTTGAAGTTAATTGCTGAGGCTGTTGATGCTTTTGAAGGCATTTTGATACTGCACTATGTGAGAATTTAAAAAGCATTTTGAAGTCAAATATTTTTATTGAGAAGATGGGAATTTTTTTTATGCTATGGGATAACACAGATTTTGCTGACAGCAATAACAGAAGAGAGAGAGAATAGGGAGAAAGAAAAGGCAGAAATAACAACTGAATGGGATGCTGAAAAGAGAAGGCTACTTTTTCTTCCAGAATGATAGAACCACATTTATACATTTTCATAGTTTTTTGAACTATAAGGCTGTAGAATTCACTATAAAATATATGTGAAAATAGAAAAAAAAACCAAACAAAAAAAAAACAAACTAGAAAAACCAAAACAAACAAAAAAAAACCTACCTAGATTTTTTTCCCAGTTTTTGCTTTTGGCCTCCATTTCTGTAATTTTTATCTTGAAATCTCCATTTGAATTTCAGCAGGATACCTTTGGATATTTGTTTTTGATTTCTGTGTTGCCAGAGAGAAATGAGGTGCAGTCTATACTTCTATCTCAATCTCCTGTACGACATGCTAAAAAAATAATTCAGTACATTTTTGGACAATCCATTTGCATTTCTATTGACTAAGAAATAATTCACCTCTTTCCATGCAGATTTTCAATTTATATTTTTAATAGTTTTTCCCCACATGGAAGTTTTGAGAGTGCAATTTAGAACATAGAACATTTCATAGAATGGTTTAGGTTAGAAGATGTATTAAAGATCTTTAAAGACCTTTAAAATGTCTTTCTCAGAGCAGTCTCCTTCAAAGTGGATGTTACTTTAGTCATTACAACATTTAGAATTTGCCTTTTAAAAATTGAAATTAAAAAAGCATGGCCATTGTCTATTCCATCTTGCATATTTTTCATGCTACTGAGTTATTCTGTGACCACAATTCAAATTTTAAGTTGGTCTGATCATAAAATTACCTTTTCCTTTTTTATCTGTATGAGACAGGACAAAACACTCTGGGAATTTCTCAAATAAGCTGAATCTGCTGATCTGGAGTTACGTTGTTGGTAGCACTACCGGGAAAAGGCCGCAGGCTTCTTGACGTGTAGTATTTCATCAGGACACAGTTACCATTCACTCTTGGAGAGTTCTGAGAAGAGTCATTAGTTAATACTGAAAACTTATCCTGGGGTGAAAATTTCACCTTTCTTTATGTAGACTGCAGTCTTATTTATGTATTATGTAGAGGCCAAATGATCTCACAGTCTACTGCGTGACATGACAGCGTCTGAAATACACTTCCCCTTAAAATGTGCCCAGATCTGTTGTCAGGAAAGGGAAGGTTTGAAGAATGGTGGGTAGACAAGCCCTTTCAACAGGAAGAAATCTTAATTTTGTTGTAGATTTATGGTGAAAGTAATTCCATTCAGTCACAGTCAGTGACTGAATGACCAGAGCCGTGCTTCATAATTGCTTGAATAGGAAGCGCTTTCCTTAGAGAGGCAAATACTTGTGTCTTGTCATCAGCAATGCTACAAACAGCAATACATTTTATGAGCAGCAAAACTCAACAAAATTAAAAACCGTAAATAAACAGAGGCTGAACATTTTCCCTGGAGACTTTATGAAAGCAGTATGTTTTGATACACTTTGAGTGAAGGAGCTACTAAGCAAAACCTGATTTGATATTTTTCCAAATACAGGTGTGTTGAAGAAAACAAGCTGAGGGGAAAATCCTTCTGCAAAGCACTGACTCACTTGAACATGTGTGCAAAATGAAAAAAAATAAGTTTTTTGCTTTTTAGAATGTTTGATCATTATGGGCAGCTGGCAGCCTTGATTCTTGTCTCTTAAGTCTGAGCCCCATGTAACCTGTCCTCACAGTTCCCAGTCTTGATCTCTTCCCCAAGCCAGTTGATTGCAGGTTTTTTCACTGTCTTTAAGTTGTCTTAAGCTAGCTTCTACACTTGAGTCCCCAAGGTGCAACGTTTTGCTTTAATGCCAATAAATTCTTTGTCTCTTTCAGTCTTTATTTGTACCAGCTGTACCCATGTAGAGTAGTTGAAGAAATTCATTTTCTTTTATCGCTTTCCTGTCAATAGTTCCAACCTTTTCCTTCCTTTGTAATGAATGTACTTTCATCAATACTGCCTGGCTCTGCCTTTTCTCCTCAGCATATACATTGCCTAAGCTCCATTGATTTTTAATGACCTAATAATCTGCTGCATCTCAAAACTGCAGTTGCAAGGACAGGTCAATTCATCCAGGTGGAAACATATGCAGTAGAAATAGAATCACAGAGAAAATCAAGTACTAAAAATGTAACTTGTCTCAATTTAGCAAGCAAAACCTGCAATTTTTCAGATTTATCATAAGGCCAAACCTGTGTGAATTTTCAGACAAATAGGAAAAAAAAAGCCCAAAAAAATTAAAACAAAACAACAACAACAAAAAAAAACCCAAACAAAAAATACAGCCAAACAAAAAAACCCCACCTTTCTCACTCTACGTTCATTTACAATTATATTTTTTTAAATACTTAATAAAATGGAAGTGCTAGCCTCATTTAGAACAATGAAGTTGTTAACATTATAATAACAACTGGTCTGAATGAATTTATCTTACAAGTTTTATTACTAGAAATGACTGAACTATTCTGTCTGGACTCATCTGTTGAGAAAACATAATCTCGATTGTTGAAGAGATAATTTTATCATTGAACCTTTTAACAGTCATGATTTTGAAATACAAAGACACATAAAATAGATTTTGTAATGAGAAAGTTGGAGGAACCAAAATAATAAGCAGTGGTGTCATTCGTAGATGATAGGAGGCGTAGTTTGAAAGTGAATAATGTGAACTATTTTCTGAGGCTCTAATCCTGCAAAAGGGGTGTTCAAAATGAGAAAGATACTCTGAACTGAAATTGGCCTTTAATAAAAAATGTTTCTTAAAATTTTAATGTCTTTGATTTTAAAAGCTTTAAATGTCCAGAGCCACGTTCTTTATCTTTAAGGATGGGACAGGCAGCTTCTGAAGGAAGGAAATACGTAATATAAATAAGAGTGCTGGAATGAAACCCAAAGATTTCCTGTAATACTACTTCCTAAAGCTGCCCAACTAATTTCTAAAACTCAGAATCAGTCTTTATGTATTAATAGAAACATTCTTTGAGAATTTGCTAAAACACAACTAATCCTTCTCCTCCCTTTAGGAAGATAATGCAATAACAGGTGAGGAACACTTTTGTCCTCTCATTTTCTCACCTTGGAGGAGCTACAAGCTCATGGTTTAAATTCTGTGAAATAATTAATATATTTTCCAGGAATAGCTAATTTTTTCAAGCTTCTAAAGGTCAGAGGATTTTTATTTTCACTTACTACACTTTAAATCTTCAGAGTCCCTGGGGTCTTTCAGCCCCCACACCCAAACAGAGAATGGTGGGGAGTACAGACATTAAACTCCCATTGTTTTATCTAGGTATAATTTGTCTATGTGCAACAGAAAGCAAAGGAAGGAAAAAATAAGTGTCTAGAGGACAAAATATGGGTCCAGAGCGATTTTTTTTCTTTTTACATGAGTCCATAAGAACAACCAGGATTGTTACGTGCAAAAGTGTCTGATCATTTTTTAAAACAGTCTGGGAGAGGACTGCCTGACTGATTCCCAGCTACGTGTGCTGCAGTGTTCATTAAACATTTAAATTTCTCATGTAATTCTCACTGGTATTGGTCAGCACTCTTCCAAGTACAGCGAACTTGGGAGTTCACTGGCTCTGGGAGGGCTCACCTTCAGAGGGAGGCTTCTGACCACATCCTGCTGCTGTCCTGGAGAGCTCAACAGGTCTCAATTTAGGACTGCTACTTCCAGGGTCGCAAGTCAATTGGCTTTAGTCATAGTAACTTTCCATCTCGGTCAGAATTTGGGTCAGTAAATTTCCTTAAAGGTTGGACAACAAAGCTGTTGTTCTGCTGAGGTTATTTCATCAGTTTAGGCAAGAAAAATGAGTTTCTGAGACTGTTCATTAAGAAACAGTTGTCTCGTTAGCCAGCATAAGTTCGTGGGAGCAGATTATATTTGTGATGAGTTCAAGGCCAAGGCTCACATGTATTTCTGAGATGATTGTGTGGCCCAGGGAGGGGGGAGGGATGCACCACCGCAGTGAGATTTTGTTGAAGCTTTTATTCAGTAAATTACTCTGTTTTGCTCTAACTAAAGACAATCAAATTTGTGTTGCATACTCATTACACACTTTATTAAAAATAGGTTTTGATTTAAGAATGAAACTGTATTCATATTTAGGCAGCTTTTTTCCCTAAGAATAGCCTTCCTAGCATTATATGGCTATAACAATTTGACTTCAGCCAGTCCTCCTTGTTTTTCATTCTCTTAAAAAATATGGGTAGAAACAGTCATCACAACTTATATCAGATATCCATATTAATAACTGTCCTATCCATGTAGTATATGTAATACTTTAAAATTCTATTTTTTCTTACTTTCTTAGGAATTTCAAAGAGATTTCATATAAATTCATAAACAAGAACACTTACAGGTTGTGCTGCATGCTTGCCTACCAATATGATTTATAAGTATCAGAGGTTTCCATTCTTGTTTGTCTTATGTAGATTATTTCATTTTGGTAATATTCTTAATGCTGTATGATCTGCACACTTAAATTTGGGGTTTATTAAGGGATGAATACTTGGTACAAAAATTGTGGAAACACTGCTTTGGATTTACTTTTTAATACAAAGACTGTGCCATAAACATTGCCCCCTTCTAAGTGTTTCATGTTCCGTTTACAGCTAATTCCACTGATTTGATACCTGTTTTTCATTCAATATACAAGATAAGCAAGGATGGCCAGTTATCTTTTGGAGAGAAAACAACACTGACAGAAGTAGTAGAAATGAGATTTAACAGTGTTTATATGTATTTTTTGACAAGTTAAAAAACCACAGTTGCCTTCAAGGAGTGTTTTTATCCTTGAAGACATTTTACCGTGTTACAGTTTTAGAATGCTCTACTTACGTATTTTTCTTCCAGTCTTTTTCTATTTCCCTTATGTCACAAAATAGCCTCTGTTTCTCTTTCTTTTTTTTCTTTTTTTTTATTGAGAACACAATTTGAAATACATGTCTAGAAACTCTTTTTCTTTCTATTTTTCTTAGAACCTTTTGATTTTTATACTTCTTTGAGAGATGTTACAACAGATCTGAAATTAGTCTAGGCACCATTTTTTTTCATAGGTCACGATTCCAAGATTTTTCCATGCTCTTCTGTATATTATTCATGTTAGCATGAGAGAAAGCAGAGAAAGTGCTGATCATTAGGCAAAATTATACTTGGTAGCTGTTCCTCAAAGTGTTGTTGGTGTGGTCCTTAGTTAAACACTTGGCATACATGGGACAATTTGGTGTCTAATCTAGAGAAAGAAGACCTTTCAAACAAATTCAGACAACATAGGTTATTACAGATCTCTACAAACATGATATCGCTAACCTCAGTCAACTGTTAAAGCATTTTTTACACTGTAATAGATGTGAATATATACCATGAAGTATTGCTATGGAAAGAAAAAAAAACTATTACCTGTGAGAAGCGCTGATCAAGTTATCCCTTTCCACAGTGGAGAAAAATATATTTTGCTGCAGAAATGTGATGTGGTTGGGTGCAATTTCTTACTGTATTGTATATTATTTGAAATCTAGAATTACACAGGTCAAAAACTAATTTGTGTTGAAGGGATAAACACAGACCATTTTCTGTGCTTCGTTATTTATATTTCTGTAATATAGAACTTCCTTTTTTACCAAAAAAAAAAAAAAAATAAAAAAAAAAGCCATGCACAACCCACACTATAAAGTTACTCAGATTTCCAAGCCTGCTTTTCCTGATGAGGATTCAGTTACTGACTTGTGTTTCTCACACAGGTGGTAATAGTCGTGACTATTACCTAGCCTAACACACGTTTAGGGATCTGCATAAATTTAATGTGATTATTCAATCTGTGCATTTCTGAATGAAGCTGTTGTTGTAAAGATTGGAAATTTCATTTTTAATTATTACATTGCAAGCATTGCACTCCCTGAAGTCAGCACACTTGGTTTAGCTCTAATCCCATATGGGCCATTCACGTAAGAGTTGGGCTCGATGATCCTCTGGGTCACTTCCAACTCAGACCCTGCTGTGTTCCTGCGAGTGGTTCTAATGATTAACTTTCAGTTCTAAACTCCAATGAAAGGCTTTATTAGCTGCTTTGTGCATTTTATTGGCACAAATTTGTCGGTAGGAACAATTCTTGCCAAGTATAAAAACATTAAGTGCCTTGGTATATATTTTTATTTTTGGAAGCATAAGCTTATTTATGTGTATAGTTTGTTTTTAAATTAAATTCCGGACAAACTAGCTAAACTTCTTTAAAACTTTTTGAAAAACATATGGGATGTTATCTTCTGTAGCAAATGCTTTTTTTTCTTCTCTTCCGTCCTTGTTTTCTACTGTTATACTAATCAATGAGTACTTGTTGATTTCTCTTGACTTCATGCAGTAGACCAGAAATTTCTGTTCTCAGAAGAGACTTGGCTTCTAAAAAATAATTATAAGATTGGCCTTTGCAGAAAAGAGAAATCAACAGTAATACACTTCTGCTTGATTTTAAAAAGTTATGATTTCGCATGAGTTTTTGAGCTTTTCCAGCTTCCTAGACCTGTTTTCACAAAATATGTCTGTGGATTGCTCAAGCCTAGCATTGCATGTAGTGTAAAGGTTTGTTGGTTCAGGTTTTTAAATGTCATGTTTTTCATTGATTTTCTGCAAAGTCAGAAAGTAACTTGCTACTTTTTGCATATATCATTTTATGAGCTTCTGCGGTAAATATCTCTCTAAATATGTGGTAAATATTATTTTCATTATTCACTATTCAGAACACTTGATAGGGATTTTGAATAACAGTGTGAAATATCTAATTAAAATATAAGATTTTTTTTTTTTATTTCCCGGAATCTTAACTGATCTTGGTCAGTTAACTGATTTTGTATTGCAAAGTACATCCATGTATTAGCCATCTCATTTTTTTTTTTTAAGAATACATTGTTGTTCCATTTATTCCTTTGTAGAACTGTCTAAGCAGGTGCCATTTTCATTGCTCTTACAATTTTGGTTTTGATCAGTTTTTAGCAAGTGTTGAAGAAAAGAAATTTAGCACCGTGCGGATGGGGGCTGGAGATCTTGAAAACTACCAAACTGCTTTAGAAGAAGTGCTCACATGGCTTCTCTCTGCTGAAGATGCATTACAAGCACAAGGAGATATATCCAATGATGTAGAAGTTGTTAAAGAACAGTTTCATACCCATGAGGTATATGTTTATACTAATATTTTGAAATTTATTCATTTTATTCTATTTTCTTTGATTTTTTAGGGGGGATTTGTTTCGTTTTTATTAATTTTGATCTGGAGAATGTAAACTGGAGACTCTGCCCTAGAATCATAAAAGTGTTTAGGTTGGAAAAGATCCTTAAGATCCTCAAGTCCAACCATTAACCTGACACTGACAATTCCACCACTAAATGCTCCTAAATGCTGCATCTATGCATCTAAGGATGGCAACTCAACTGCTTCCCTGGAAACCCATTCCAATGTTTGAAAACATTCAGTGGAGATGTTTTTTTTCCTACAATCCTATCTAAACGTCCTCTGTTACAATTTGAGGCCCTTTCCTCTCATCCTAACGTTTGCTATTATATCCACCTCTTTGCAACCTTCTTCAAGGTAGTTGCAGAGATCAGTAAGGTCACCCTGCAGCCTCCTCTTCTCCAGACTAAACAGCTTTCTGCGCTTTGAAGAAAATGAAAGTGTTTATTTCCAGTTTATGCTACAAGTTTTTGGTGAGGGGTTGAAAAAATTAAAACCAAGGTTTTAAATCATGTTGGCAAAACAGTGCAATTCTGTTCTTTCATTCCAAAAAATGCAACTGAGAACTGGATTTTTATTTTTTTTTTAATTGTCAGGGGTTTATGATGGAGTTAACAGCTCACCAAGGACGTGTTGGTAATGTTTTGCAAGTGGGAAGTCAACTTCTATCAACTGGAAAACTTTCAGATGAAGAAGAGAATGAAATCCAAGAACAAATGAATCTACTTAATTCTCGTTGGGAAAGTCTCAGGGTAGCAAGTATGGAAAAACAAAGCAAGTAAGTAATATGTCAGGTGTTATTAGGCCATATAAAAATTATTTAATTAATTTTGACTGAAACAATCCTGAACTTGACTAACAGTTGGGATTTTCCTTCACTGTGAACAAAACTCCATCTTGTGTCTGTTTTAACCTGAAATTTGCTGTGCAGTGATTTTGTGCCTTGCATGGTGTTTGGAGCCTGGAAGCCACATAAAGSAGCAACTACCAACAACTTGGATACAGATAACACTTTAACCAAAATTTGCATCACCTACCTTGCTTTTATTGGAGTGCAAATTACACTATTTTAAAAAGTGCAAGGCCTATAGTTTAAAGTTGAATTAGAAATAGAAGTAGAGAAATAATCTATTAAATATTCTCAATAATATTTGGAAATTTTTATTATTACTGTATCTGATTTTGAATTTTGATTTACATAAGGCCATCTGGGATAAGAAATTCAAGAAATGTAACAGCTTGTGATTGTGCCACAGGGGAGCAATTTGGTTTACGGGATACAGAAATAAACTATGTATTTTCTTACTTTCTTCATAAATAGATATTGAACATATTCAGTTATTCATCTTGCTCCTCTTTATACTTTTTCCAGTTTTACCTTGCCTTTTGGAGTTGAGAGGTTTGCCTATTGTATTAAAAAGTGAACTGTGATTTTTAACAATTGCATGACATAACTCTCTTTCTTCCAATATATTCTTAGCAATTCCAAACATTTGTTTTCTTTTCAGCTTGCTAGTGAGTACTGAGAATGTTTCCTTTATTCTGTCTTCCTTTGATTATAAAATTGTTTCTGGGTTTCAGATGTTTCAACCTAACTTATTCCAGTTCTAGTATATTTTTGGAGAGAAAAAATCTATGATTCTTTTCTGTAGGGAGTTTTTATTGGCCATACTTATTTTCATTTCAATCAATACATGCAAGTCACTATGTCTCTGAGTGGTACTTTTTCTACTTGAAATGTTCTTTAACACCAGTTGTTAAACCCATCTCCCAGCTGCATCTGTCGGTCATTGTTTGGAGAATTGAGTGGCCTAGTGTCTTCTATCGCAGGTCATATTTGGGTAATATGAGTTCAGTGGAAGAAGATTAATAAGAGCTTCACAGAGAGTGTTGCACTGCTATTTAATTTTATATACAGAAAAATAAATCTGTGATAAATTCAATGAGATTTGGGATAGGGCAAGAGAAAATTTTTCAGGAGTGATAATTCTGGCCTTTTGGTCAAACCACTGTGTTTCAAGAAACTGGCTGGATGAGTATAAAAAGTTTTCTTATCACAATATAATATATTTTTGGGGTATTCTACATAATTTAAACTCTCAGGGTCTATCTTCTACTTCAGTTTAAAGCACAATCTTCTGAGCAGATTGCTGTAATCTTGTCCCTAAGGCAACAGTGGCACGTTTAGCCAAACAGGGATGATTTTTGTGAAGATGAGAACAGCAAGACTGTCTGACCTCTGTAATGGTAATAGGAATTGTGAAAAAAGGTACCACACTTTACAGCACAAGGAAAACCAAAGCAAGTAATAAACAAGGGCAGGAGGAAGAAATACTGATAAATATGCTATAAAAAATGAAAAGGTCTTATAAAAAGTGATTTAGGAGGTCAGAATGTCAAAGGAAGTTTGGAACATAAAAATGCCTTTGTGTAAAAGCAGCCCAGATTGGATTTCTCATGTATTCACTATGTATTGAAAGTATTTGACTCTTTAAATAAGCAGTGCAGTAGCATGCTGAAGGAAAACTGTCTTTTTATTTTTTATTTCTTCCTCCTGGCCTTTCCCAAACAGTATTCTCTATAGTAAAGCATCTCAGTGATAAATATGTCACTGTAGAGAAAAACAATGCAATTTACCACTTTATGGGGAGTTCAACAACTTTTTAAAACACATTCAATTTTTTTTTTTTAATTTGAAAGCCAAAACCAAAGGTTTTGATAATCTCCTGAGGTATATTAATAGATATTAAACCCTCATGTCAGATGTTTATAAAAGTATTTTGAAAGCAAGGAAATACCTGGTGAATGGTAAGAAAGAAGAGGCATTCTTTTGCTKTAGGAATGAGCTGTGATTATGTTTTGTGATTACTTAATTTTTAAGTTTATGCCCCTTACTTCAGAGTAATGTCAATATTATGTATAATATTTGTTTCATCATATTTTCATTTTCTTAAATTCAGTTTACTGTAACAGGTTTTCTGTAGAGTTTATTTAATTTAATGCTAAGAGGAATATCTCCAGGATGAAGCAGTGTGCTTTATAATAGCTTGGTTTAGAACATCAAGACARTTAAATACACAGTTGAAAGTGAAGGACTCAGATCTGAGATCCCTAATCCATTGTAAACCATGGGCTTTATTGAAATAGGGTATCATCCTTCTGTACTCTATCTGTAATTAATAGAGAGATTAGGGTGGAAACAATACTATATGAGTCCTCTGGTGGTTTTGATCAATCTTTTAAATATTATTTCCAGTATTTTTAAAAAAAAGTAAAATAGAAAAAAACAAATCTGAAATCCTAAAATGCTGGTGATTAAGATTTTATTTAGGAGAGTTTGAGAATTTCTAAAGAGGCAGGTCTAAGTGGAAATCTGTCATGGATTTTTTGCAAGATCATTTTGGATCTATCTATACAATTTGATTAGGCAAAACTGAAGTATTTCCTGGTTAAATTTCAGAGTATTTTCCWTTGAATAACTGAAAATATAATATTTTTTCTATTTAATATCCTAAATTAGAGGAAACCTGGTAAGATCAGCTGTTTGAGCAGTTTTCAAAATACTTGCRGTGAATAAAACAAGCTTTAAAAAAACAGAGTGTAGAAATTTTGAACCCCAACTCTAATAGAAATGCAACTGRAATACAAAGCTTTAACAGATAAAATATTATATGATGTAGTCAGTTCCCAAAGAAAAAKCTTCAGAATAGTTTGTCTAAATCAAAACTGTTTCAAAAAAGTTTCAGTTACCTTCTCCATAGAACCATAGAATGTGATGGATTGGAAAGGGCCCATCGGGGTCAYCAAGTCCARCTCCTGGCCCTGCACAGACACCCCAACAGTCACACCCTGTGCCAGAGAGAATTCCCCAAACACTTCTGGAGCTCTGTCAGGCTGGGGCTGTTACCACTGCCCTGAGGAGCCTGTTCCCCTTTCAAAGCATGTATCCAAAAGCAAATATTTCTATTCTGCCTTYGAATGTAACCTTGTGAAAATCTGTTAGTATATGGGGCAGATGTTTCTGCTTGTTTTCTTCACTTATAAATTCAAATTATTTTTTCTTTGTTTTACAGTTTACATAAAATCCTCATGGATCTGCAGAATCAGCAGCTAGCCCAGCTAGCTGATTGGCTGACAAAAACAGAGGAAAGGACGAAGAAAACGGATTTGGAGCCCTTAGGTCCAGATCTAGAGGACCTAAAGCGCCAAATAGAAGAGCATAAGGTATGCTGTGATGGGCTTCCAAAGRCATAAAAACCAAATTGGGTGTTTGACATTTTAAAATCTCTACTTTTGCCATTGGAGCATAGCGAAGTAATATGAAATCTTGGTTTAATATTTATTGTTCTATGCAGTTAACAAGATTTTGTAGACTTACTTTATCACAACTGTGAGTTTTATTCTGATATAAAAAAATACTGCTTTCTTTTTATGTATAAGCAATATACTAGAATATGCAAGGCAACTGTAACATCTTTTCATTACATTAGAATGAAAAATATATCAGGTTTTTTAATGCCTGTGTATTCTTCTTTTTGCATCTTGTTTTTTTCTCTCACATGTTGTAGCAGCAATGATGCAGTTGTCAGACCACATAATATTGTTAGGACTCCAGAGATCCTGAATATATATTTGCACTGAATATATATTATGCAGTGTAAAATGCACTACTTTCTAGCAGTAGAAAATAATTTTTGGTAATGTATCTAAACAATAAAAAAAAGGCAACCAGCCAAACTCAGGAATAGATGGAATTTAATAGGATGGAATTTGGCCAATTTATTCCACGTGACRAAAAGGTAATTTTTAATTGGAAGAATTAAGAGCTAAAAAGAGAGAGAGGATAGTTTGTGCAGAGTTTGAATACGTTTACTGGATTAGAATGCCTTGCTTCATACTAATTTATATTTAAAAATRAATTTATATATGTGTCTACAGCACATGATGATGATAAGGAAACACAGAAAAATACAGAAAAGAGAGGTGATTTGTGAGGTGGTGGAGATTTAATATATGGTGGCCTTTTAATGTCTCTGTGTTAGTGGCTCAAAGCAGTTCCTTGCCATGGTGTCTTGGGAGATTCAAACACCTGATACTTCTTGGCCTGTGTCAGTGCTAATCCAGGTTTTAGAGGGCAGATCATCCTGAAAAACAATTCAAACTGAAATCAGCTTTTACAGTTCTTTTAAAAATAGGTCAAAAGCTGCAAAAGACATCATGATGCACTTGTGTGTTAAAGATGATTTCTTTGCATTCTGATTAARGAGTGCTACTGAAGAAGAATACAAATTCTGCATCTCCTGCTGCTGTTGGYGCTGTCTGTGCTTGCCCTGTGAGGAGATAATGCATTTCAGTATGTGGTTTTGTTAGCTGAGGACATTTTCTGACATTACATTTTCTTTTTAAGAGAGACAGAAGGTAATTATGAAATGGTAATTGTAGAAAGGACCATGAAAGATTTTGAATACATCAGTACTAAGACTTGAATAACTTTACTCCTATTTCTATGCATTTTATGCTTTTCATATCTATGCTTGAATACTAAAATGCAATACCTTTATTTATGCAATCTCTTTATGYTTCTTCCTTCTGATACTGAGAAAAATAGGTAATTAGCTTGTATTTGAAGATTCTTAGTGGAGACATGCAGAAATCTCTTTTCCACATGCTTGTTCTTCACTGTGGTGTGTTGAGTTAGTGAACATTATTTATTTATGAATTACTTTYCAAATCTGTTTCGTGTGCAAAAGGGAATTTAGCTAGAAATGCTGGAAATAAAATGRTTTTGATTTATTTTTAATTACATTTGTATTTCTCTATTCCTTGTGTTATTCAGAAGTCAAAGAACAGGTTTTCCATTCTTTCAGGTATTGAGAGAAACTGTCATAAGATTTAATTTTATTTTACATACAGCAAAGGTGCCCTTGTAGGAAGAGTTAAAACAGTGGGCTTTTAATAGGACATTTATTGCTTCATCATTAAGCAATCAAAGAAAAAAACAAAACCCCTAACTCTTCGTATTTTCTCTTAGTCTCACATGAGTTTGGTTGCTTCAGGAAACAATGTTTTGTAAATTCATAAGAGGAACCAAAAGTTTGAAGATATAAAAAAGCAATCGTAATTTCAAATGAAACAGACCAGCAAACATGTTAGGTTTGGGTTGTTGTCATCTTGCCTCTGTCTCCTCTTTACCCTTATAATTTTGCCTTCCTCTCTTTGCCTGTTCATTAGTAGGTACTTTTCACTCATTTATTTCATGTTATGTATCCCCCTTTGAGTTATGATTTCCATACATCAGATTTCTTTATTCTATGTGTTTTAAAATGATGTTGCAAAATATTGGTCTCGAGTTCTTGTGACTGACGCTTCAGTTTCTCTGCTGGGATATATTAAAAAAATCAAAAAGAAACAAAAAAAGATCCTGATAATATGTATTGGATATGGCAGCCAACAATCAGACCAGAGAAAGAACATAACATTCTTCTTAGCATGCTGCTTAGGTCCAAAATATATGAAGTTGTTATCTTGATAGAACTGAAAATTTTCTGAGTGGACTGAAGTGGTGAAGAAGAAAATTTTATGTCTTTAGGAATGTACAGAGTTCTGGTAAGAAATCTGGCATGGTTAATATATTTTGGAAAATTAGTTAAACATTTCAGTAATTTTTTTTTTTTTTGCAGTAGCATTTTAAATATTTTTCTCCTGTTACAATTATCCATTCCTTATAATTTTTGCAAAGGAATCAAGCTACTTTTCAGTAAAAATCTAAGGACTATTGAGCTGTCGAAGCAGGATATGGTATTGGAAATTTTAGAATAAATTTCAAAATTGTGCTTTTAATTGCACTGGTTTTATTATTCCATTTATTATTTATTATTATTGTACCATATATATAATTATTATTTATTAATAATATACCATATAGTTAGTAGATTTTTTATAGTTTCATTAAGTTTCTAAAAACATCTAAGCCTTTTTTAGTGCCAGGATTTTGAGTACTTCAAATTAATTTCAAAGGTAGCAGGAGAAACTTCTTCAGTGTCCAAATATCAGGATGGATTTGTCTTTGGGTACTTGGATGACTTTGGTGGGCATTTTTATTCTTTTTGAACTAGAWTATGTTTGAGTTGTGTAAATTGTTATCTGATAGATAGGACTTAAAGGAATTGTAGAGTTTTATGAGTTTCTCTTGTTGCTATCTTTATTCATCAACATCTATGTCCATCTTACATTTTAAGTCCCTGAAAATTTGCTATTTCCCTAATAAGCTCAGGGCAACTTGTTAGAAATTACCATTTAAATTATTTGAACAGAGTGTGCTTCTGCCTTGAAACTGTCCATCATAAATTCCTGTTCCAACAAGATCCTGTAAACAAACAATTCTCACCAATGAATTTCATGGTAAAAATAGACACTTGGGTTATAAGAAACAGCCTTTTACTTCAGAGTAAATTGAATCTGCCTGAGGATTAGATAATGAGTCAACTTTCTGGTTCATCTGTTCCTTGACTTCTCAAATCTTTCACAATGTGTGTGAGACTCCCACCTCCAAAGTGCCATCCACTCCTGCTAACTCTGGTTTTSTTCTGGGATGCCATCTGTCAGATTCCAGCTAATAAGGAAATCAAAGTCACCTTGTCCATGGCTTAGGGAGCAATGAATTTGTTTTGTATGGGTTAAATGTGGGGGAAGTGAGCTTCATTATACACACTAATCCATGACTGCTCTGCCTCCTTTTCCCTCTCAAGAGCTGCATCATAAAATGTTAAGAAGTCTAAATTCCAGGGATGACTCTAACAATTTAGTATACTTCACAGTCCTTGAGAATTGTTTTATAGTCCAGCTCTCTGAAGCAAATGGTACTCACAGGCATGAAAGTCAGAAAAAGGAGGATTCTTATATTGTTTCAATATGTCCATGAAAGAAATTAACTCTGAAATGGGTGGTAAGATATTTATGCCCTAAAAACAAAGTATTCTGTGAATTCCTTTCCTATTGCTTATAACCACATTATGTTTTCGTTTTTAATTTTTTTAAAAATTTTAAATAAAAGTAATATGTCTTATGAGAAAGAGTTTTAAAATGCATGAACTTATGTTTAGCAAGGACTTCATACATGAGTGAATTACTCCACTTGAAAAAGCAGCAGAAARCCACAACATGGTGAAATTCAGCATAGTAGCTAACACAGTCAAGTGTCTCTTGTGCCAATGCCATGTTATTTTTCAGGCTGCAACTATCCCGCTCTATATGCGTTAGTCCGTAGAACACACTCAGCTGAAGTACTGAGAACATAATGCAGGACTTTGGTTTTCCCAATTCTTTTGTTGRTTTGAGGTTTGAMGGAATCTAGAGAGACCTAAAAAGTGTGACAGGCAAGATGGAGTCCTGGGTACCTTGGGGGGKTTTTTTTGACGGTAGTGGTATGAGGTCTTCTCTGTAGTTTTAATTTTCATTACCAACTTCAGTTCCTTCCATTTTTGTTGTGTGTCCTCTTGCTGCGCCTGAGCAAAGGAAGGAGAAAATAGGTCTGGCAGCTCAGTTCCCTGGTGCCAGAGCTGGGCTGGCTTTGATTTTGTTGAGGATAGCAGAGGAGGGGCTCCATCTTTTATGGCAAGTGAGGGGAAAAAAAAAAAAAAAAAAGGGTAAGCAATTTTTTCACCAGGTGTGCAGAAATCATGAAATGCCTTTGTTTCTTGTTTAGTTTCCTGATTTCTGCAGTGAGTGTAAGTAGGGTGCTGCATGGGTTTCCTAATGGTGGGTCACCAGTTTTCTCCTACGTGAGTAATGTTGTAGGGTGCCAAACTGAAGTTAGCATGTGCTTGTTTAATGAAATCTATGTGATCTTTTTATATTATTACAATATTGAAGAAAAAATTCATGTATTATTATGAAATATAAAATCTAATTCAGTGGCTATTTAAAATATTCTGGCTATTGGTATGTATACATATTATGTGACTATCTGTAAATCAGCTACATAAACTCAACAAATTATTTCTCAAACAAAATTTTCAGGCTGGGATATTGTATATGACTTGCGACTTGGAGTAACTTTAAGCTCTGGAGTTCTCATAGTCATTTATGCAAGTTAACCAGTCAATGGTACACTTTTTTGGTAGGGTTTTTTTTTTGTTTGTTTTTTGTTTTTTGGGTTTTTTTTTTACTTTGGAATGCATTTTCTAACTCATATCCTTTCATTGTAGGCATTTCAAGAAGATCTGGAGCAGGAACAAGTCAAAGTCAATTCCCTAACTCATATGGTAGTGGTGGTAGATGAAAACAGTGGTGACAGAGCTACTGCTGCATTGGAAGAGCAGCTTCAGGTAATGACTGTAGGGCAGTGATGGTCCCAAAAAATTGAAACAGAAAATTTTAGAAAGCAAAACCAGATAGTAAATGTGTTCATGAKCTAAAGGATCATAATTTGTAGACAAATAATTGTTATCAAGAAATATTAAGATTATTCTGTATTTTTCTAAAGCAGTTTTGAGGGGAAAGTCATAGTTTATTTCCCATTATTTTGTCATGACCATGTTTCTTAGGAAAAGAAGGGACGTATAACTTAATTGTATTTTCTAAGTACAATCACTTGAGTATCTTTAAAAGACACATTGGAGATACATTTGTGATGGGGCTAGCAGCCAAAATATTATAAAAGTTTTTCAAATATTAACTTGATCATAGAAACAATTCACTATTTCAATTGTGTCTTCAAAATGTTGCTATTTTGGTATTGTTTATATTCCAATGCTCTTACTGTAACTTCTGAATGAAATTGGATAAATGAAATTTGATAATTAATGTTGAGATACATTGAAGGATGGTTCTGTTGTGTTGGTGGTCAGCTCTCCAGGGACACAGCTCAAGAGGAATTGCAATATTACAAACAAGATTCTTTCTATTGTTCTCTTTCAGAGAGGAGAAACTGTTTTTCTTTAATTTTGCTTTATTACCTAAGGAAATAAGAGTCTGTGGGCTCTAAATCATGAACACCCAAGGTTTCTCTAGAGAGGTTGCCTACATTCCAGCAGGTATAGCTGTAGCACAGATACCTGTGTGCTGTCTTGAATGTAGCTAGTTTGGGTACCAATACCAGTAAATCAGTAACTGGAATTTACAGTAGGTTTTACTAAGATGCTGAGCCCTGCCACGTCAAATGTAATTCTGAGTTTTCTGTACTGCAGCTAGATAGTCACTCAAGGAGCACAACCAGTCAAGACAACAATACAGCCTCTACTGATCCATAATTATTAATTCCTTTTGACTTCATTTTAAATGTCAGAACTATGGTGCACCTGCCCAAAATAATCTTAACCTTCCAGAATATCTTGCCAGCCAGCCCCTTGGAACTGTTCAGTGTAATAAAGCAGATCCCTAGCAAGAGTGTGGCTCTGGAGCAAAACTAAACTTGGAAAATGTCTTGAATGGAAGAAGAGAGAAAATAATTAACAGCATTTGATATTTATGGCACTTCATGAGTAAGAAGATGTAGAAATTAGAGTTTTTAATAGTGTGAGAAACAAATGAAAGGTTGGTGGATTGTTAGAAAATCTAATTTTGCATCTTCAGAAAGAAGAATAAAGAAACATTAGGTGACACAGCTTCATCCCATATTATTACAATTGTTGGAAAGGTACCATTAGTATCCTGTGCAACATCTGTGGCTGATCCATACTGGAAGAAAGCATGAAATAGAACTCCGGAAATACTGCAATATCTTAAAGTAACATCATTAATAATTAATGTAAATTAAATACAGTGGGAATACACAATTTGTGACTGTACAAGTGCAGAAAACACCAATTATTGTCTTGGAAAAAGTACATTCCTTGAAAGATGCTAGAAAGAAAATTCCTGAGTCCCCTCACCCTGCAGCATAGACTCTCTGAGCAGAGCCTGGGGAGCTGTGGAACAGAACATTTGCTCTTTTATTATGTCCTTTATTCATAATTTCTTACAGAAGAATCTGAGAGAAAACATAATTCAATTGCCCTGTAAGTCAAAGAATATGTAGAAATATTACAGATGTTTTCTTAACAAGTACAGATATAAAGCTACAGAGTTTAGAGTGATTGGGAGGTGTGGAAACTTTTATACTTGAATGCCCAGGAGAAGGGAGTAACCACAGTCCACCTGCTCTCCTAGTGAAATGTTGCACCTCTTTTTTGTGTACAGGAACTGTTTGGAATTTTTTTTCCCCTATCACTTGCAGTCTGAATATAAGCACAGAAGATAAAATGTGTTGACAGGCACAGCCATTAGAGCATTTCACAAAGCGCACAGTGGAGAAAAGTTCCAAGCTTGATTATGTATCTGTCAGTCTGACTTCTAAAAGTAGAACAAAACAAGAGCATGAACTATCAGACAAAAGAGCTTAATAAGACTGTCTCACTGAGGTGCTGGTCAGGTTCAGATTAGGAATAAAATGAACTTTTATTTCCATGTAATAGTCAAAGATGCATTTTCCAAGCAGGTACAATTCAGTTTTGCATTTCTTTTTGAGGTGGTGATTCCTGAAATATTTTCATACATATAAATATCTACGCATATAATGTTGGGGTTTTTTTCAAATGTTTGTATGATACAATTCTTTAAAGCCTAAAATGAAATTTTTCAGATGATTCAGGAAGTTGACAAGAATCTATGCTGATTTTAAATGAACAGTAAAGTTCATTTCTTTCAACAGTAAAGTTCTTAAGTTTTATTGCCTATTCAAAAACATATCTATTTAAGAGGAAATTAATGGCATAGAAGCCAAAAGTGTMTCCTGAAAAAAATTATTAATTGAAAATTTACCCTTTCTTGGAAAACTAAAATTAACACAATTTCAGGGCTTTTCTTAGAAACAGCTGTCCCTCTAAGGTACTTTGAGAGACTACAGCTARACTGAGTGAGTGTGAATATTAAACCTACTTTTACATTGCTTTGCTTACTTCACATATCAATGTGGGACATATTGAGAGGCTCTGTTTATGCTGCTACTGAGAACCCACTATTTAGACTTAAAACTCCAAGACCGCAATTAAATTCAATCCTTAGATTTACCAAGGCAGCTGTGGAATAGGGCTCAAATCTATATTTAGTGCTGCAAAATCAAACCACTTTAGTAGCAAAGCTGATTCTGTACTCTGACTCGTTTCTACAGGAAAAATGGGGGAAATTAWCTTCAGCTCAGAGAAATGGCTGGATAACATACAGAAACCATGAATGCAGGGAGATTTTTTTTTTTCCATAATTATACCCAGCAGATAACAGGTCCCTTAAGGACTCTTGTGGGCTAGCTCAAATTAGTGGCTTCCCCAGGCTTCAAGGGTCAGGTTCTGTGCTAGAAAGAAGTCTGTATAAAGTGTATCAAATACTACTTGATGGCTTATTCCCCTGCTGGGGGAAAGGAGTTGAGAGTGTATTTTCCAGGATTATATGTTCATATTATTCAGGGTACTGTCCACTGATTGAAAATGAAATATGGGCTGTTCTTGTAAAAATACATCAAAATAAGTGAGGAATGTTAAAGAATGAATAGACTATTTCAATTGACTCACTGAGCACTTATGACAGGAAGCTACATCCTACAGACTAAAGGCATTTCCAAGACCTGCTCATCATAACAGTATTCCTGGTTGGTGCCTGGGAAGTTGAAATCTCCCATATTGATCTAGAAATTTCTGCTAATTCCCTGTAGAATAGTTTCCATCCTGAGCAGCCAGGAGTTCTCCATCACAGATTTCCATCCGTGGGACTCTTTCCACCAAGTCTCATTAACCTCACAGCTGTGGGACCTGAACAGTGCTTCCAGTTCCTCCTGTTTGTTTCTCCCACTCTGTGTGAAGAAATCTTGAGCACTTGAGAACTGCACAGAAAACTTAGTGGTTTTTGGTAGAAATTCTATGAATGGGTTAAACATTCACTTGTAAAGAAATAATTTTGGATATAGGCAAAAACATTTTCCACCTTTTCTCATTATTTTAAAAAGTAGATAGTAATACCTGATTAGAAAAACATTTATCAAATAGCTCTGTTAGTTGCAGGCTTGCAGTACATGATTTTAATCCAGTGCTCCCAAGAGTTATGTTTTACTCATTTTCTTCTGTTCTTGTGCTTCCTTAATTTGACCTTTTAGCTGAATAAAATATTTAACCTTCTGCTTTTGATAGTCATRTAAAATATTCTTTCAGCGTCCTCTGAGAAGAGAAAAATAAAAAATCTWCTTTTGCATGCAGATTTCTCTAAAAATTCATGCTAGGGCTGTAGGAAAAGGCTTTTTTTTTTTTTCTACAGGAGGGCATTTTACTTGTTAGTGTGGATTCAATCAATTTCTCTGAAAATTTGTTTTCCCAGATGTTAGGAACACTTGAAGCAGTCTGAGTTTGTGGGCATCRGTAACAGGCTGCTGTTTGATGTAAATAGAGAGTTAAAGTTGAGCACCATGTGATTTGGTATAATAACTGCTTTYTAAATAACAGTCCTAACCTGATAGTTTAAACTTGAAATTTCATGTCTTAACCAAACAGTTAGTGGTTGTTACGGCCTCTCATGAGCAATAACTACATTTAAGGTTGGTCACACAATCTGCACTTTTATCAGTGCAGTTACTTGGTCATTTTGCTTACTTTATTAAAATAAAAGATCTTGTCAAATTATTGAGGGAAAAAAAGCTTGCTGCATTCTTGCTAACATTAAATTATGATCTCTATGAGGAATATGTAAATACAAAARATATAGCATTAATAATATCTCAAGTTATTAGGATTCCATAAGAATAATGAAGTAAATAACTAAATATGAAAAAAGGAAGAAACTATTATCTTTTTGTCAGGATATGCTTTTAAGTGGATGAAAAATTAAGAATACAGTAATTTGGAGTATCTTTCAGGTATTTATAARAGATTTTTTTTTTWAATTTGGGAGCAGCTGAATAATTTGCATTTGATSTCCAGGGGTAATTAATTCACTGTAAATCATTTCAATAAACGTTTTTCTATCATCARCTAAAGTAAGGGAGAAGAGAACAAGATGGTTGGTGTTTTGTGTAATTTAAATACATGAATAGTAGTAAGTGGTAGAAATGCCTGGGAAACCTTAGTGGGATTTGTGCTGATGCAGAAGTTTATAAGTTTGGGGTTTTTTAGACTGCAATGTTTTAAAAGAGGTAAGAGCTTTGACCAATTGTACTGATGATGTAACTTAAAAGACAATTTTTTTTTTGCTTCGGCTGCATCTTTGCCCATCATGTTTATGTTTCAAGTAGTTCTGCTTTGGGCATCCTGAAGTTTTTAAATAGAGTGAGTTTTTCAAAGTGTAGTACTGGGGGCTTGCTAGAAAACTATCTGTAGATTAGTATTAAAATATTCATTGTTTAGATCTATTGCTTTCCTTATTCTCTCCATTTTGATTTTATTTCAAATGGGCCTAAAATCCATTTCAGTGTGATATGCAACATATTTTAAGGGCAAATRCCTGAGAAAAAAGTGAATAAGGAAAATATTTCCATAAAAATTTTGTAATGCCATAGGGAAAACAGCTTTCCTTGTTTAGGAAGRAAAAAGTAAACAAATGCTAAACACACTTTTGTGTTTCTTTCTCTCCAGCACTTTGGGAAACGGTGGGCAGCCATCTGTAGATGGACAGAAGAACGATGGGTCCTTCTGCAAGATATTCTTCGYAAATGGCAGCATTTTGCAGAAGAGCAGGTGAATAGCTTTTTTTTTTTAAGTTGTAAATTGGAATGTTCTTCAAAACATTATAGGAAATATAATAYATTTTACTTTTGTACATATATATATATAGGAAAGGCCTGACTGAAGCTTTTTCTTTCCAATTTCAGTGCCTTTTTGACGCATGGCTTACTGAGAAAGAGGATGCTGTGAGCAAAATTCATACAACTGGCTTTGGAGATCAGAATGAAATGCTGACCAATCTAAGCAAATTGGCCGTATGTATTTTTCATTCTTCTATTTTTATGTTTAGCTTCCTTAATCGGAGTCTGCATGCACATGGCTTTACCCYGCTCTCAGACCATACAGTTTCATACTTTGGGAGCGGGCTTCGCCTCCTGTGATGGAATAGATTGGTCCATAGCCTGGCTGATAAAGGAACCAATAGACTGAGATGTTTTTCTTGGTTGTATCTTTGGTCAAAAGTTCATGAAATAAAATAGCATTTTGGTGTCTTAAAAATATGTACACTTTAACAGTGAAAGTTTCTTTGTTGATACTGTTGGTGTATATATTGGGAGACTATATATACATATGTGCAAAGAAATTTGCATATGAATAAGTTATCCTTCAGCAAACCCCATCATACAGAAGGTTAGGTTACTTTACAACTTTACAGTTAGGTTACTTTTCAACTCAGCATCAGAAATGGAGTTACATGCACAAAATGTACCCTTTTCACCACGTCCTCCACCTCACTCTTCAGCAAATTCTCCACCCTATGTGGTCTTTATGCAGGAAATGTAGKTCTGGCTGTGCCTGTAGAGGTGGAAAGCTTGTGGCAGCCTAGACTTGCCAATGGCTTTACAGCAGTAGGACCTCTGTAAAGAAAATAATACTCTATGTGCTATTTAGGACAAAGGAAACACTCATGTCCATGCTTTGGTTAAAATAGGTGAATTATTGCTTTATCAGGAAAAAAAACCTGCTGATCTTTTCAGACATTAATATTTCTTTATTCTTAATTATCTATCATTAATTATTAAGTAATAAATATGAAATACCGATTAATTATATATTGTTCATTAAATATTTTTTACTGGATATACATAGCTTGACTATATTTATCTAAGGCTCAGCCTTAAATTTTTAATGATTAATTTAGTATTTATTTCCTTCTAATCATTCTGTATTAAAAGTAGAAGTATTCAGACTCTGGGCTGATAAAAATACGATGATGTCTATGAGGTCTGAGTAACTGTGATGCCTCTAAAATTTACTTCATTTTGTGCTAACATAAATCAATGTATAAAGCTTAAAAAAAATGAACTCACAGACTAATTGTTTAGTTCCTTATAACTGGTCCAGTATTACTGGTAGGTGTTCCTTTGATTCATAGAATAACTCACTAGTTAATTTAAGAACCAAAAGATTGATTTTTAGCATAATCTTGAGGCACTAATTATTAAACTGCTACATATTCTTGTGTTTTTTTCTCTCTCTTCTTTTTCTTTCTGCAACATTTTAGGGGTATAAAAATATGCATTTAGAAGTACAGATTTGGTTTTTCATTAAAGATTGCCTAGGATTAAGTAAACTTCTTTGTAAAGGAAGGAAAACATGTATTGCCTCAGTTTATATACTTCTTGGAAATTCAAGCAATCTAATGTGTGAGCAGTCTTGAAGCTGACTTCAAGCCAGGCTTTTAACACATAATGGATTAGAGAAAACTCAGGATTCTTTGGAGTACCTTCATGAAGAAAAATGTATTACAAGAAATTCAAATTTGTTCAAAAAATGTGTACTTTTGGATTTCAGAAGTTTTCTAGAGGACATAGGTACAGAGAGAAATGTTTGTCACGAATTGTGAAGTAGTAGACTGTTAAGGTTTTGCAAGTGCTAAGGATAGGGCCAGTTTGGGTACCTTTCAGAGTTGCTTGAAAATACGATGTTAAAAAGGAAACACTTCTGTAGTATTTTCATAAGTTTTACTTATGAACTCTCATGAAGTTAAAATTATTTTAAAATTATGTTGCCAGTTTAAATGGTTAAGTATTAGAGTTATGAAATAATTGTGGTCTTTCAAAAGACTGAGTAAACAAMAAAAAACGGTAAATAAAAGTATTTATCCATAACTCTGAACTTCAAAAGGAATCATACTTAAAAGAACAGGTGGAGATTATTAATTCCACCTTACTCCTTTTTACATATGGATAAATTTGATCTTTTTAGAAAYATGATTCATAATGCAATAGTTTAGGTATTTAAATATTGGTGGTATGCTAGAAGAAAACTGCCTCTTTAGTGATTTGGAGCAGAATTGTAGCTTTTACTTTTGGAATTCCCCCCTGAGGTTTTAGACCTAGTAGCAGTCATTACCAAATTCCAGTGGGTATGTGCTTTTACACTCACACAGTGCCAAATTGCTAGAAGTTTTGCGTATGACAATTTACTTGTTTTAATCTTGTCTGAACATTCAGGAATTTTTATTATTATGTCAGCCACTTGATGATTTTTTTGAAGGGAATATATTCTCCTCTTGGACTGGCTTTTAGAGGAAGGGAAAAATGGGGTCATACTCTCCTGACCCTGACACRTTGTGCCTGTATTTTGGTGTATTTTATTTTGACATGTGTTTGAATGTAGTAGAGGAGAAACTGTCACCAAGGATCACTCTTATAATTAGGTCTGAATTGTAAAAGCAAGTCTGTGAGAGAATAAAAATGGAACTTTTCACTTAGAATAAAGACATTTATATTCTTAACAATACGATATCTTGATCCCTCAGCTGTCTAGTCATTCCAGCAAAAAATTACAGCATTAGTTGTTCCTGTTAGACCTTAAGAATTTTGGGTTTGGTATTGTAATATGGCATAAAAGCTTCCAGCCTATGTTTCTGCCTCACTTATGTGCAGATCTTTGCCAGATTATGGTTGTGTTCTTTAGCCAGTCTCTTTAACTGGAAGGAAATTTCTGAAGGTAATTTCTTAAACCATTTAGCATTGTGACTGTTGRTTTGAAGTTCTACAACCTTCCTACAAGGCCCTGAGCATTCTAAAAGAATAGATGTGAAATAGGTCTGTTGAGACACAGTTCACAGTAGGAAAAAAACTTGACTTTTATATCACATTAATGTCCACAGACGGGAGCCTGCACCAGTGTGGACTCTCCACAGGGTGACAGTTTCCTTCAGAGCACTCCTGCCTGTTCTGGTGTGGGGTCCTCCACAGACTGCAGTTTATTTCAAAGGATTTATTCAGTATTGTATGTGAAAATTTACCTTTGTCATCAGCTCTCTTCTGGGATCTTCCAAGTTTAAAGGTCAGAAAAACTGTTCAGCAGGTAGTCGCTCCAGTTCTTAAAATAATTCCTTAAAACAACTGGGCTTTTTGTGTTTTGTTTTGTTTTTAAATTTTCCACCTACCATTTATTCACTGACTCTATAATTGACTTTAATTCTTACATAAGCTGTAGGGGGAAACAGGACATGGAATAGCTGGAAGATGTGATGCACTGAGAATGCAGGGCGGGGGTGATATTTTGGTGCCATGTATGGCAGAGGCCTGATAAAATCTTTTTCACGCTCTAGGCCTACATTTTGTAGTCTGTAAAATGAAGGTGGCTTTTTTTTGCAACAAATCCTGAGAACTTTTGCARAGGTGTACAAGTATACAAGAGCTAGCTCTATATATTTATAGTATATATTCCATTATTATAGAGTTAAATATTTTCTTGCTGGTTAGACTATTACAGTAAGCAAAGTAAGTTTTTGATCTTTAAGGAAATAAAAAAGCAAGAAGTAAAAACTTAAACCCTGAAAAGCAGAACCGCATTACCAAAAATAAGGAAATCACTTTATAATGTTCCAATATCAGCATTTATAGTATGTACTTGGCAAAAGTTATGACTGATGTATTTGTTAATTAATTTCTTAAAGCAAGCTACCATGCCTTGTCCTCCAAATTGGAAAAATACATATTTTGCAGTTACTATTATTATTTTAGATCTATTATTGTACTGGAAAAAACCCAGAGCATGTTTTTGGTTATTGTGGCACATTGACAGGTTTTTAATGAAGAAATGTAAAAACAGAATCTCCCAGTATAGTTTTCCAGATTGACTGTAGCTGTCACAAAAGCATATTAATTTGCAGTGATAAGTATCTCTAAAAGAAATTTTTAGCATCCTTCTTTTTGTAGTGTTTCACTTCCTGCTTGTGCTCCAGGTGTCTTGGATTGATGCTGAGCTCTGGGTGTGTAATGCAGCTGTTGTGGGCTGGGGTGATTGGAAATCAAACATTGCTCCTCAGAACTAACTAATGTTTCACAGGATATCATTTTTTATTATTCCACTCAGCGTATGGTGGCTTCCACATGATCTTTTTCTGATGCTGTAGGCGTAAAAAAAGGTCAAATATAGCAGTGCTTGAAATTTAACATGCTAAACTGGTTTGCATCTACTTTCCTCCATCTGTTAGGTCTCCTACTACTCTGAAAAGAGATTTTTCAATATGTAGTTAGCTTCTACTTCTCAGGGATGCATCAATTTAAATTTTGATATTAACTGTACCTACCCTTAGTAATTATGATGTTTCAAACAAAATCTGATTAGAAACAGTGCTGATTACAAAGACAATGAATCTTTCTTTTGTTGARTTGCATTTTTAATTACAGTTTTGGATTATATAGCTGTAGGAAAGTATATGTTGACTGAATTTTGTTGTCTAACCACTTGCTTGATTATCCTTTTCATGCCTTGAGGATTAGAATGCAATCCACAAACTGCATTCAAAGTTTGGCTATAGTTACAGGATTAGGGTGTAGAGAACAAATGTTTAAGGAATGAAAATCTGTGGAGTAAACCAGTTAAGGCTTTCAAAAGTAAACCCAGGTAAGAACTGGAGCTGTGGATGATCCTTGGATCTGTGAATAGCCTGTTTCATAGGCAGCTTTGCATGAATACATCTCAGGAGTTTCAAGGTCCCTTGGCACAGTGTGTTTTGGTTTTTTGTTTGTTTGGGTTCTTTGTTTGGAGGTTGGTTGGGGTTTTTTGTTTGCATGTCTTAATCCTGGTTTGGGGTCAAATATTACTTTTCTAGGAAGCTCTTCTTTCAATATGCAATATATAACAAAGTACATTGACACACTTAAGAAAGATTGTTTGTCATGTTGATATAGTTGTTAACATGAGTGCAGCTTTAAGGTTATTCCTGTTATACAACTGTTRCACAACTGTTAGCTTTTTGATTCATGTCATCACCTGAAGCCTGCTGTGAAGTTTGGAGTTCCTCCACCTGCCATGTTGTGTTGCTATGTAAGCTCTGCCAGCAGTTTTTATGGAAAAAACATTATGGAATTATAGGAGCCCTTAATGCATTTTCAGCTCTTTCTGATATTCTCCTTGTGATTTTTCTTCTAAGTTTGTTGGTTTTCTTTTTTGTGGGTGTTTTGGTTTTGGTTGTTTTTTGTTGGGTTTTTGTTGGTTTTTTCTTTTTTTTTTTTTTTGTATGAATGTGTGTTCTTCCTTCTGCTACTTTGTTTAACAGATCCTAAAAGGAGATCTAGAAATGAAAAGGCAAATGATGAGTAAGCTGAAATTGCTCAGCCAAGATCTCCTTGTAGCTGTGAAAAATAAAGCAGTGGCTCAAAAGCTGGAAAGTCGTCTTGAAAATTTTGCTCAGCGCTGGGAAAGCCTTGTGCAGAAGGTGGAGAGCAATTCYAAACAGGTTTGTAAAAAAGAGTTTTATCAGTTTATGACAATCAGATCCTTTGACAGTCAAATGCTTGAAGTAGTTTTGGTGCTGTTTGTCATCTTGTTTTAATTATTTCCCCTGCATGATTGCTTAAGACATATTTTATTTTTAGGACAGCATAATAGAATTTTCTGGAATTTTATTCATCTCTTTAGTTTTTAATGTCTAATTATAGYGTTGATTACTTTCTTGGGTTGTTAACTATGTTTTCAAGGATGATACAAACCATACTGAAAATACCTTTCCAGTTAATTTATTTTTAACATATAATAACACACTTTTTTATAGCTGTCTCTTTGAAATAGCATGTAGTCTGAAATAAGTGCAAGAGCTGTCTGCTGGTTTAAGTGATTTTTTTTTTCAATGTGAAAAATTATTAATTGCTATTTTACTTCTGTATATGATATGCTGATTTACAGATTAAAAAGGGTACAAGAAAGAKAAATTTCTTGGAAAAATAAAGAAATCAATACCTGTAACCAAAGTGGCAATGAAAAAATGTATCCTGCTACTATTTTGACCACTTTATGTTAACTGCAGTATATTAAAAAAAAAAAAACATAAAAAGGGTTTTTAAACCAGGTAATAAAATTCAGCATTCTGGTGGAGTAGCCAAACCCATATCCAGTTATTTTTTCCTAGACATCTTGTTAGGCTCTCTTTCTTACTGAATTTAAACCCAAACCAGCTCCCTTTTTTTCATTCCATTATCTCACTAATACTGGGTTATTTTTGAGCTGTCACTGTGTGAATGAAATGGAAATGGATATTTAGGCTTTTTAATTAAACAGCGCAGAGCAGAATGTTACAGCAGATACCTCTGTCCTGTCCACACATGTTTCTCACAGTTCTGGTCAGTTTGATTCAATTCCCGTGAGCGTGCTGCCCTTTTTTGTTTCTCTCTACTAATGCTTCTACCAAACTATATTTGGGTGATTAAAAAAAAGCTGCTATACTTCATGTAGTGATCTGAATCCCTCTTAGTAATCTTGCTTTCAACTCATACCTTAATGTTTTAGCTTGCTCTGTGATAGTTAGAAAAAGCAGCTGAAGTTGGAAAAATCAGTTTGGGAGAATATATGGGAAGAAGATGGTGGAAGGGCACAATTTTAGTTAGAAAGTAAAACATGTTGTGTACACAGAATTTAGGAGTTGAAAATAAGATTTAATTGCAGTATATTTGCTGTTGAATACCTCCTGTTTCAAAGCAGACGAAAATTCCAGAGATTCATTTTTGAATTTGGGATGGCTAGGGTCACACGATTTGAGGAAGTTAGTAAGTCACTCCAAATTGTCCAAGTCCTGTTCAGATTGGTGATGGCTCCTAAATGCAGTCACTAGTTTTGAAAATGGAACTTAGATTTCAGAAAATGATGTGATCAGTCCTGAGGCTGTAAACATAGATCAGCACAGCTGGGAGATGCTTTGGATTCCCAAAACAGTGTAGCTGTTCTATCACAGCAGAATGTTTCGGTGGATAAGCTCTTCCTCCAAGGAGAAGCTGCTCTGCTTGGGATAGAAATGGTGYGCTGCCATGGGAATACTGCTTCACCTTCTGGAAACATTGCACAGCTAGGCTTGGCTGATGGTCCTGTTCCTAAGGCACTGTCACACTATTCAGACATATTTTCTGTGAAATCCTGATGGTGTACTTGTCACCATGGGTTTCTGTCTAGGCAGGTGGGATTTTTTACATTTATGTGTTTACGCTGTGAGAAAAAATGCATGATGTCATTATGTTCTCTAGTCATGAACTGAGGAGGAGGAGACTTTGAAGAGGGTGAAAATAGAATATTTTCCACTAAAAACTATGAGAAAATGTATGTGTTATTCATCAAACTTAGATATTGCTTTCAAAATTAACTTTACATGGTTAACTGGTGGACTTGGCAGAGCTAGGTCAATAGTTAAACTCAATGATCTTAAATGTCTTTTCCAACCTACMGGATTCTATGATTAATAATTTTCATAGGGTGCTCATAATTGCATTTTTGTCCTTAGTTATTTCTTCTCTTAATAAAGTGTCACCAAATGATTAACTTGTTAACAAAATAAGAAATTAAATGGAAGAGACAACCTCAGGCTCAGTTCAAAGATGATTCTCCAACTGGACATATAAAGTAGCTATAAATCCCAAAGGAAAAGTGCAGAAAGTAGAATGTGAGTTCTCCCACAGTTGGCTGGATTAATTGCTCTTGAATTCAAGCATCTAATCAGAACACATGGCTGAAGCTCATGCTAGAAATGACTGGATGGCAAGGGTGTGTGAGAGAAATCTAAAAAGCAGTTTATCCTCATCATGAAAATGTCAGCTTTCCTTCACTGACCACACAGTAGAATCAAGGACAAGGACAGCTTGTTTAGGCTAGACGTGGAGCTTCCAGAAACTCTAAACCCAGCTTTGCTGAGCTCATTATGCTCCACTAAATTGTRCTGAAAATCTTTCCAAACTAAAGAAAACACCATTCCTCATCCCAACTTCCCCACTCACAGAGATAAATTTCATCAAAGAACAGRTGACAGCTCCAAAAGTGAGTGTAAAGGAAAATTATGAGTTTATCAGGACAGAGGGCACTTCCAAAGACAGTAATAAATGTTGGCATTAAAGGAAGGCTGCTGTATAAATGAGAAATAAAATGCCATAAAACTACTGAAGTGCTATACACACATTGTACATATGTTTGCCTATAGATGATGAAAAAGATTTGAATTTGTCTGCTAGGAAAAGAGATGAGATTTAACATGTTTCAAAGATGGRCTTGATGTGAAACTGCTGGCAAACATTGTGCTTTGAAAGTTTTTAATGTGCACCCTTGTGAGTCACCTTAGCCCTTTCTGTATGATTTTCTAGCGGGTTAAAGCCCGAGTGTGTGCTACCCCTTCTCAGAATCACATTTGCTATTCAGGGACTGAGAGGGATGAAGAAAATATAGAGTWATTATTTGCACTGTCTTTGAATAATACATGAAACACACCACTTGGGTGACTAAAAGATGTTTGAATTTTTTTGTTGTTGTTTTTTGTTGTTGTTGTTTTTGGTTTTGTTCGGGTTTTTTGGGGGAGGATTGGTTCTTTGGGTTTTTTGTTGGGTTTGTTTGTTTGTTTGTTTGTTTTCTTTTTTCTTTTTTTTTCACCAGGTAAGCTAATAAAAATTACTTATTTCTTTTGTTATTCCTATTATTGTTAATGATTGTCTTATTGCTATTAAAGTGTATGCAGTTTAAATGTGAATCARCTTCATCTTGCATGGAAGGTTGCAATCGATCTTTTAGTCTTACCCTATCTTTAATTAGAATAATTATGAACTTCAAATCCACATCTCCTTTCTCCTTTTGAAACACATTTAAACCTCCACTCCTGTTGATTAAGCATGAAAAATGCTTTTTTATTGTTTTCACATCCAAATCATTACCCTTGACTGCTCTGAGCAGTGATTGCACTGCCAGCTCTGGAAGGGCAGTTCCCCATCTCCAGCTGCAGCTGCTACTCCTGTAATTGGTATTATGCTGCAGATGATTCCTACAGTCCCCTAGCTGTGGTTTATTCTGTGTTACACCTTCTTCACTGGAAACTCTGCCCTGGTATTGATTAGCAAATGAAAACATGGCAGGATATGACCCTGGGTGTCTGAAACATCATCCTATCATTGATTTTTGGATAAAACAGAGTGTAATATGAATTATATGAGAAGAGGAAAGAGAGACAGAGAGAAGAGGAAAGAGAGACAGAGAGACTGTACCCAAAATTATAAAATAGGCAAGAAACTCTTTCTGTTCTAATGTACACGGAGCTCAGGGAGAGATGGCATCAGTTTCTATCTTCAAATGTCATGGAACCCAAGACATCAGAAGCTTTAACTTGCTTTTCCTTCTGCCCTCTAATTAATTAAAATAAAATGGAAAAGAATGCTGTAGAGAATTTRAATAAAAATTTATGGAAATGCTGACTTTATATTGTCATAATTTCTATAGAAAAAAGTATCAAAATCAATACATCCTGTTGAGAGAACTAAACCAAGAATGTTACTACATAGAATTTTAGTGGTTAAAAAGTCAACTGGGTGTTTTTCTCTTCCAATGAATTTTGTATTTCATTTGTTGCCTAAATGCCTGCAGGTCACAAGCAGCTTATTCAATTGTCATAATTAATCCATACATTTTAAAAACTACTCTAAATCTAAAATATTTATTCTTCTTAGTAGTCCAGAGTTTGCTCTAAAACCTAGAGAGCTGCCTGTTTCTAGAGGTGGAAGCACAGCATTGGGTTAACTGCTCTGTATGAGAAATACTGCCAGTTTACAATGGTAAAGCCCTTCCCTACTCATCACTTCCACTGTCAGCCTGGACAAAGAACGGGAAGACTTTTGCGTGGAAGGCAATGGGAAGAATTCAGCAGAGTTGGCAAGAATTCRTTGGGGCATTTTTTCAGATTTCTTGGCTCTACTGATGCTGCCTGCTGGGAAGAGGCTGCTTGCTAGTAGTGTTTCCCTTTCCTTGTCATTRTATTTTTCTTTTTCAATGCAGGGAAGCATTGTGGAGCAGGTGTTAGACCTGGTTGCCTCTTCATTGTTTATAGAATCACTTATGTCTCAATAACTAAGCTGACTCAATTCTCTTACTGAGTTTCTGATGTAAGAAGTAATAGATAATTTATGTATGGGTTTATAGTTTCATGAACTTTTAGATACTGGCACRTCTATTGTTGAATTGGACACTCTTATTATTGCATATTAGCAAAACCAAAGAAGCAGGGCTTTTCAAGTGCACAACTTTTACTTCTCCTGGTATAATTTTTTTTCTTTTATTTTCCATTTCACTGCCCTTAAACTGCAAAGTGGTCATTGAAGCTGTAACTAGAGCATTTTGACAAATGAGCCATCATCTGACAGAATCAAAAAAAGACGTGGSCTATTTCTCATGAGTTAAGGGATTTAAGAGCAGCTGCCCACATTTGAGTTGGCAAATGTTATATGGAAAAAAGTACAAATGGGCAGTACATGCTTAAGCAGTGTACAAACAACTATTGGCAAATAAAAATTTCTGATCATTCTTTTTTTAATGCAGCTGAGCTATACAAAGGGGTTTTTTTCATATTACCAGAGCAAAGCTAAGTGCATTAGATAGGAAGTGTTTACAGTGTTACATACCATGGGTATTAGTATCTGGTGTGACCCCCTAAATAATGGTTTTTAATTATGGAATAAAACTGATCCAAATTAATTTGCCTTCTAATATATGTGTTCTAATTTAAGATTTCCAGCCAGAAAGTTAGCTGCCTTTTCATGCAAGTGTGTTATGGTGGTTTACATTCTATTTGAAAATTTTTATAAATGTTAAGACTAATAATTGGTAGTTTAGTGCCATTTTAATGCCTTTATCACCTCTCAAGGAGCAAATTTTCAGATGAGGGGCAGTCTGAAATTAATATCTAGTAATAGTAACATTTTATTTATTTGCTATCATTCAATTTCATTGTAGCATTCCATTCATTTCTTTTCTTCATTCGGCAGGGATTGCAGGAAGCTATAAGTTCATTAGAATCCTTTCTGATTTTGATATTGGCTTTTGCAGATAACTTATTCACACAGCGTGAGTCAGATAAAACAATCTAGCTTGAGTTGCATATAATGTTTTTTCCTGAAGGTCAGCCTATGATCAGATGAGAGCAGTTCCTCATTATTTTCTATTGCTCCTCCAAACAATCTTTACTGAAGTSTTTCAAATAATGTATGACCTCTGTTTTTGTACTTCTCACAGATTTCGCAGGCTGTCACTACCACTCAGACATCACTAACACAGACAACTGTAATGGAAACTGTAACTATGGTGACCACAAGAGAGCAAATCCTGGTTAAGCATGCTAAAGAGGAACTCCCACCACCTCCACCYCACAAAAAAAGGCAACTCCTTGTGGATTCAGAAATTAGGAAGAGGTGAGAATCATCATGAGACAGAGAGAGAATACTGATAAGAGTCTGGACAAAAATGAAAAAATTGTCATTTGACTGCAGGATTTTTCTGTATGCTATTTTGAGCTTAAAATTGTATTTCTATTCTCTACTAGGGGACCAGCTGATTATTATCTTTCTTTACTCAGCATGAGTTATGGATTATGTTTTGCTTCTATTACACATGTTTAGCAGTATAGAATATTAATGATTACATCTGTACTATTGCATATTAATTATAGTCAGTTAAAGTCCTTATGTAAGGCATYGTGGGCATCCCACTTGGCTAGGGTCTTGGAATGTGATGGACAAGAAGCATTCCAAATTAATTCTAAGATTTATGTATTCTTTAAGAAGAATTTTATTATAGTTTAAATACTAGTAATGGACATACTGCCTTTTTTCTAAAGTTCATTGTGTTCTTCTGGGCTTATGGTCAGGAGTAAAAATAGCAGTTATCCAGAGGCAGTTATTATTTTGTGAAACATGCATCATTATTACTTTCAGATTTTTTTTCATGTGTAACTCAAGTACAAGTGACAAGGGATTTTATACTGATGCTGAACACTAGTTAAAGTCAGGAGAAAAAATTCTGCTGTGTTTAAGCAGAATTTGCTCAAGCACTAAGATTCTAAATGAGATCCTAAGCAGGTAGATTTCAAACGTTCATTGTAATATGTTTTGGAAATGTTTTTTGATATTCTGATAAACATGAATTCTATGGTAATAGACTCAAAGACTGAAAAGGATGTGAAACAGCATTGTTTCATTCTCATTTCTATATACAATATCTTTATTTAGTTCAAAGCATTTACCGGGACAACTATTTTCTTGTAGAATAGYGTTTCATTTATTAAGAAGAATGAAATATGGAAATAATAGGAGAAATCTGACTTCTTTTAAATTGAAGTTGTATTTTATTGGAAAAATAGGTACTTTTTATATGCAGGCATTGTACCTGTAWTGAACCATTCTAAAAGTAAGGCTTCTAGTTCAGCATCATTATTTAGGAATGCTGTAAATGTGATGTAAGAAGAGTGATTCTCCCCCTTTTTGTTAAATTGGAGAGCTATTTCTATGGAAAGTGCTTGGTCTAAATCAGTTTGTGAGCTAATTTTCAATGAATTGATTCCATCTCTAAAGTCCTCCTTTGAATCTTTTTTTTCCCATATCCTAGGTTACCATTAGATTGTAAGTGAGAGTTGTATTTTGCTAATATATTCCCAAGCGCTCAAAATGATGCAGTGCAATGACTGTCAGCAGACTTGTAATTCCTGAATTTGTGAAAGGAATTTTTAGATGGCAGTGTTGTTRCTTATCAGGAATTATAAGCCTTAACACCCCTGTTAATGTTTCAGTAGTAACGTGCAAAGATGTGAAACAGCATTGAGGCCCTGTTGGCTTACATATGACAGGAAACCTTTATTGTAACATGGTGAAAGGAAAATAGTGATCTGCTTTATTTTGAAATTGAAAAATTAAGAATGAAATTTTCTTTGGMGTTTCCAAATATTTAAATAATTGGTATTTTAAAACTTTTTGCCTTTTCCCTGAACTGAAAGTTTTAGGAATGATCTTCATAATGAAGCAAAGTGCAAGACCACTGTTATAAAAGAAAGCATTATTTTAGTTAAAGCTAAAAGAAGTAGGATGATTTTTTAAAACCCATTTTTTAATTCTTCAAGAAAATTGTTGCTATATGCACTACTATCAAACTGGAGACCAATTGGCGTAGAAGCTCCTTTTTCAACTACTATATATTTGCTCTTACCATATATTTTCCTTCTTGCTTATATTCTTTTAGTTTGCCTTAATACTGAAAGTAAACTTGGCAGGGTAAAGCAGAATACAGACTTGATAGTCATCATGCAAGGAGACTGCCTGAGGGCAGGAATTAGCTGGATTATGGGAACTKTTTTTGTTCCAAACTACCTTGGTTTATAGAAACTGATAGTTATGTGTTACTGCTGATGTCTGTCTGAAGCACTCCAGCTAACAAGTTTATATGGAAACCTGATTGATCCTTKTACAGAAAATAGGATGTATTATCAACTTTGAGACTAGGATTGCTTTAAGATATATTACTGGTAGATCTGCTACCAAATTTACAGAGTGTTAATAATTTTTTRCCATGCATACTAGGTTTCAAGGGTTTTTGATTTGTTTTAATGCCATCTAAAGTATGTGCATTCACCATATAATTTCTGTTTAACTTTTSGATAAGAGTCAAGATGGAACAATCTGTAGTTCTCAGTCTTGGCCTGGGATGACTTTAGGTATTTGAAWAAGTGGTGGTTTCTTTTAAATATTTAAAATCAGAGTCTTTTTCATTTCTGAACAGGTTAGACTTTTATTTTCTCTCTCTGTTGGGAGAGAAATCTGACTTTYGCAAGGAAAAAGGGAGTTGTTTTTTTAAAAACACATACATTTTTAAATATGCTCTAACTATTGTTTTATGTGCCAAAATTACTAGTTTTGTTTTAACCCTGGAATTGCACCAGCACATGAGAACTAGTCCAGTGTGATTGTTATATCTGTGAGTGGACCTACATTTTGGAAATGTGCAAAGTAGATGTTGGAAATGTCCACAGCTGTGCAGCAGGATGAATGATGGTTATATTATCTGAAGGCAGTGTTTCTCCATTCAGATAATATTTTTGGCATTTCTAACTGAACAGAGAAAACACAAAACCCCACAATTTAGTACCTTTAGTCTCTAGAAACTCCAAGCAGGTGATCTACAGTGGGAGGAGCAGTCAATAAATGGCTTTGGAAAACCACTTAGAAARCAAACACTGGGGAAGAAGTTTCAGCTTAGAATAACAGGTTTTGTGATTTTTTTTTAATGAATATATAAAAATGCAGCCTTGGAAATGAACACACTTTATAGAATGCTGTTGTTTCTCTCAAAGACAAGAAAATATAAATTTATACTAGATATTAGCATAATAATGGAAGAAGAAAGCTCATCTAAAAATTTGGGTGCTCACTTAAAATATCTTTGATTAAAATATAACTGGTGACTAGACACCTTTTGGATCAATGTTTTTGTTTGATAGGAGAAAAAGTATTGTATTCCCAAACATCCAGTCATTTATTTTCTGGGTGCATTATTGGCTGCAAGATATCTCAGGGTTTTTTTGTTTGTACTCGATTGTAGCTGCACCCAAGGATAAACAAAGCCCATAGTGCTGCATGCCTTTTGATTTTTTAAAATAAATTAAAAGAATRGGGGTTCTCAACCTACCTCTCCTACATCATTCTATATTGTGTGTGTTTACAACCAAAATTCCAAAATTAGTTTTGGTTTGATAAAAACACCCTTGCAATAACTGAAGGCTTGTGAGAGCCTTCCAAAGGTGAATGACCAGATTGTGTTGGCTGCTTTCTGCAGTCACAATACAASACACTACATGCTTTTGCTTGATATTTTTAGKCCTGGAAGGGAAAGCCACATTGAGRGTTGAGGCTTTCTTGAGGTGGTGAATAATGCTCCCAGGTTTTGCCAACTTCTTTCCTCTGTTCTCAGACTTTAGTTGATGWTGTTTCTGTAAAAGGACTATGCCTGAAATAAATTCATCGTTCATAAATTCAGACCCCATTGCCAGAGGTTTGAAAATACTTCTACTTCCAACTAGCTTCTCTGTGAATTATATATTTTAGAGATACTGGATACTATAGGAARGAGGAATAGTTTGGCTGCTCAGTCAATACTGTTTTAATGTACTGGCCAAGAGCACAGCTGCCAGTTAATAAGGCAAGGAGAAAAAAAAGGGAATGGCTAAGATTGAAACATCAAAATTTCTAGAATACCAAGTGTTTTATCAGGGTTAGAAGTATAAAAATCTCTATTTAAACTGAAGAAATTAAGAAGCAGAAATTTGACTTATAGACCAATAACATCCACAGGACTGAATGTCGCWTTTCCATTGCTCTTATTTACTGTGGCACAAATGCATGGGAAGGAAGCTGTTGATTTTTTGATTTTTTCTTGCCTCTTAAAGCAAGTTTTTRCCATAAGTAGAGGGAAGCAGAGATAAGAACCAGATTACTTTATTATTATTRTTATTTCTTCCCCCCTCCATTCTCCCCCTAAAAATCTAAAGCTCCTTCAGGACTAATGCTTCAAAATGTCAGAATAACTTAGGTGAGTTAAGTTCTGTTACTAGTCAAAGAAAAGCTCCTTTYCCCACAGGAATCAATTTAAAACTGAGAAAGATAAAATACTTGGAGCTGTATAATAAGATCTTGAAAAGAATGTATTAGGCATTAGGGCTAGAGATAAATGTAACTCAGCTGAAGTTATAGTATTTAAAAAAACTGTAAATGGGAGAAAGGAATGCAATATAACATTTATTCTTATGGTGTTTGCATATTCTGGGAAAAACCGGTCAGTTGCATATCATAAAAAAATCTGAGAACTACTCTGTTCATGCAAAGTTTATAATAGCAGATAAGTAAAAACTGGTTAATATTTAATTTAAATATATTTGTAATATAAATATGCTTCAATAACAAGCAAAGATACCTGTCTTTGCAATTTGGTAAATATCTTTTTGCATGCTTCCTAAGATATTCAAGGAAAGTCTACTTGTCATAACATTATTAGTAGTATAATGTTAATCTGAAGATTTGAAAGAGACTCAATGCCCTTTGAAGAGCAAGGTGTGTTAAAACAGGATAGTTGCTCCATCTAGTGTTTTTATCATTTAACAGCTGTTAAAYGAACTTTTTGAAAAGAGACAAGCCCTCACTCTTTTTGAAAATTATTATCTTTTGGATTTCAATCCTTTATTATTTGCAAAAGTTTGGGTTTTTAAATAAAAAAAATTATCAAAGGAAAACATATAGGGACTTTATAATTCTCTTTTTTGATAGGTATTGTTTCATAGATCCCATTTCTGTGCAATTAATTATGTTAGTCAGGACTAAAGGGTGATTGTTTAGCACTTTTACAGCCCCTCCATTGGGTTGTTTGACCCTTAATCTCTTACAGAAATTCAGCTTGTGCTCTGGTATTGTTGTCTAATGATAGGTAACACTTTCAAAAAGAAGAAATTAATGTCTTCAATTTTCCTAGTGCTTTTTGATTTCATTACTGTAGTCAGTTCCAGAGGAAAGGAAAAGATGACTAAGAAACAACAGAATAGTTTTGTKTTGCTTAAAGGAGAAATAATTAATAAACATTTTCATTTGGAGGATAAGAAGTGTGAGTATGTTGAGGTTTGTATACGTGGGCACTTCTTAAGGCTTAGTAAGCATTTTACCTTTATGGTTTTTCTGAGATGAGAAATGGATTAGTGACAAATAAAGAGAATTTATATTCTTTACATTTAGCACCTGAAATTACCTGCARTATTACAGAGTATTGATTTGGTTTAAAAGTACTCTATACCTGATTCTGTTGAGTTTCTGTTGGAGATACACACTTGGGATTGATTTGGTATTTCTTTTCATGCCTTGGTATGTATTACAGGAGTGCACTGGACATTATGTTGATGAGGCTAAACTTCATAGTATCACAAATGTAGAGGGAGAGTCAAAATGTCATTCCAAAAGGAAATAAAATTGACACCTAAAATTGAAACCTACAAAATAAGAAATTAAAAAAACTGGATAAATTGGCAGTTAAATTAGAAGATAAGAACAACTCTATTTATCAACTATTGACTCATCAACTACAAATACAGAAGAGGAAGGAAGACAGCAGGGAATTAGATCAGAATAATTCGTCCAATGGCTACCAAGTGCTGTAAAGTTGTTCTTTGATATGTTCTAGGCAGTGAAGAGCTACAAGCTGAGAAAGACTCTGGTGAGCTGGGGATTTGAGCCCAGACATGGAAATGAAATAACTCAGTGAAGTGGTTCTTGGATCAAAGTTGTATCATTCCCTGCCAACTCAATATGTAGGCAAATGGTTTCATGTCTGCCCAAGATTCACACTGGTGACAGGCCCGGTGTGATTTTTGTTTGGAGAGGAAAGGAAACAAATGAACGAGGGAAATTGTCAAGCAATTTCTATCTGCTAAAAGACTAAAGTACTGAAACCAGAGTCTGTCCATGATAGCAGAAGCATAGTAATGAAGTTTAAAGATGAAAATCCTTCMRTTTAGAGRTAAGATTATGTACCATGATGGCCAMATGACAGGAAGATGCTTCATGCCTTGTGTTCCTATGTGAACTTGTTTAAGATTGAATTTGTTTGTATATCTACTTGCTCAAAGCATATTTTAAAAAAATCATGTTTTTAATCTATGCCAGTCACATTTTCATGGAAAATTCTCCACAAAYTGATTTTCTTGATCATCCCAAGCTATGCCCACTTCATATTCCCATTCCAAACTTTCTTACTAGATCACCATGTATTTATTCAAAATTGACTTTTAGTTCTGACTTTCTTTTTCTCTATTAAACACATGATAAACCTCAGCTTTAGGACATTTCACAACTGAATTGCATCAAATTTTTGTCTTAATGGAATTTCCAACTCAAATACCTACCAGAGTAGGATAATATTGTCCTACTAGAATTCCCCTATCTAATAAAACAAAAAAAAAAAAACTTATGGAAATGACTAAGTAACAAGATTTAATTTGTTTATATTTACAATAAAAACAAATCTCCATTTGAACTCAGCTGACATATGCTGGCATGTAAAGAGAGGGCTGCGGGACCAGTAAAAATAGTATTTCTCTTATGGAACAGCAGAAGAAAAGGCTAAGTGGAAAACAAACRCGTGACAGCTGCATGAAGAATAAATCCTCTGTCTCAAATGGAATTTTTAGTTGGGGAGTATGACCCTGTACATGTTAATTAAAAGTAGTTAAGATTAATTTCTCACATGATTTTTCATTTAGGATSTTCCATTGATCTATTTTTACAAATTCTACCTGAACTGAAGTTTGTTGGGACAGAAAGGCAGTCTTGCACTATTTTATGTCTAAATTATTCTTGTCCCTAGGAGATTTAAGACTCTATTTATACTTCGATATCAATCTAGAGCTAATATAACTTCTAACTGCAGCTGTGCTCAGAAAGGAAGTATCCAATCACTAAAGCAGAATGATTAAATGCCATTTCTACCAGTGTTTCCTCCTTTTGCACAAGGTGAATGTGACAGAGTGATTTTTTTTTTTTTCTTGCTAGGTAAGATGTCTTTATCTTAAAGATATTTCTGTACTGCAAAAAAGCTACTTGGACWTAACTTTTATGTATTTTTAATTCTTTTCTGCCCCCCCCTTTTCTGCCCTTTTTTGAACAGGAGGCTTTGTTTCTGAAATTATATTTATCTCAGAAGAAACTGCAAGTGACAGAGCAATCTGTTAYGTGAGATCAGCTTGGTCATATCAGAGAATCATATCATATTATAGAATGCTTTCAGTTGGAAGGGACCTTAAAGATCTATGTCTAACACTTGCCRCCATCTGATGGCTCTCTGGGTCATGAGATGTGTTCCTAATTGTTTTGTTTTACTGTCAAAACTATCCCAAATGCTCCCATTCTTCTTCCAGCTGTTGCAAAGGCGAGGGCTAAATCCTTTTTCTTGAAGAATTGATCACTGATAAACATTTTTCTGTCAATTTCCATCCTGTACCAGGGTAACACCAGGCTATTTTTCAGAGAGTTGGACTCGCTGATTCTACTTGCCTGCAGCTTCAGAATGGAACAAATTCCAGAACTCACACAATTTTACCTGCAGTCAAGGAACTTTAGTATTCAGGGACTGGTAAATTTCATTGCTAGCAGATGTCTGGTGTTTTGTAACCGTCAAATATGCAGCTATTATTTTTAGAGCAAAWGATAAGATTTTATTTCAAGAATTGCAGTTGATTTAATGATCAGAAATAAAGCTGAAGTAGGAAGCTCTCAACTGGCTGTGGAGTTCATGTTCAGGGATTAGAATAGCACAGACATTCCTTGAACCATCTGGGAATTTTATTTTGTCTTTTGCCTTAGAATTTGTAGTTCTTTTTAAAACTGAAGTTTTCTGCACCTTCCATTACTTCAAAGTTACATATTTTTCTCCTTGAATGAGTATTCAGTTAGTATTAAAAGAAAATTTTTTATCAAAATTATTCCTAAGAGATTATTATTGACTGTAGAATATTGGATTAAGATTAAGGCAGTTTGCAATTCTTTTTCCTTTGCTTTCATTATTTATGAATACAGAAAAATCACAGTGGAGAAGGAAAAAAAGGAAGCATAAATATTAACTCAAGCATGGAATACTTTCTTGTATTCATTTTTCAATTTTGCATATGTAGATTTATGTAGCACCTGGTTTTGCCTTACATCCTTGAATTTTAGAAGCATAAATCCTTGTATAAATGAAGTGTATTTTTATAAAATAATTAATTCCTCCAGGGGTATAATTGTTGTTCAAGTTACTGTTTTTAGTAGATTTTCAGTTGTATGCAAATAATACGACCTGTAGTCATAAAGCAAACTGAAAGATACAGCTTGTTATTTTTCCCCCCCCCGGTCTTTTTGCTCTATTGTGTTCAGCATATTGCTGCAGAAGGAAAGTCAGCTGCAAAAGGGATAAAAATATTAGAACATACAGTGCAATAAAGAAATGCAGTCAAGCAGAGAGTGTGGCATAACTGACAACAAATATTGTCTGAAGCTTCTTGTTTTAAAACCACAGTAGATACTGAATCMCAATTTGAAATTTCTAGACATAAGTAATTTCAATATCTGCATTTTGAGACATTACCTGAATAGTGGTTRACACAAGTTAAGATCAGTTTTAAAGGAGCTGATGAAAGAATCCAGAACGTGATAAAGAGGCCTGTGGAGTAAAAACAAGTTCTAAATTAAGTACAGAGAGCTGGGGATCTTAATTTTGGTTTTAAAGCTTTAACTGTGGAAAATTATACTTGTTGATTAGCGATTACATTGTACAACAAATTTGAGTTAATCAGAAAAAGCTTCTTTCATCAAATTTTCTGCTTGAATTTTCTTCATAATTTCATAATCACAAGCTGGGACAGTGATCTCSCAGGTTTGAAGGCTGCATTTGGTCAGACTGATAGGCCCTACATCCTCAGCTCAGCCAACAGGACTTGTGGTACCCTTCCTTCGCCGACAGACATTTGTTTCATATCTTCCAAAAACATTAGCTTGAAAAATTAGAATACTTACTCTGGAATTATTGCATCTGTTCAACTGTCAAATCGGGTCTTAAAAATGAAAAAGTATTTCTACATTTCTAAATTTAAAAGTGAATARTTTTATGAACTCCCTGATGAGATATGGGAGTTTGAACTGTATTTTGCTGATAGAAATTGCTGTTTCTTCCCTTGTTAAAACAGCCATGTTTGCTGCCAATCCTGTTATCATGAACTGTGGAAGCTGAAAGTCCTGTTGCACTTTTCTGTCTCTCAGGTTTGACTCGGATACCACGGAGCTCCACAGCTGGATGACCCGCTCCGAGGCACTGCTGCAGAGCCCCGAGTTTGCCATCTTCAGGAAAGAAGGGAACCTCTCAGACCTCAGAGAAAGAGTCAATGTAGGAGAAACTACTCGTGTGCATGTCTGCTTGTATTTGCTTGCCAAAGTGCTTTCAGAGTCCAAGTTTAAAGGATTTCAAATGTAGACTGACAAGCATTGATTGTCCAAGATAAATTTAGAAGTGTTCACWGTTTCTGTGAATTTCAGATTTTGGCACCAAAATTACTACACAGCTTGTCTGAACAAATAGACTTTTGTTGCTGGTTTTGTTCATACATACTCATATTTAATTACGGTATTGTAGATCCATGACAGTCTTAGGTAAAGTTATACCAAAATATATATAATTATTAAGTTATATATATGTAGATATTAAGTTATATATATATAAATTTACATATATTTGTAAAGTTATAAAGTTAAGTTATCATTACTTAAATGTGCAATCCATTCTATACTAACAGCTTAATTTGACACTCTACATGCATAAACTGAAGAGTAAGAAAAGTGTTGCTGGAGTGGATGCTAAAGAAAATCTATATCTATTTCCTTTATAGAGCTGTAAAATATACATGTAAAATATACATGACAATCACCACTTTCCACCGGGCTTTTATTGTTTGTTTTTGGTGGTTTTTTTACTCTATTGTAGTACCATATCAGGACCAAAAACTGTTCTTTCCTAACAAAGTGAATGGCTATGCACTGCTTAATAAGTAGCTATGTTTGTGTGTCTGTGTGTCATAGACTGAATTACTGAATTTTGCCCTTGAAAACGAAACTGTTACAAATTTTCTTYATTATTTGATTTTTGTAGATCGATGAAAAAATGCCCATTTTTCCAAGAGAAAGGGGTTTTGTATAATTATCTTGGATAGTAGCATAGTATGTTGTGGAACGTCATTAAAACCCATGTTGATRCATACTCCTAAAACACCAAGAGGTGGAAGAACAAAGTTACTGTATTGAATTTAGATTTKCTGGTGATTTATCTCATTTTCTACTTTTCCATCATGAATCAGCTATTATAAGATTGAGTAACATGGAATTTTGTGACTGTAAGTGTACATTTTTAMGTTCCATGTTAAATTCCAAGTTTCTTGAAATAATTTTAGTTATTAATTCTAAATTGATATAAGAAAAATCGGTATGTATCCTTCATTAACATTGAAAATATTTTTAAGGACCAAGACCCATTTTAATTTCACAGTGTGTCACTGCTTTTAAAATAAGCATTTTATAGAGAAAATCAAGTTACACTTAGAAGTTTCTAGTTGCTCKAAGGGAGAAAACATTCTATTGCATGTATTAATTTGAGAGTGAGACCTCTGAAAGGTGACTCTTGAAAAGTGCTGCATGGATTGTATGTTGAATTGTTTTCAGTCAGTGTAAGTCTTTGAACACACTTTTTAACAAAGTGAAGAAAAATATCAAATTTTTATAAATGACAGGTCTTAAAACTTGTCCTGACCTGACTTTTCCTGGTCTTATCTCTCTCAATCAATTAAATGAGAGACAAAGCAGAAAGTACTTTTYAGTTCATTGATTTGAACAGTTTCATTGCTACTTGTTAACACTTTTAGTTATTAGTTGTCTCAAAGTGTACCGCAAATCAATGGRAAACAAGATAGTATGTATTTTAACMTATTATATAATTTCTAGTAAAGTTGTAGAAGACATATAAAAAAAAAATGAAATTCAGAAAGGAGAACATATGTGAGAGTTAATTGAAATAGATTTTATTGTTCTGTTGTGCTTTAAGCCCAGCTGGCAACTAAGCACCACACCTGCTCACATCCCCCAACCCACCCCAGTGGAATGGTGAGAGCCAAAAGTAAAACTTGTAGGTTCAAATAAGAATAGTTGAATTAAATAAAGTAAAATATAATAATGATAGCAAATAATAATTCAGATAATAGAAAGAAAGCAGCAAACAACGCACAAGTGAAGCACAATGCAATTGCTTACCACCTGCTGACCAAGTCTAGACCCACTCCCTGAACCCAAATAAACTCCTTCCAGCTAACTCTCCCAATTTATACACTGAGCACATTGTTCTATGATGTGGAACATCCCCCTTGCCAATTTGGGTCACCTGTCCTGGCTGTGTTCCCTCCCAGCTTTTTTTTTTTTTTTTTTGTGTCTACCTGGCAGAGCATGAGACACAAAAAAAGAGTTCTTGACTTAGAATAGACACAATTTAGAAAACACAAAACATGAATGTTATCAATATTATTCTCATAATGAAACCAAAATACAGCACTATCCCAGCTATTAAAAGAAAATCACTGTGTCCCAGGCAAAACCAGGAGGACGTGCACTGACATCCACAGTCATGCCCCAGTGTTGTACATGCATGCATGTGACCGTCTACACATGTGTGCAGAAGTCTTATCTTGGCCTTACTTTATCATTTAGGGATTTTTGCCCATATGAAAACATAATTTGGTATAGCACAGAACAACTGTGGTTGGCTGATGCCAAAACTSTCCTTTATTCCCTACTGTAGTCAGTGCTGAATCCTAGAGCCTTTTTTGTGATGACTTTATTTTCTGCTGCACTTTTGGGGACAGTTACTAGTTTCAGGGTTGTTTTTTCTTGTGGCAGCTTGCTCCAGCCCATCATTTTTCATGGATGACGGGTCACATCCATAAGGTTGAGTGGAAGTGCATCTGCTGCATGATAGAGGGACAGAGGTGTCGGAAATGAAATCCACAAGGAAATCTCTTTTGCCATCATTGGTGATTCATAAAGTGCAAAAGCTTTCTTCCATCCCAGCTCAGAGGAGTCCTGGGGGAGACAGAGCCAAGAGCAGGCTGTATGAAATGCAGTGACTCTGTTTGCTAAGGCAGCTGCTCTTCAGGTGCTGGCAGGAAATTAGCCTTTGGCAGATGTATTATGTAGCTTGAATATATTAGATATGTGCAAAAAGTCGATTCCTRTATCTGGGGAGAAGAAAAGTATTTATATCCCTTCCCTGATACAGAAGAAAGATATTTACYTTACCTGGGCAGGGAGACTGCAAAGCCATAAGAATAGAAGGAATTTGTTGACCGGCCATACTCCTAAGTAATGGAGACATCCAAACATTAATGTAGTAAATATTGTTTTACTGCATCCCACCATAAATATTCTACAGTTAGTGTGTGTATTTTACTAAAATCAGACCTAAGAATGACTCAGAACTTCGATGTTTTTCTTAAGCTATAATGAGCTTTCAGTATTGCAAGTTCAAATATATAAAGGTTCAGGTGCAAAAAAACTTCCACTATTTCAGGTAGTAAATCCTACTTAGTAAATTGGATTTGAGACTATCCAACAAGAAGCTGGAAATAAAAATCCTTGAAAGAAATTTTGGTTACCCAAGGAGAAACACCTAGAAATTCAGAATCAAAGATAAACACAAGGAACAGATGTAAGGGAAAATGTCAGATATCCTAGACAATTAAATTTGTTCTCTTGGCRTTCTCAGAAGTCCCATTCTCATATGTTTGTTTTGTTTCAGTGACCTTTTCCAGCATGCTTTGTTAGGCATGTGTATTTAAGAGCTGAATCACTGCCAGAGGTGGTGATGATAATGTTACCTCTCKGCTCTCAGGGGTGATGGGTCACCACCACAGGAGGTCAGGGAGTGCTGCCCTGGATCCTTTCACAGAGCTCTCAAAGAAACTTGTTGATTTGATATATGAATAATATCCAAATTTCTCCAGCCATCAGTATTTTCTAGTTTATGGAGTCATTAACTGCCAACTAAAATCTCAAGGTCAAATAAAATGTTCAGATTTATAAAAATTGCCCCTTCACCTTTGGCTAGCATTTAGCTAAAGATGAATTTATAATGTTTTTCAATCAATTAAAACTGAGCTATAATGCATTTGCATTGTCTKTTACAAAGTAGTCCAAAAGATAATTAATCTCCACTTGGACAAAAGCCCATAAAGTTAACCAAGTTAACCTTTTCCTCTAATATTGGTGTCTTTTTTTTCTGAAAAATCTTTTACAGAAGGCAAAAAGAGTGAAAAAAAGGAGGGWGAGCATATATTTAGAGATATTTTGAAGTGGCTTAGCTGCTATTGTCAAAAAGTGTCTATTACACAGAATAAGAATTATATTATTATAATATTATTCTGTGTAATATTATTATACAGAATTTAAGTTTCAAAACTTCACAAATCCCTTCAAAGTTATCCCATTCTACTTGTGACATAAATGAACTTGGATCAAGRGTATGGTCCCCTTCAGTAAAGGAAAAAATGAAGAAAACAGAGCCAAAGAGATGAGTGAGAGGTGTTTCCAGACTGCTCCATTCATTTCTAGGCACTTGACACCGGGTTATGGAAATAGTTCTTCTGAGGTTCTTAAAAACCCAAGACACAATTTGCAGGTTTGGCAAGTGATGGCAGGGACATGTGCTCATTGTGTTGAGTAACTGGAGTGAATTTCCTCCTTTCTCCCCAGGCCACATCATTTGTCTTTGTAGGAGGAACCGRGAGTTCAGTTTCTCCTCCCTTGGTTATCACTGTGCTTCCTGTGTATGTTTGTCCTCTTGTAACCAGTGCTCGACCTTCATTTGCATAATATATGCCAATTACATGAACAGGAATGGAAAAAATAGTTGACTGAAAGTTTGATATGTTTATTTAAGGACTCTATACRTAGTGCTTATATTTTCTGCCAGGACCTGGAAACTTGAATCTTTCAGGAGAGAGGTGGACATTTCTCCACGTTTTCCTGCACACATAGCGTATGCTAGGCAGGGGAGGGTTGACTTCCACAAGTTTATATGTCATATCATTTTTATGTTTTAAAAAGATAAGTTTTAGCATATTTTATGAAGTGGTTTTGGTTTTTTTTTATTATTTTTTTCTGCTCACTACAGTTACACACATGATAATTACACACTTGGTGTTACAGATGGAGKAGAATTATTTTTCAGTATATTTTAGTGTTTTAATGATTCCTTTGAGTTCTCAGTAGTTATTCTCATGTTAATTACACCTAGAATTATAGAAAGAGTAGTATTAATTAAGATTCTGTAAGAGATTTTGGAACTCTGCAGAGAGTTAATTTACTTTTTAAATTTGGAAAATATTTAAATTGTTCTGGRTAATTGTGCAAGATTTTATTGACCTGCAAAAATGAGAGATAATTCTTACAGTCATCTGTAACTTAGTGGGATTAAACTTAATATTTCAGTGGTAATTTAGTTATATATTAAATATATTTATAAAATACAAACTATTTTATTATTCTCTAAATATATTTTCTTTATATATTTCATTTATCCAAAATTGCTTTAGTGACAKTGTTGAAAATAATCTTTGATATTGTTAGAAAGCCTGCTGCTTAACAATTTCTGTATGCACAAATGGATAGCAGTTATAGGTAGRATGAGGAAAAGCATGAATTTAATTGAAAATTTCTCTTCCAAGTTTCTGTGTCTCCTCACTTGTGGTGTCTTCCAGGGAGCTGCTTCTTGGTAAACTGAAGATGTTTTAAACATCACATTTGAAAAGTTATTTTAAGAGAGTTTCTTCAAGGGTGTTTATATTCATTCCATATGGGTGCAACAATCTATTTGAAAGACAGTATTTCCAAATTTATGTATATAACATTCTTGTACTAAATGYATTCTTAGACACCTACTTGAGCTTTCTTTTCAGTTTAAGGCACCATTTTGAAGTCATGCAGCATCTAACTTTGCTGTGGAAATTAACAGGGTAATGGGGAAACCCAGTGGGATCAGCCAGCCTGGGAAACTGCAACCAGGGCCAGGTGTTATGTTTCCTTATACATCATGTAGGATTTGGGGGAACATATCCTCTTGTATGTGTGTATCTGCTGCAGAAAAGTGAGGGATTTGATTTATGGGACCCTGTATTGGTCAGAATCTCTGGGAGATATATAGTCTGTTTTAATTTTAGTATCAAATTTGACTGTGCATCTTTGAGCTTGTTGCATCTTTGAGCTTTTAAATTACACCTAAATTATGCAACTAATTTAGTTTAAAATCAATGAAGTGACTTCATGGTGTTAATTACAAGACAGCATTGATGGGCTGTCAGATCTAAAATGAATTTACTTTCCATCAGTATTTCTARTGACCCAAAATGATATTTAAATATAGATTCTACTATATCTTATAATTTTAGCAGCTGGCCTTTACTAGGCCCTACTAGCTGGCCTTAACCCTGGTGAGCAATTGTTGTGTACAGAAAGGTGAATAAAGAGTATTAAGTCCAAAACATGATGAGAAGCCTGTATTAAATCTCCAGTTGATTCTTCTTCTTAATAACCCATATATGGATGTCTGCTGCATGTGGTCTTTTATGAATTTTAAAGTTGTTATTTTGTTTTTAAATAAGATAGCAATATAAGCAATCAAATTTTGTCTGGGTTGATGTTACAGAATGCTGTGAATCCCTCTGATATGGTGAGAATGGTCAATTTTTTTTCTTTTACCATGAAAATAAGCAAATCTATTCTTCCACAAGGCATTTCTGTTAAATGAATATTTTCTTTCTGAAATATTGTGCTTCAAATAACTCTTAATTTCTATGTCTTTTATGTGTCTATAAAATACTGAGATGTGTCATTTATCAACTCTGGTGTGTTCTGACTCTCAGTTTTTGTATTTGACTTTGACCAATTCCCTTCCTGGTGGTGGTTTATGGTGCTTGCCTCTGTCATTGCAAACTGGGGGGCAGTCGGGGCAATATGATGGGTTAGAAAGTCTCAAGAAATCAGAAGACATCCCTGAGATTCATGACTTTCTTGTATGAAACCCTCTGTTGAAATACTCCCCTTTCCTGTCGTGCTGCAGGCCATCCAGCGAGAAAAGCCTGAGAAGTACAGAAAACTGCAAGATGCCAGCAGATCAGCTGAGGCCCTGGTGGAACAGATGGTGAATGGTAATTACTTGGGAGTTGCTTTAGATAATCTTCTTAGGGATTTGATCAACGAACAGGTTCATATTTATCACAAGAATTATATTAGCACATACTGTCTAAATGGAATGGTAAAGTGATATTGCCTTATTATTTCTTTTATTATTTCTGAATGTTAAATCTGTTAAGTAGAGAAGAGAAAAAAAAGTATTACCACATTAGTACCATGCAGAGAGATGTGTTAGAAACTCACAGTAATGAATTGTATATTAACAATCTGTTCTGTGCAGAGACTTAAGTTGTAATCTTATTTTCTGAGTTCTCTAAGCTTTGAAGTACATTAACACATCTGAGTTAGACAGCTCCAAAGGCATTACTTTAACCCGTTGGGGAAAAATACTTCCTGACTTTTAATATACAATGTATGTTTTGTAATATACATATTTCTGTAGGGTTCTGTATCATGGAAAATATAACATTTTATTGGGATTTGGAAGAAATTTTTGGCATTTGGTTTTTCTAATAAAATAATTGTCAAAGTTTATGCAACTCTTGAACAAAGAAAAATAGGTGCAAGGGTTTTGTCTTATTTTTTTTTCCCTGAGAAATTATTACATTGCCCCATTCTTTTGAACTTTTAAATAAGGAGAAAACAAAACCCAAGGAAAAGATAATGAAAGTAAAACTGTAACTCCTTCCATTGTTCTTAATATTAAGGAATTTCTTGCCTTGCAACCAAATAATTAAAATGGGGCAACATCTCTCATACTGATATGATTATCAGAAATATAGATGCTGAGTAAAGTGACATTTGGAACATATATTTTCTCTTAAATTGTTACAACGAATAGCCAATAATTAAATTGTTAAAAGTAAAATGTTTTAAGTCTGAGATATTAACTAGCCAAGCTAAAGAAATTTGATCGAATCCTATGATTATTTTGCTTAATTATGAATGTGTAATATTTTAAAAGAGACCATATTTAATATGTAGGACATATTTTGCTATCATTACTGTAACAATTGCTACAATGATCCCTTCCCAGACTCTGTGAATATACTGAAGGCTGCCTGGCAATATCTGCACCCTGTTTGAAATAATTTGGGCACTTTTCCATGGTTGATGATATAAAAAGTTCAGACTTTTTATGTTTTCTGTGTGGGAGAATTGATTGTAATGACTTTTAGGGAAGCATCTGAAATTTGCATGCTGACACATTGAGGTTCCTATTTTGGGCAGAATCTCTCTAGGGCATATTTAGGCATGCCTCACTCTTCCATTAGACAAATGCAGACCAGCATCACAGTAATTCCAGTTTAGTTTCTTTGGCTTATGTAGTACCTTATGATGACTAATTTTGGTGTTAGTTGCTGAACACACTATCATCTTAAATAATCCTTTCCCTGAACTGTAGTGCTTATCATGTCATGTATCAAGTAGGCTCAATTCTGTCTTAATTATTCCCATGGAGTTTTAACTCAAGACTCTGCTTTTGTCTCCCTCAGTCCATGGGTCCATCCTTATTAATGGTTTACATTTGGCTAGATGTGCATGTAAATATTTCCAGTATTTCTCCAATCACACCTCTTTTTTTGGGAAGCGCATCTTCCAACTGGGTGGCAGGCACAGGGTAGACTAACTAAGCCAGTATCACTTCATCAACTTCTTCAACTTTGTCAGCCGCTCTGAGATCTGTGTCATGCATTATATTGTGTTAGCCTTGGTAGAAAAAACATTCTGGTGGCTGACATAATTGGCTGTGAAAATGAAGCTCTCTTATTGTCATGGTTTTAGGGAGGAAACAATCCCTTTGAAAAGAGAAACAAATCCTCTGGACTTGAAACCTAGAGTATCTGTCAGACTTTCAACTTCTCCACTAATGCAAAGGCAAATTGAAGAATAGTGTTTGGAGTGGTTAATTAATGCAGTAATTGCCAGCAGTAGAGAGTAGAATAAAAAACTAACATTAGCTGGTGAGAATTATGAGATGATTTTAACAAAGAATCAGCAAATGGAATATCTTGTGGGATGCTCAAAATTACTCCTTGAGGGTAGAGGAAGTTAACTGCCATTGTAAAGCCATTGTACTTTTTTGTACAACATACTCTCTATTTGCCTTTTCTTCCAATCATTATGATCTAATTGCAGTTAATGGTTGCAATTTGGTTCAACTGAAACTGAACTAAAAGTTAAGTAAAAATATTACATTTAAAACCCCACTTCAAACTGTAGTAGAGTTATACAGCTTTATACTTTCCACAGTAATTCAACTAAGTTTCTACAGTGTTTGTATCTTGTGTAAATTAATTTTTTTTTTGGTTGTTGTATTCACTAAGAACAAGAAGAAAAAATTGCTGAATCTCAAAAAATAACATTTTTGGAGCAGCCTAACTATTCCTTCATATCTTCCTGTTCCAGTGGTGGAACTCTTTTCCATAAAATGGGAAGTAATTGGAATTAATTAATGTGCCTGTATGGATTTGTGGGAGATCTGCAATTTAACATCTAGTGCAGGGAAGATGTACTATGTTTTTTTAATGAAAAACCTTTCTAACTACCACAATTTACAGATCAAAAATGATGATGCTCCCCTTGTTATTCTTTAGTGAGTCAGTGATTGAATTGATGATTGTCATGCATTTGCAGTATAATCTGTAATTAAAAGACCACAGAAGGCAAACAGATTTAAGGCATAGATCAGTTCAGTAGTCAAGTGATGACATTTTTAATCGTGTTGTTAATTTTAACTTATTCTGTGTCAATTAGATCTGGACTAATAATGATTAGATTCCTTAAGATTCAAATTAGGCTGGCATTGAATATGCTGGCTTTAATTAATACTTAAAATATTCTTTCTGTTTGCTCATAAACAAGATTCTGAATGTAACAGACAAAGAGCAGAAAAAGATGAGACCACTGGTGAATTGTAAGAGCAAGTTCCAAATAGTGGTGAACTCCATTGTTGAATCATTTATATTTCTTTTCTTGCCTTTTTTTTCTGTGATAAGTAGGAGAGAGAATAAGTTAAAAAAACAGGACTCTGGAGAGAATTGGATTGGTGTATTTAGGAGTTAATTTATTTGTTCCTTATATATTCCCTATATATTCTTAGCAAACGTCTTTATGCAGGACACTCTTCTAAACCTATGTAAATATTGTCAGCCAATGTCAGCAGAAGTGTTTTTGGAAAGATCTGCTCTCTCCCACAGCACAGCTGCTCCTGTGTTTGTAGGCAGGGGGTCTGGACATTGTCATTTGAAGGGCTTTTCCCATCACAAGGGAAATCATTGGTGCTTTTTGGTGGATTCTTCTTTACCCAACCACCCTCATGGGCTGTGCTCTGCCTCTCCTTGCTCATGCTTTTAAAGAATGATGATTGAAATCAGTGAAAACATATATCCTGTTTACCAGTGTTTCTAGGAAAAAAAAATCTGGTTTGTTTTTCTTTGCTAAATCATATTATAAAAGAGAATAAAAAATCTGCTGATGCATAAGTAAGGTAGTTTAGCAGTTGGAATGGACACTTGGCAATTATAGTAGTTTAGAGTAAAATAAACAGGACATCAAAATGAATAATCAGAGAATTTTGACAGGAGGCATTAAAGTGAATACAAATCAATTTGTTACAATAAAACATGTAATTTCAAAATGCCACCATTCTGTGGAAGAAATACATTATCTTGTGAGTTACACAAGAGTCGAGAGCTACAGAAACCAAATAATATTACATTATTCTATCACAGAACTGTGCAAATGACAGATGCACTTAACAAGATATATTTCATATTAAGTGGCAATTCCAAAACACTTGCATGTAAGGTGCTGCACAATTAAAAATATTCAGGCACAATTTATTATGTGCAGTATACAAGGTAATAAAATTAATGGATGCACTTCAGATAATGATCTGTTTCCTCTGGGTACAGTATATTTATACAATGATTATACCAGAAGGTTTTAGAATGTGAAACATGAAAAGATTATTAACTAACCACTATTCATAAATTAATGTTTTACCAGAAAATGGGTTTTATATTGTTTCTTTGCCTGTTAGTGCACTTTTGGTATGTCTTGGTAAAGGTGCTTACGTTAGTCCAGAAATCAGTAGTTATCACAGAAGAAAGTTTCCAATCAGACAAGGAATGATGGACTTTATTAAGGAGTAATAAATTAAAATTCAGAAAGTTTTGCTTCAACTCAAGGAAGAATTTCTTTTCTTTGGGGGTGGCAGAGCACTGGAACCCTGTGCTGCCCGGGGAAGTCATGAAGGCTCCCTCTCTGGAGACATTCCAAACCCCACCTGGACACATTCCGGTGCCGCCTGCTCTGGGGGACCCTGCCTTGGCATGGGGGTTGGACTGGGTAATTTCCTTCCAACCCTAACGATTCCATGATTCTGTGAAATTCTTGATTCTCCCCAGTGGGTCAGACTTGCCCAAATGATCTCAAGTGCAAGTAACAGCCATTTTATTACATCCTACTGGAAATGATGTACTAGCATCTGATGGAAAATTTTGATTTACCTGAATGGACTGAAAAATAAAAGTTTTAAAATCACATCTTATGGAGATTTTATCTTCCTTATAGTAGGATATTCTGCCTAATGAAGGTGCACMTCTGCAATATTTTACCAAACATGACTCTGCATAAACCTGTTTTGTACTGTCCATTTCAGGAACATGARGACCAAAACCATTTCTTTATCTATGTATTTATGAATTCGCATTTAGACTCAAAAGTTAGATGTTAAATAAAATAATTAAAGAAMAGCTGAGTAATAGTGGCTATTTTCACATATTTAAATGTATCCTGTGAAGAGGGACCTATGAGAAAAATAACAAAGGAGGATCTAATGAATCTCGATTTTCATCTGAAACACAGTCCTCTCTGAATCCTAGAAGAAAATATTACAGTGAAAAGTATTATTATATGTGGAGAATCCATAACTGCACTTCTGGTAATCATAATCTTGCCTAAGGGTACTTGGGAGACTCTGGCAGCTGAAAAGGAAAGGAGGAATAAACAAAGTGATCTTTTTATATCTATCTCCCAAACTCACAAGCAATGTCTTCCAGGTTCAGAGATAATAATGAACACAATGGCAAGATAATCTGCTCTCTGTTATGAATTTACAGCATTTTTATACCTGATTCACAACAGAAACAATTGTTAAAATACAGCATAGTTAAAATCTYATTGTCTATACATATGCTTGTTCTTGCTGTTGTTAAGAGTCAGTACCTGTGTGCCTTGCTGTCTGTGATTGTTGTTATTCAGATGTGCCATTCAGGTTTATTCTGCCTCTTCACATGCTCATTAGACATTAAACTTCTAGAAAATTTAGTTATGCTACCACATCCCCAGATGCACACACACATTCACAGAAGACAAGATCACTTTTGGATTTTATTAAGATGTGTCAAAATCCTTTTTTACCACTTCACACTTCAAAGTTMATTTTATATCCTTGATCAGTCCTTAAAATGTGCTCTTCAGTTTTTTTGAGTATGATGTGGATGTGGAGCTGCTCTGACCACCACCCATTATCTCCCAGTAGTACTGGGCTTTCTTTTTTTCCAAAGTTTTGCTTTTTGAAGTGCTGTACRATTTGTTTGGCTGGGGCACCATCCCAGAGCAAAAGCATATCCAGAGAGCTGCTATCAGGTTACTGCACAGTCTGTTTCCAAGTGGGCTGTTTCCAAGCAACTCTGAATGAAACAGCCCTGAGCTGGATCCAGAACAGGATTTGCCAGAGCACTATGATGCTCCACAACAGACATGATCCCCAATTATCACTTAGTGTGGTTTACCATATAGCATACWCTATAGCAGTTCCTTAGAATATTATATTATAAAAAAATTCCAGTAGTTTTTATTACTTTTTACTATAGCATTTAGCTGTAATTAGGACACCATTTCCTGTGTACTACCTTCCAAAATTACCATGAACTTTACTAATTTTTAATCCTGGTAAAGAAATTCTCCTGTAGATTTGGAGTGCAGATTGCAAAGAAGAAAACCCATATTCAGTAGTGTATCAAAGATTACAGAAGTGGAGCACAGAAGACTTTTGTCTCATTTGCTTTTAAACATTTRCTTTTAAAGAAAAGTACTCTAATTTTTATTATTTTGATAAAAACATAGGTTCTGTTTCACTGGTTGGCTATTGTATARCTATGTGATGATGTTATTAAAAGTGTTCTTAAGCTTATGGCATTGCTCAGTGATTTGAGAATTTTACCAAGTTTGAAATCAATGTCGKCCCTATTGCCATGTGTATCATTACATGTCATTACAATTTTAAAAAATTGTTAGGGATTACATTTAAACCTCCACTGAAAAATAAATGAGATCGYTTGGTTAATATTATTTTGAAGTTATTCTGAGTTCAATTATAGAGTGATTATGAATTATGTTAAGACAAATTTTCTTATCTTTCAAATGTATTGCTTTACTTTCTTCATAGAAAGTGAAGAAAATTCCTTTTACCTTTTAATTGTTCTAAATAATTACCTTGTCTTCAATAACTAAAGTCAGTTTTATTTTATGAACTTTATTATAAGCATGATTATTGAACACCAGACAGGAACAGGCAAACTACATCAGAGAAACCAATCRCTTTGAAAATAACCATAGAGAAGCATCACCTATGGTTTCTTGGCTGTCTTCTTACTGTCTCTTAGTGGTCATTTTTGGACACTCAGGACTGGTCTAGATGGAGATTTGATCTGGTACTTTGTTTATTCCTCAGTGTTTATGATATTTCTAAAACAATGTATAATGCAGAATATATGGGTTGGATTACCAGAAACCTCTAAATAACTGTAGAATGTAGCTCCTATTAGTTGTAATCAGTCTTTTTATAGAAGAAAAGCCAGCAACAGTCTTGTACATTTAAATCTAATTTCAGTCCAGGCATAGTTTTCAAAATCCAGCTGTCAGGCATTTGGTTATTTCTTACCGCAGTTTTAATTAGCTTTATGTATTGTATCTCTACTTTTTGCTTTATTCCCATTCTTGTACTTTAATGTAGTTTATAATTCATTCCCATAGCAACAAACGTACCCAGGCAGCAACTTTAAATATTTTTGATATGCTTTCCCCACTAATGTGTAACATCTGTAGATTCAGAACTGTTATTTGGTGATAAATCATTAACTGGATTTATGAGCTCTCAAATAGAGAAACTGAATTGTTAAATTATCCTACTTTTTTTTCCCCTTTTCTTTGTAACTTGTTTATCTTTAAGCATCTTCTCTTTTTTTTCTAGAGGGTCTGAATCCTGACAACATTAGACAAGCCTCAGAGCAGCTGAAGAGCCGCTGGATTGAGTTCTGTCAGTTGCTGAGTGAAAGACTGGCATGGCTGGAGTACCAAAATAACATCATTGACTTCTACTCCCAGCTGCAGCAACTGGAGCAGACAGCAATTGCTGCAGAAAACTGGCTGAGAACACAACCCACACCAGCAACAGATCCTGCTACACTAAAAGCTCAGTTAGAAAGATGCAAGGTTAGAGATTGTTCAAGTTTTTTTTATGATATTGTGCTTCATAGGTGTTCCAACAGTGGGACAGATTATGACCCACAATGTTTCACTATAAAAATGGTAAATGGACTCCTTGGATTTACAAAGTAATTATTGAAAATATTTGTTCAAGGAAAGGAAAGACTGGTAAAGAAATAAAGAGGCAGTAGAACCCAGGATGTGGGTCTTTAAAAATATGCCCCAAATATTTTGTTATTAGGATACTTAGACATTTAGAGGGAACTGTGGGCCTAAAGTCTTTTTCACATTTCATTTTAATGTAAAAATCTGTGCATTTGGTTCCTTATTAAGAAAACGTTGCCCTTCACCTCTGTTAAGGATCTGTGCCTGAACATTGTCTTCAAGTCCAAAATTCTGCCATTGCAGATCACTTTAATTCTTACATACCCTATGTTCTGATTCAGTGTGAGTTGTGTAGTCAAATGGAGGAATMTTCTTCTGTCACAATATGAGAGGATCACAGGAATTGTACAAAAAACTGTCGCACCAATTCTCTTATAATTCTCTCAAATTGTTTTTATTTGTGTGCTATACCATCATAGAAATTTGCTTCTCTCTCTTACTGTAGACAGCTCTGTGGGTGGAGAGCTTACAAGCAAATACTGATTAACAGCAATATATTAAAGTGTAGTATTGCATTATAAATTGCATGATATACTTGTTAGTATTGCATTTTAAATTCCATTATATACTTGTAGAAGATTGACTTTAGGAAATCTCTATCTCCCGAAGCTCTCAATGAGAAAATATTGAAACCCAAATTGAGATTTATGCTATTACTTCAATTTTCAGCTATTTCCAAGATGGCATTTGTGCCTACAGAGATCTCTGTTTCTTGTGCAGAAAACTTTTCTTTGAATATCTCTGCTATGAACTGTACATTTGGCTTACTTTGCTAATTTGTTTTATATTCTGTAGTTGCCCATGTCACAGTGTACACAAGGTATAATATCACAACCCCATTGCTGTCTACAGCTTCCTGAGAAGGGCAGTGAAGAGAGAGGTGCTGATCTCTTCTCCTTGGTATCCAGGCACAGGATGCATGGGAAAGGTTCAAAGCTGGGCCAGGGGAGGTTTAGACCCGAGTTGGGAAGATGTTTGAAGAGTGTAGCAAAAAGGCTTCCTGGAGGGGTTCTGGGTGCCTCCAGCCTGTCAGTCTGTAGGAGCCATTTGAAAATGTCCTTATCAAAGTGCTTTAACTTGTCAGCCCTGAAGTAGTCAGGCCATTAGAATAGATGTTCCCTGAAAGTCCCTTCCGGCTGCTCTGTGCCATCCTAATCTTAACCTCAGCCTCTAACGTGTTACTGTGAGGCTGCTAGAAATCACTGGGTATCTTAATGTGTTACTGTGAGGCTGCTAGAAATCACTGGGTATCTTCATCTTCCTTTTCTACTTCATTTTAGTCTATACATATTACAGACATGGGTGCAGGATTATGGTACATGTGGTGCTTTTCTCTTCCTATCTTCACATGAAAAAGATGTTCCTTAGGACTGAAAATTTAATGTATAATCATTCTTATTTTCTTTGAGCTTAATGTCATGTGAAAGTGACTTTAAGGTGGCTTTAAGAACTGATTTCAATAAACAATTTTATTGGGGGTAGAGGTATCGATTTGTGAGGAAAGGTTTAAAATGTAGAATTGATGTGTATTTTAACTGAAGTATTTGGAAGCAAAACAGTTGTGTAATGTGCACTGAAACAGTGGTGATTTCATGGCACTAGTTGTTTCATTTCTTGTGTATCGTATGTTGATTTTTTTTTTTTTTTTGTTTGCACTTGCAGGATGAAGTCATTCGAATGTCAACCCTGCAGCCTCAGATTGAACGGCTAAAGGCTCAAAGTCAAGCACTCAAAGAGAAAGAACAAGCACCAGTGTTTCTGGATGCTGACCTTGCTGCTTTTACCAGCCATTTCAAACAAATATTTGCTGACATGCATGCCAGAGAAAAGCAGCTACAGACCAGTAAGTGTTGTTGACAAGAAGTCAATTTGCCTGACTAGAATAGGTGTTGATATTTTGCTTTCCCAGTTTTGTATTTGCTTTTTTGATACTAAACCAGTAGTTCAATTCAGGTGCTCTTTTTTGCAATTGAACTAGTCTTTCAAAAATAATCAGTTCTTTCCATATTTTGTATTAAGAAATCAAGGGAAGGTACACTATTCAGAAGCAAAGCTTCCGCTCAATGTAGTTCTGCCATCAAACTCATGTTAGTATGTTTATGGACAGATTCAGTGATATTTTTTGGCACCATAAAACTGTCTTTGTTTATCTGAATTATAAAACAAGGCAGTCYATCTCTGTCAGTCAGTAGAGGGGAAAGACAGCTTAATTACAGGAGTGAATCTACTCTAGATTTTTACAGAATAGAAATTTAACTCCATAAGTCTTGTCAAAGAGAGTAGCCACCTTAGCATATCTAGTTTTTTGTCATGTGGCCAACTCTTTCTTATTTGCAAGACAGAACACATGACTGCCAGTTGTACCATTATTTTTCATATTTTTAGTAAAATGAATTTTTCAAAAGGGACAAAATGCTATACCAAAATAGAAAGTTAACTATTCCTAATTAATGATAGGTAGCATATCAGTAATTGCTGTACACTTGCTGTATTAGCTTATGAAATTAATAAAGTATCAGACGAAAAAGAATACAAATTTAACTTTTTCGAACAACAAAGATATTATTTGCCTCTTAAACCACTGATATCTCTAAATTATTGTACTGATTTGAAATTTGACATAGTGCTAGCTCCTTCTAGTGGATTTTTCTAATATTCCTCCTAAATTCTTTCACAGAGAGTCTTGGATATTGTTTTTTCAATACTACATTAGTGCACTGCTGTGGTTATTTCACTTGTGTTGTCCACATATGCAAACTGAAGAGGTGATGATGCATGGGAGAACAGAAGAAATAAAATGCWAGTGTCCCATAGAAAATGATGAAAGAACAAACTGTAGAAATTTAACATTAGGGAGTGTAAAGTTTCTTCATTACTCTAAATTCAGAATGAACAACAGGCAACATRTAAAAAACATTTTATATGCTGAAATCAGTTTCCATTCTTCCAACAGAAACATAGTGTAAATGCTGGCTTCTTTACGATTTCTTCTCTGTTTAAACTTCCATAGTTTTTTGGTTTGCACACCTAATTTTACTGTAGTGAGAGACCATGAATTAACCAGYTGATTGGTCCAGTAAGGTAAATGCTGTTCAGTGCCTGACCCGTAATGCAATGGGCTTTACTAAAGTACTTCTTGGGTATTCCTTCCCCAGCCTGGGCTGCCATCAGCTCCTCCAGTGCCCTGGCCAGCTGCAGGGACAGCTGTCCTGCAGTGGAAGCACTCACCAGGCTGGGGAGAGTCTCCTGTAGTGCAGGAGAACTGAAGTCACTTAATACTGCATGGAGCCCTGGACAGTTAAACCTTTCCTTGTTTTGTACACATGGGCCATATCCCATGTCTTTATTCTGGTCTTACTTTAATAGAAAATATTGAAATTTTGTTGGAGTACTTTAGAGCTTTCCATCTTTTATTTACATAAATTATTTGYAATTAATTATTTCCTACAGATGGAAAAGTCTCCTGAGGACTGAATGATGTATTGCAGATCAGTTATAATATTTGATCCTTTTTTTTTCTTTCCTGGAATAAAACCTATATGTGTTTAAAAATATTTTTCTCTTTTGATTCATGATTAAGGTTGATTTTTAAAWTAAAAAGATATATTTTTTTGACTGTCATAAAAGGTTTGTTTATTTTATGAGTGGCACTTTTTTTTGTCAATTTTCCATTGATTCTTTATCTTTTCTGATGAATGAGGGTATTTAGCCGTTCTGTTTTTCAAGAGAAATTTTCCCTCATAAACAGTTTTCTCTAATTTTGGGAATTGTCACCCTCGAATATTTGTTTGGTTAGGTTTTGATTGTGGTTTTTGAAAGTGATGGCAGCTAAGTTTTGCATTTTTTTTAAAACATTCAGGAGTGCTTAGTAGTTTCTCTCTGCTGCAGATTTGTCAATAAAATAAAACTGAAGACTAACTCAGATTTTCTTACATTTTTTTCTCCATGACTTGATTAGCATTTCCAGTTATAAAACCTAATTTAAATTCTGAAACCTATTTGATTAGGGTTTTTTTCATTATTTTGTGGTGCTGGTTAGGAAAGAGATACAATCTCATAAAATATTAAGAACTACAACCYCATTTTTTGCACTTTACAGAGTGTCTGTATATCCGTATGTCATTTTGAATGTGATATATGCAGCAATCCAGCTCTCTTTTCTCCCCAAACACATTTGGAGTAATGTCTAGAATATTGCTATATAGAAAAATTAAAGGTCAGACTGAGCTTAAAACTGTTCAGTAATTTACACAAKGGAGTGAAATAGACAATGCTGTCAATGATTCGGGTATGAATAACCTGATTTCCCAAGGAAGTTCTTAGATTTTGTAATGCCCTGCTGGAAAAGGAGGTTTTGTACTTTATATTTACTTGTCTTGAAATTAACTGCTGTTACATCAGAGAGATTTCTAGGGAGCAGCATGGTCAGCCTCCCATTCCGCCTGAGCTCAGGGAGAGCTGACAGTCAGTGTCAGGTAAGTGAATATTCCCTGGTTCAAGCTCCCTCCTGGGTGGCAGCTGATTCATTCCAGCACTCCTCTAGTTCTGTGACTTAACTGAATTCCATTAAGGTGCTTCTGCTTTTCAGTCTCGCTGCATTGAGCTGCTACCCAGTCGTGGTCTTGATGGAGATATATGTTCTCACTGAGAGACATGTTCTGCTGAGGGAAATTGAATTTTTAGCAAGTAACTAAAAAAAAGGCTTTTGTCACAGGTAAAATTAAAAGTATCAAGGTGGAGGTGGCAAAGAAAAAGTCATATATATTTCCATTTTTGTCTGCTTCATAAATTTATGCACTGTGCTTTTCTTTCAAGTTCTGATTCTATCTTTGCAGAATCAGTAATTCCCAAAGGTGAAGTCATCATTGTCATTATTGCTGTTGTTATTATTCATCTGCATTCAAATGATGTTTCTCCTGTTTATTTCAGGAAGTACTTTAGAAAGCTTTTGCCTTCTGCGTCATGTAAAGATTCTTTAGACTTTTTATTTACCCACGCCATGTTTAAAATTATTTCACATGCACATTATTATTCTCTCTAATCCGGAAATACAATATCTTAAGAGTGTTGGATTACATAGTGCTCATGCAATTCAAACTTGGTAGAATTTTATAAGATAATAAACTACAGCAACTCTAACACTATAATGACTGTTTAGAGTTTGTCTGGAATTATTCTACTTTGGTTAAAAACTTTGAACTGCTAACTTATTTTCATGCTTTAAGTGCATTGGAAATGGGTTATAAGTGGCAGTGAAATATTAATGATACATAAAATAATCTTTCACAAATCGTTCTATACTTGAGGAAGGAAAAATTTAAGCAAATATCTTGAAAACTTCATAAATAAAAGTTTTCTTTAAGACCTGAACTATGATTTAGTAGTAAAAATATTCATTGCTCTTTGATTTAGAGGGATAAAGTTTGCTTAACCTTCTTTAAATGTGTCTTTCAAGCTGAAGATACAGTCCAGATGTGTGTGAGAATTTATTGTTTTAATAAGTAGCACGCAAGCAATTTCTTTTCTTTTTTTTCACCCTATCCATTTCCTCTGGTAATTATTTTTTATGTAAATCAAGATCAAAAGGACAAAGCAGCCTGTGAAATGAATGTGTATGAGATAATGTCCTCTACTCTGTAGGTGATTTTGTCCTTTTCCTCAGTGGTAAAAATTAATATTTTTATGGATGAAAAACAAACCCATCTAAAAAATAATTGTTTCTTTAAAATATATCTTCTCTTACAAAAGCTCCTGTTGAACTGGAGAAGGGCTTCTTTGGAAGTGTTCAAAGCCAGTTGGATGGGGCTTGAGYAGCCTGATCTAGTGGAAGGTGTCCCTGCCCACGATGAGGGTTGGAATTGGATGATCTTCAAGGTTCCTTCCAACCCAAACCACACTGAGATTCTATTATTCCCTTCTGTTTCTTTCATGAGCTTTATTAAAAAGAGAATTGGAAGTCTTAAATCACTTGCATAACATTGATCAAGTATTACACAAGATTCCTTATGAGACTTTCTGCTTAAAAATATAGGAGAAGGAAATTACGGCTTTTATCAATAAAGACCTATTGATGAATTGGTTCAAGTATTTGTATTACAAAATAATTAAAACAAAGTTGGGAAAACATCAGCCTGGTTTTACTACTGAAGAGATTTTTATTGGAAATACATGAAGTTCAATCTTGTTAATTTATTTCAGGGAATAAGTCTTTACTAAAATGGTCCCATAGATTATATTTATTGTCTTTCACAATGGTGTGATGAGCAGTGGGATTTGTAATGACTGCAGGAGAAACACATTTCAACCTATCCAGTGTGATTTGATCAGTGTTGAGATAATTGTATTCTCATTTCATTTCTGACTTGGGAAAATATTTTTGACTGAAAAATCTGGTSACAAAAACCGAGGAAGCATTGAGGAAAAACAAAGTATTTTACTCACTTGTAAAGCTATTTTCACATATTTAGGTAGTTCTGTTTATTAGAAATAAATCCTAACTAGCTACTTGAGCATTTTGTTTCCACATGTATGGACTTTCTCCAAAAGAGATATGTAAGTGCAAATGCATTTGCTGTCAGTTCTCAGGGCTTACAATGTCAGTCACACCAAAATACGTTCTCTACAAGTAGAATAGATTAATACAAACACATTATTCCCCTCTGGGATGGGATCTGTATTCTGATATTTCACAGTAACACTTTTGTGATTTCTATCTATGATATTTTGTTACAGTTCTGCCATGGACTTAGTTTTGCTATATCTAAACTAGGCCCATATTGAGGACATACGAGATCTTTCTCATTGCCCTTTTTTTTTTTCAGATGGTACAGCAGAATCCATATTAATGAGATTTGCTTATTGTGTGGACTTTAGTCCATAAATATTAGTATCACAAAGCAAATTTTAAGATAAAAAGAGGCAAGTCTTGAATTTGAGTTTATATTATTAGCATGGGGATTTTAGAGCTACATATTGGCCAGAGAGAGGCCATAAATGAGTTAGATTATTTAGACAGKTATAACTGGGTAATATGAATCCCACTGTGGGAGCTTGACTGAATTCTCACCATTGCCATCATGTGCTGCTAAAATAATAAAGGCTCTTCGGTGCTGTCCTAAAAGTTAATCTGCTTCCTTGTGGATGAAAATGCTGACACATTGTCTATCTTAAAGAATCAAAAAGTATTTCATTATTGCCAATTTGTAGTAATCTGGAAAAGTGAAGTGGGAAAACTATGGTTATACTCAATTTAACAACGCTTTCTTAAATTAATATTTAATAACCAAATTGTAAAGACACTAGTTTGATTAAATAAACATTTGTCATCCCSTTGAACTCTTATTTAGTCCATCCAATAGTAGGAAACATAACTCATTGCAATTGAATGAAATGTCTTGCAATGTTTGGATGGTTTTAAAATTTTTATTATTATTGGCAAAGTTGCAGGATTGGAGTTTGATGCAATTTGGTGGAGGGTGCTATAGTAGTTTTCATCTGTTCTGAGGTACTACCAAAGTAGCTGTTCTTTTATTTAAATGCTTGAAGTTATACATTAATCATAAGATTTTTTTTCATTTAAAGGGAAAAAGGACTTAGAGAAGTCAAACACTACATCACAGCACTAAACTCCATTTCATATTTCTAAATAAAACTGCAGTTAAGAGTTGTATAATTCTTTAACATATCTGAGCTGCTCAAATTATATCTCCCATTTATTTGGAGTGAAGAGATAAATATATGTTCTATTGTAAAGTAGAAGTTGTTTGGATAAAATCAGTCAAAGACAATACAAATTTCACTAAGGAAAGAAAATATTTAAGATGTTACTGGATGAGATGGAAAATGTTTGGATTTGTATTTCCAATAATATATTACTATTGATTTCTCTGAACAAAAATACCTTACAAGGGAATAAATTCTTGYCTTTCCTGTTACCAAGTTCTATCTTTTGTAAATCCCCAGATATATGTGATAAATCACATCAGGCAAGTCTTTTATGTGGAAAGTTTGCCATACAATGTGCATTTTTCACAAGAGAGATTGTTCTGATTTTGGGAAGTTGTTATGATATCTGACTGTAAATGTAATTTTTTTTCATGTAGCATTCTGTTGATCAACTAAAAAATTAGATTAAAATCTGAGATACGTTCTGCCACGAACTGCTGTATGATGTAAGCAAGCTTGCACTTAAAAACTTTAACTGTGTTGTTTGTCAAAACTACTTTTTGGACAGCTTTATTATTTTTCTGTACATTTCTTTGTGAAATACCAGAGARTATTGAGGAGGATACAGGAGATATAAATGGGTACAACTTCTTTTTGGCTTTTATATTCTTCATTATTATGAACAAGTTGGAAATGTTTCAGTTCCAACCAGCCATGCTATTTGTCTACACATTTTTCAGTGAACATAGAGGCAACTGTTGTTGATGGCAGAGGGAATGTATCTGCTAATGAGTTGCTTATGTGTGTGCCAGATGTTGTCTATTTGCAGTAGCTGTAATATTGACACAATAAGCACAGTTCAATAAAATTCAACTTTATTGTAGAAGGAAGATTAATTTTCTAATCTTTTAACAGGTGTCTTAAATGGAACATTTTGCTTGAACAGAAACATTGAAACATATAAACATAGTTCTTAAGACATTTCTGAAATTAGATTGTAGGTTAAATACAATGGTTTGTCTGTTGGTCTCTGAACGCATGTATTTAAAATAGTTGTGTTGGCCATGTAAGTTGTCTTCTGACCTATATTTAAAGGGTCAAATGACACACAACTCATAAAATGGTAGAGCTATCTCAAACATTAGGAGTGTGTTCGTTTTTCAAAATAATTTTGCTTCCAAAATTATTTTTTATAGTTCTAATAAACACTGGGCCTGTTGCAATGTCTTGCAAAACAGCTGTAGACTTCAATAAGGCTTGGTMTTTTATCAAGTGTCTTCTGTCAGCAAACCAAATAGTGAAGTGAAAAATTGTTTTATTTCCTTCTTTCCTTCTTTYATTTCCTTCCCTTTTTTTCCCCATTGAATGTAGTTTTTGACAGTTTGCCTCCTGCACACTACAAGGAGACAATGAACACTATACTTACGTGGATGCAGCAGTCAGAAACTAAACTCTCCATGCCTCAGGTCGCAATTGCTGAATATGAAATCATGGAGCAGAGACTCAGGGAGTTCAAGGTGAGTGATCAARCTGTGAGCAAAAATGTCTCAAATGAGAAATTTAGAAGAACAGAACTCTAGTTTGGTACATGAATCTGCTGAAGCCTGTGAATCTTGAGTAAATAATGCTCATTTTTGTTTTAGGCCAGGGCTTCAGGAGATGGTGGTTRCTTGCTTATATTGATTCCTGATGTTAAGGAATTTAAAATGGTGTTCACCATTGAAAGCAATTTTATAAGATATTGAAAATGTTAAGGAAAAGCTCTTGTTTTTCCCCATGGTATATAAAATATTCCTTTGATGATAGTTCTGGTAGTAAAACATAGATTTAGGTAATTTCATTTTCCAGTGCTGACATGAAAACGATTCTGATTTGCAAAATGCAGCACAGTCTTTTGACGCGTTTCCTGTCAAATTTACATGTAGACAAATGTGGAACAAATTTTGCCAGTGACTACAAACCTTCCCTGTATCTCAATGTCTGATAGAGTTTGCGTTCTCRGATGGCTAATGAACATATTGTTTGATKCTTATTCAGAAATAAAACCTAGAAWATAGAAAAAAAATAGATTAAATAAATTTGGGCTGAGAATTACAAAAGTTTTGAGAAGTTATAAAAAATGTTCTATCACAGATTCAGTTATCTAAGTGTTTTTTTCTCCATGTTCTGGATCTTTTCTCTTCTTCTTTTGACAGCGTCATTATCGGGTCCATAGCAAATTCCTATCTCAAATTAATGAAATGTATGTAGATCACATCTGTTAACAAGTATAAATACCTGTGGTTATATTCTCAGTTCAACTAAAAAAAACTTCTATGTTGTATGAGAAAAAAAATTCCAAATTGCTCAGTAAATCGCACCATTGCATGTTTTAGTAAAGGCGACCTCTATGTGTTGCCCGTGTTTGTRAAACAAAGAGAATTGCCTGGCACGTGAATTCCACTCGCTTCTTTTTCACAGGCTCTACAAAGTTCTCTGCCAGAGCAGCAGAAAGGCCTGACCTATCTCAGCACAACTGTGGAAGAGCTGTGCAGGAAAGGCCCTGCAGAGGTCAGCCGGAGTTACCGCTCCGAGCTGGAGGTGGTCCTGGGCCGCTGGAAGAAGCTCTCGGCGCAGCTGGCGGAGCAGTGCCAGAAGCTGGAGGAGCGCATGACCAAACTCCAGAGATTCCAGGTTCATCACACTTTTTCTGCCTCCGCTTATACCTGGTGGCTTGTTGCTGTGGGACTAAGGCAGAACACATTTAGATGCTTGCAGGAATTAACACCAAAGTGAGATATCAAAACATGACAAAAAATGTGTTTAAATGTCTGCTTGATTGTGATGAGTACAGATTTTACTTCAAATTCTGATTTTGTGGTTCTTTCTGATTATGTTGTTTCATTAGCAGAAAGCTCTAATTTAATTAAAAATTGGAAATAATGTTCCTCTACTTCTTTTTCAATGTGGCTGAAGCACTTATTCATGCATCTGAAGTAGCTGTACCATATTGACTTTAATGAATTCACTCACATAATTAAAGTCACCTGTAATATAGTAGTATCTTGTCAGCACTTTCCAGAAAGCAGAAGTGTATTTCAGGTATTTAGAAGGGCAGCGTTGGAACCTCACCTCTGTGTCTGTAAAGCTGCTTCTCACATTTTGCAGGGCTGTTTCTCACTGTTTTCCTCTCATCCTCTGTCTCTCTGACATTTTTGTCCTTTCTTAACTACACTGCCACTGAGCATCTCTAGCCGACCACTGCATCAGCCATGTCCTGTAGTGATTCCACAGAGGGAAGCTGGAACTGTCTGTGTTCAGCATAGGATAGCACCTGTCCTCTCCTCGCAGATGCCGTCCTACTCACAAAACACTGTCACATAAAAAAAGCAGGGCACTTTGCTTAAGTAATTCAAACTTTTGTCTTTTTCCTCCCCTCTGCCTCCCATCTTCAGTCCTGCCCCTTTGCCAAATTTAGAGCTTTTCACAATGATCTTAAAAGGTCCTGGGCATCATGACCATGCTCATGTAAAACACTTAAAGCAGCGTAAGCTGTTGATGCACACAAATTTTACCCCTTATATTTATTGCTGAAAGCCCTCTGGTACACATCTACTATAAAAGTTATTCTCTTTTGAGCTAGTTGAATGACTTCTCATAGAGATTATTGTTTTAGCTGCTGTAATTTATGGAATGCTTCAGTATAGGATACRATGGAATCAGTGTTCATAAACAAAATGCATTTACAATCTGATTAAAAATATGAGTCATACATTTGATCTTCATTGGTAGCAGGAGACTAATCTCTTTTAAAGAAAATCCCACCAGATAAATATTTTACCACATTAATGAACTAAAAGTATTTTTGTAAAGGTATTAAAGTTTCATCATGAAATATGGTTCTGAACCATTTTTACTGTTGGATAATGGAATGCACGGTAGATATTTCAACAGTGTTTTGGTAATTGCCATTCTGGAGTATACTGATAGCTTTTGTAYGATTAATTTTATTWATTCAGTTTATTTTCCATGATAGCCTGGGTTTTTTTAGTATATCAGTCAYATTAGGGAAATGTTCCCTTTGGTTMCTTGTCTYATAATAGTTACTAAGGCATATTTGTATACATTTTAGGACACAATCTCTATTCTAGCATCCTTTTTTGTGCTTTAATTTAGCTTTGCATTTAGCATGAAATAKCAATGTGTATTTCATTGGTGATGAAAACATTCTGATGAAAAAATGCATTCTAATTTATTTCTAAACTTTTTGCCATATATATGTTTTATTTTAATAGGTGCATCTGATTATCAAAGATGCCATTTTAAGGCAATTTTAAGTGGTATTTTTTAAATCTCATTCTACTTTTAAGTTATTAGATTACCTATGTAATGTTGCCTGGACTAGTAGCATTCCCTCTTTTCAAGTATTTGATATTAAGATTTATTTTTTAACTGCAAGAGTTAAATAAAGGCTATGGAAGTAATATTCCTATTGTAGTGCTAGAAACAGTAACTGAGAGACTGAAATGACTCATTGACTCGTTATATGGTTTTAGTTTCTGGAGTGAATCTCTTTCAGTTACATTGGCTTTTTTCATTTTGAATAGAAAGGGTGTTTTTCTGTGCTGTGTTCTGTTAGAAATATAGTCACTAGAGCATATAACTTCCAAAAGGAGTCTGGAGTTTAAATGAAAGCACAGAACATCTGATGGGTGAGCCTGAATTAAATTTCAAGTATGAGTAATCTGAAGCCATAGAAGGAAACAATGAACAAGCATGTAGTATCTAAACACAAATGATATCTAGAAGGCATAAATTTGAGACCCATAAGGTTGTCTGCTCATAGACACATTAAACTTGGTCAGAAATGGTCAAAGTACAGGTTTAAGTGTTGATGACAGACCCAGGTAAAATTGGTTTTACTTGTTTGCTGTGTTTGTATTTTCAGACAGTTCAATAATGTTGAAATTACATTGCAATGAGTTTTAGTTGTAGTGTCAGGGTGAATTACACTCTTGCCAGTCAGGTTTTGTGTGGTGCAATGAAATGTCTTTTTAATACACAGAATGACACTAGAACACTGAAGAAGTGGATGGCTGAAGTGGATGTTTTTCTGAAGGAAGAGTGGCCTGCCCTTGGAGACTCAGAAGCACTGGAAAAGCAACTTGAGCAATGCACAGTGAGTATTACCTGCCTCCGTGGCAGTTATTCAACTCTTCTCTATGAGCTGAGTTTATACAGAAGTTACACAAATTATTACTGTTCCTAAAAATAAATTCATGTAGAAAGGGGATTGCCTTCTGCAGTGTATTCGAACTTTTCTCATGTCCTGGGTTTGAAGGAAGATTCAGTTATAACAAGGAAACTTTAATGCCGGAAGGAGGCTGGTATTAAAGTGATTTTTTTAAAATGTATTTATAGCAGGATCACACCAAGAAACACAGGAAATAATATATATAGCTAGACTCTAAAGTCAACTGTTAATTTACTTTGTTGAGCTTTTGAGCATTGCTTTTTTTTTTTTTAAATCTGTATAATCTGTGCCAAAAGATCTTTTTTTCTGTRTCTGTTACTCATGTAATTTACAAACTTTTCTGATTGTACAAAAAGAACTTGCAGGTATTGTGAGATATATCCATTCTTTTTTCACTAAAATTACAAGTTCCAGGATGCTATCCCAACAGAGTTTTAAAGCATCATGAAGTATTGGTACTTCCATCACAGGGTTTACAAATTCTTCCTGTCCCAGCAGAATGTGTAACTGCAGTGAATCTTGTAATCCATGATGGCCCCTGTCTRTATGCTCAGTGGAATTTACAAGTTCTCTAAATTTTCAGGCAGGATGTGTAAATACTATGAAATACTACATATACAGTGATCTCACAGAACTGCAAGTTCTCTCATATTTTCTCTTAGCCATTGTTTAAAAAAGAATTATCGTTATTTTTCACCATTATATTGGAATGTTCTTTCAGAAATGTGAATAAGAGATCTAGGTGTTTCTTATGTCTTTAATCAACAGCAGGGAAGCRTTTTAAGAGATATGCACACATTATGTATGTATATATTTATAGTGCATACATAACATTTAAAAATTACATTATTTTATTTGGTACATAACAACCTGCCACATTACAGCTGCTCATTMCTTTTTAATTTCTTTTCATAAATAAGTCTGTGGATTGTCCTAATTTTACTGGAGATCTGGACCCCACACAAGTCAGAATCTCATGCAGACTCATTTTCTTAGGGATATAATATCTGAAACTTTGTGTGAATTCTGCTTGCCTAAACTTCTGCTTTTCCTTTAGGCTTTAGTAAATGATATCCAGACAATCCAGCCCAGTTTGAACAGTGTTAATGAGACTGGGAAGAAAATGAAGAGTGAAGCAGAGCCAGAATTTGCTTCCAGAATAGAGGCAGAGCTAAAGGATCTCAATGCTCAGTGGGACCACATTTGCCAACAGGTACCAAATCTCCTGCTGTGACTGGTTCTTTTTAAATTAATCATCAGGATTTTCATTGGCAGAATTTGTCCTTCTATACATATGCAAATGAGACTGAGTTTAGAAGTATTAATTCAACTAATATTTTACAGAGTGTAATTTAACCTGTAGCAGTATATGTAAAGTATATTTATTTATAACACAATACCTTACTATTTTTATCACAAAGATGCATACTAAAATATTAGGTCTAGCAGCAGTATGATTTATGGCTTCTGGTAACCTAGATTTCTGAAGGTGTTGTTTAGGCATTTGCCAAAACAATCAAGTTCTGTACTTAGTTTTATGTTTTCTTGTACATTGTTCAAATTGCATGTCATTACTCTGGATGAAAAAAGACATTAAAGCAGTGAAGTGTTCATAACTGAATAACTCAGAATTAAGAGTACATGCACATATGCATGTGTATAAATTAGTCTCCAGTAGTCACACAGATTTGAAAGAATTAGACATAACAGGAAAGGACAGTTCTTTTATTTTAGTTAAAGGCATTATTAATAAATAATTTTACAGAGTGAGGAAGCTAAAAATTACTCTTATTTCACTGATGGCATTTGGATTCTTATTCTTTATGGCAGTTCAAATAAAATTTTTTTCATGTTTTACCTTTAAATTTTTTCTACTTGCTCTTTTCTCTTGTGTACCTTTTTAATGTATATTTTCATAAAAGCAAAAGTGTTTTCTTTTAATGAGCTATAACATTTTCTAAAATTTTTAGAATTCACTTTACATGTGTAAAATACTCTCTCTGTATTTTTTGATAAGCCTAAAAAAAAGTTGATCTTTGAAGTCTGTAAGACATTTTATCAATCCAGTTTTGTAGTCTTTCCCCTTTCACTATTTAATTCCTATTTTGTGTGTGTGATATTAATAAGCTGTATAGCTTTGCACTTCTCTCAGAGAAGGTTCAAGTATTACCTTACAGGTATAGAAGTCTGTCACAGTTCTCTTCTGACTTCCCTGAAAATCTGCCTGTAATAATTTCATTCAACACAAGGCACAAATTATTCTGTCTCARTGGGCATTTCTGACTCAACTTCTTCAGCAATAGCTATTAAACTACATGAATAGTAAATACAAAGATAAATTTGGTTTGTGGAGGCTTCTTGAGAAGATTTGGAAAATTCARCTTGGGTTGATATGCATGCAATTAATATGACTGTGAGAGCTGACAGTTGGCAGTTGTCATTGACAATTCAGATACTCCTTACAGGTGATGGGAGATTACCTTCTCTTCTGGAGCTGGGACTGAGGAAGAGACAATTTTACAGAGCCAAATACAATTATTCTGCTCTTATACTTGCTGCTTGTTGCTCTATTTTGTTCTGTAAAACATTTATGTAGAACAGCATTTATGTTTAACAGCCAGTCCTCAAGGATGAGTAACAAATCAATAAATGTCAGAAATGGAGACCAAATACTAAGAAAAATTCTCCTGATATTACTAAAAATAAAGTTTACTGAAGCAGCACCACAGAGCAGAATATCAGAGCAATAAGCTCTGCAAGCCCAATTTTAAGAAATGATACCAATACAACTTACTATTTTTGATGCAAACTTCTTAATACTATTGAAAGATGATAAATGAAGTCAGGGACAATTTTGATAGGTTAATGCACAATTAATAGAATCAGAGAATGGTTTGGGATGGAGGTGATCTAAATTATTATTTAGTTCTAGATCCATGCATGAGCTAGATAATACAATTATATGACTCCGCTTAGTGATTGCCGGGYGATTTAGCAGTAATATTTTTCCCATTTAGATAAACAGATTCTTCCACTAGGAGGTTGGACGTTTTTCCTTACTTATTTTTAGGGTATTCACCTTTTGGAGACATTTTTAAATGGCAATCAACAGAAGATAGATATGCATATTGCTTTATTCTCTAGTAAGTTGTGTTTGAACTAGTTAAAGGCCATCTGACTTTATAGCTCAAGAGCCTTTGGTTTCATCCTGGAATGTGCTTTCAAAATCTCCTGTGGTTATTCTTTATACATTTCACAGAAGCTAATCCCTGGGAGAAGTTCTTTTCCACAGTTGTTTTCTGATCACCTCAGCATATGGTGTAAATTCTCGTTCTAGTATCATTACAGCACTCAYTCTGCAGGGCCATGATTTGCTAAAAAAAAGGATGTATACAAATGTAATACCTTTTGATTGTTTGTTATTATTATCTACCTAATTACTAGTTAACATCTGCCTAAAACCAACAATTTTATTATTGTAGGATTTAATTTGATTCTTTTCAGGGTAAAATGTTTTCAAGTTTGCACAGTAGCTTTGCTTCAAGTACTATGTAATCTTTTCTTTCTTAAAGGCCTATGCTAAGAAGGCTGCATTAAAAGGTGGCTTGGATAAGACTGTGAGTCTCAGAAAGGATTTGTCAGAGATGCATGAGTGGATAACACAAGCTGAGGAGGAATATCTGGAAAGAGATTTTGAGTATAAAACACCTGATGAGTTACAGAAAGCAGTTGAGGAACTGAAGGTAAAATATAAACTAATTCCTTCAGCTGTGTTCAGAGTTATTTTTGAAGCTCTCATTGTAAAGAAAGTCTACTCTTTCTTTTAGGAAAATACCTYTTCCGACCTAGGTGGCTTGAAGTAATTTCTATTTGGAATATGCTAGAAGATATTTGATATTCTTCAACACCGCATTGGGGTTTTTTTCCTATTTTTTTATTGGATATTGATTTGGATGTAGCTTCAACATTTTTTTAATCAAGGAATAATTCCTAAAATTTGGGTGTTAGCAGCAGTAGAGTGAAATCAGTTTTATGTCTTCTCTTTGCATTAGAATGAGCAGAAAAAAATTAAGATGTTAGGATGCATCTTGGTGTGTGCTATGTATGAATATTATGTCTTTAATATAGAAATATAGAAACAGCATGTTTTGATCTCAATTAATAAYGTTTCCTTCAGGTGGGATGAACATGACCTTTGGACAAAACAACAAATTTGTGATACATGCTTAAATATACTTTTGCTAAGCCACTGGATATGGGCTTAATTCTTATTAGAGGTGAATTGTTTGGCTTGTGCTATTCAGGAAGCCAGATAATAACTTGATTGTCATCATCATATATATAGCTTTGACAATCTATTGAACACTTCATTTTCAAGCTGTTCATTTTCCATGATTTTTCCAGTATTTGAGAGTTTCAGACCATGCAACTGGTGATCTCTTTGTTTACTGACACAAATAATTTACTGCCAGTCAGAATACACATAATATAAGGAAATTTGTGGAACAACTCATTTGTAAATAAGACTAATATCAAAAGTAAATATCTGCTTTAAAGATACAGTTCTTTTTTAGTAACTGTATAGCAAAACTCARTTTTATACATTGCACTGCATATTAAAACAGATGAAATGTATAGTTTTATATACAATCACCATTATGGATTCCTRGTAGATATTCTGCACCCAGATGAGGTACAGGAGTGTTTAGACTGTGGCACCTTGACCTAGGAAATTACCAGATCATTTCTCATGATGTCACAACATTGAACATCTGGATCAGAATTCTGCGTTCATTCTACAGCCTATTTCTTCGCACAGCTAGAGAAGAGGAAAGTCAAGAGCAACTTTGTAAGCTTCCTCTAGCAATGGCAGCCTGATCTGATTCATGGACTTACAGACCCAGAGAGGAAAAACAAATATTGTCAGGAATATGGTTTTGATTTGATGTTTTCTGGGCAGGGAGTTCTCATYGTGAATTCCTGTGAAGTCCTGTAGGCACAGATGACACTTTTTATAACATCAGTGTTTGCAGTTGTGATATGATTCCAGTCATAGACACCAGAAAGCACTCAGAGGAAACAGTACTGAGTATGAAAACCTTTTTCATGAGACCACATAACAAGGAGGAGGAGCAAAAGTGTGGGATATACAATAGAGAAAAAACATTTTCTGACTTTCTTTTTAAATTCAAGATAATAAAGACAATAATAGTGACAAGAAGTGTCTTTTTTGTTTTTTTTTTCTTGGCCATTCTTGTGATTTTACCATTAAATCTGGATACATTACTTTATAACACAACTGATTTTTTTTTTGGTCATTTGTGGTTCATAAGTTATGATGCTAAAGGTGCTTGGAGTACTTCTGGGAGGGGGAAAAAAAAAGTTCTGAAAGGTTTCATTAGTCTGAGAGCTCCAGAACACTARATGGTTGTGAGATGCTAAATTGCATTGTGTATTGGCAACAAAATGAAACAAAAGTTTTTTGGATGCATTCAAGATTATTTCAGAAAGTCTGGGAATTGAATGTCTCCTGTTTTGTTTTGTTGTAGTGTTGTTTGTGGTTTTTTCTCTGTCTAGAATTCTCTCAGAGAATTCTGATAGGTACTAGAAATAATTTCCCTTCTTAAATCAGGACTGCAACTTCTCTTTTATTCCTTTCCAGAGAGCAAAGGAGGAAGCCCTGCAGAAAGAAGTGAAAGTGAAGCTTATTACAGATTCCGTGAATAACTTTATAGCAAAGGCTCCACCTGCAGCTCAYGAGGCTTTGAAAAAGGAGCTTGATGTTCTAATTACCAGCTACCAGCAACTCTGCAGCAGGCTGAATGGAAAGTGGAAGACTTTGGAGGTTTGATATCTTGTCAGTCTTGTAATTATAGCCCTTCTAACTGCAAGGAGTAAGGTGGACAGCACAGCTGTATTATCATAGAATTGTGGATAGCCCAAGGCTATCCTTGCTTTATGAGCCATATTCCAAACACCCCATCTTATGAGCTACACACAAAGTTATTTCGAGATCATATCTTCTGGAGAGTTGTATTGCAAGAGAAGACTGAGCCACAGCTMTACGATCAGAGACAGCAATGGCTGTTCAAGCTTCTTATCCCTTCTGAGATCAAGTCAGAAATCTGGCTTTGTAGCAGCCCTATGATGTYCTCTTCATCAGCTCCTCTAGGCTTCTCTCTTCCATGGCTAAGGGTTTTGACTGGRTGGCCCTGGAGCTGGTCAGGTGGAATTATCTCAGCATGGGAACAGCGCTTGCTCTGCTGGCAAACTGAATATTTCCCACGCATTTTGAGTTGACCATGCCATTTTGACCAACTCCATTGCAGATTCTTGCCATGGGACTATTTTTATTTTATACAGTAGTAACAATGAATTAGGTATCATTTTTTGTTGTTAGTGTTGCAAGAGCTAAATTCTGGTGGTGAATAATTTGCAAGAGCTAACCTCATACAGGACGATAATGCACCAGAGTAGAGTTTATCTTGTCTAAATTTCACTGTTGAAAATTAGGTGTGTAGTATAAACTGCCAATCTGCATTTACCTTGATCATTGATGATGTGTTGTTGCATGTTAATATCCCTCTATAACCCTCATTTGATGTGAGCAAAGTTTGATGAGATGAATGGCACTCTGGGAAGGTTGATCTGCCAAGAGTGTAAAGCATTTCAATAACATTATTTTAATTTGTACTAACAAAACAACCTAAAAATAAACCAAAAAAAGGAAAAAAAATTATTTATGGAACATTTAAATGTTTTGTTTGTGTATAAAGTGCCATTTTTATCTGCTTATTTAAGTATCTTCAGGCAATGTATAAATAAAATATTAGACAATMATTTAATTTCAGGAGAATAAAAATATTTTACAATATTGTGTTTAGTACTCTAGCACTTAAAAGGTCTATAAATTGCACTAAATGTGGWTTAGAATTAATTTCCATAGAGATTTTTGTCTGAATTCTTAAAAGCTGGCGTTTTATGAACCTGTGATTTCAGTAATTAAAATATTGAATATATAAGGRATCTAAGTGAATTTTTATAATAGAGACATAAATTTCTAACATGGGTCTTTAAAAATTCTGCTCACTTTTATATTTATATAAGAGAACTTTACAGAAAGCATATAAAGTGGATAATACATGAAAAGGAATATTCAAGTTGTGTTTTGCGGAAGAGTTGACTTTTTCATGTTATTTTCTATGGTTTTGCTCCATTTAATCAAAATTATGGTTTTCTTTTGTTTTATATTAATTTATATCAGAAGGGTGCTGGCAAATAAAATCATATGGTCCCATAAGCTTCAGATATCAACCATCTTGTTTTGGAGAAGAAACATTAATGTTTTCAGTATTTTAACGCGTGAAGATCTTCTTTGAAATTTTCAACCTAAATAAACCTTTTCTTCATCAGGAGGTATGGGCATGTTGGCGTGAATTATTGTCATACTTGGATGCAGAAAATAAATGGTTGAATGAGATTGAACTGAAACTCAAAGCAACTGAAAATGTCCAGGGAGGTGCAGAAGAGATTTCTGAGTCTTTAGATGTAAGTGCTGACTTAAATAATAACCCAGTCATATGTGTTGATAAATTGTAAATTTCATGTCATTCTAAACGAACTATGAACTAACCTTACACATGAACAAGGTGCAGAATRTTTCAAAAGTTCTAATTTCTTACTAGAGTCAACAAATGAGGTTTTGAATTCAGATCCACCTAAATCAAAYAATCATTAAATGTCTTGTGCTGGGTGTCATATACAGTTTTGGTAATGCTAAACTAAACATTTAAAAAAAAACAAAAACAAACCCCTCACTTCAGCCAGTCTAAAAAATGTTGAAGGCTTCAGAGAGGACAAGTTACCATCATAACAGTGCAACCTTGTTTATTATTTTTCAATCTTTATAAATGGAGCCTTTAAAATGAGTAGAAATTAAATTAATGCTTGTGGTGCATCAAAATACAAAATACTGCATTGATAATCCCCTTTTGYTGTTGAATTTCACCCATTTAGATATTCAAGGAGGATCTTTATATTAGGGTACAAGTACTCTCACTAAACTCCTTAGGCATAGTCCACATCTTTAAAATTAAGCATTAAATTTATTGCTATATGAAAAACCCTTGTGCTTTRTAATACGTAGTACAGAACATTAGTTGGTATTTAATCTTTTTTTCTCTACTTTTATTGTATATGAGATGTGAAATTTCTTATATTTTCAAGGCAAATTGGGATTGCTTTGTAGAACCTTGTTTACAAAAAGGAAAATAAACTACTTTTTTGACTTTTTTCAGTCTTTGGAACGTTTAATGAGACATCCAGAAGATAATCGCAACCAGATTCGGGAGCTGGCTCAGACTTTGACAGATGGTGGGATCATGGATGAACTGATCAATGAGAAACTTGAGAGGTTCAACAGTCGGTGGGAAGAACTTCAGCAGGAGGTATATTTAGTGATCATCCTGCTAAGTAGAGGACAGTCTAACACCATTTAAAAAATAAAAGAGTTATTTTGTTGGTACAGTTCCTAAATAGGTCACAGTTCCTAAACAAATACAATTTTACATTAGAAGCGGTTTCATGGGTGTGGTGGGCTAACTCCAGCAGGCAGGAAAGCACCACGAGACTCCACATCTCCTGGAACTTAAGTGGAGATTATAGAAAAGGCAAAAGCAAGAAAACTCATAGATTGAAATTTGGATGATTTTATAAGAGAAAGAAAAAAGGGGTAAAAGCAAGTGATGCAGAAGAAATTTCCTCCAGGAGACTGATTTTCAACCAGTCCCCATACAGTGACAATTTTGGAAACACTTTTCCCCACCTCTTTTTGTTGTTGAGCATGGCCCTGTGTGGTGCTCAGGTCATCTGTCCTGACTGTGTCCTTTCAAAGCCCAGCCTGCTCCCTGGAAGGGGCAGAGTGAAGAGGAAAAGACCTGGATGCTGTGGAAGCCCTGCTCAGCAATGGCTGGAACATGCCTGTGTTACTAATGCTGTTTTGGCCACCAGTATAAACCAGTGAACCACACAGGCTGCGTTGAAGAAAATTAACGCAGTCCCAGCCAAAGCCAGTAAAATGGGTAACCCCAAAATTTCAAAATTGGACTGACCTTTTAGTGGATTTAATATTTAATTGCATATTTAAGATGTTTTCGCTGACAAAACTCTTAGTGAGAAGCAAATTATTTTCAAACTAATTAGGAGTAATATCTGTTATAGATATTATTTTATTAAAAAATCAATAAGTGTATTTGTATAAATGAAAGGGTTAAAAAGACACTTCAATATAGAAATGTGTAACACAAGGAGAGCCAAATCTAGCAATATGCTATAAATATGAGGCAAATATCAGCTCAGTACTTTGGTAAGGATCAGAAAGAATTATTAGGGAAAGACCTAGCAAAGGATGTAGACAGCCCCTTTATGACTGTAACCAGAACATGCTTGAAGATAAGGTACAAATACTGTCAAAAATGACTCAGTTACAATGATAGAAATGATGCACAAGKGCAGATTTTTGGAAAGCAGCTGTATTAGAAGGATGACAATCTACCATGAAAATGAAAAAAATRTGTTTCTTTCCTGGTGCTAGAAATATACTTGTTTTTGAAAACAGTGGAAGTAAAAACACTGCAATAAAAATTATAAGAGGGTCTTTGACTGTTCTGAGAATAAACTTGAAGGATGGGGAGGGAAAGAGCCTGGTGGTACTTCTGAGGCAGTGCAGGCATTCACATAATTCTGTGTAGCTGGACAGTGTCTGAAAAGTAAATATAAATTTCTGTATACCTTCTCTTTTTGTAGCCCTTATTTTTTTTTTATCATCTCACTTCTGTTTGAAAGCAGATTCACTCTCTGGAATTCTGCTTCTTGGTATTTGTTATTTTTTTTACTGACTAGAAGACTAGGAATATGCAGAAGGCTTCCAGGGTGTGAGAACAACACTTTTAAATAGTCTTTTTGAGTGATAGTTGAATACTGTTCAGTCATCATTCATAGACATTAAATCAAAATTCATAAAGATACAGAGACTTATTTGTCAAAAGCACATAATGAAGATGTTGCGTGAAATTCTGGAAACAATTTGGATGAGTATATAGGCAAAATATATTAGAAATGTATTCACTGCTCTCCAATTTCTTTCAAAAATAGAAAAAAATTGAGGTGGAAGTCTTCTTTAAAAGCTTCTTTGAAAGCTTGATCAGATATTGAGTAGTTAAATACTAATAGTGAGGTCTGAATGTGAAGTGGAAAAACATGCTTTTTTCTTCATAGGTTCCTGATTCTGAATTTTCTGTGCTGTTTGTGTAGTCTCTTGAAATCCAAGCAGCATTCTCATTGTATTAAAATATATTGCAGGCACATAACACAAATCTGCTCATGTTCAAGGTCACTTCTTCAGACAGGCTAATTGGCAGTCCTAAAGAGGTGATATTACTTGTTTTTATTTGAATAATTTTGCAGGTGATTACCAAGACAGTAAGCTCATGTGGGCAGAGACTGATATGTGAAATATTTATTCATTGCTAATAGAGCAACCAAGCCAACTCACTTCTATATGAATGATGCTGCAAGACAATGCATCTTTGCTACTGAGATGGAGATTCATTTTTAAAGGCAGATAATGACTTCATGTTTGTGTGCCTTATCTTCTTTRGTTAACAAAGAGTGAGTGTGTTTAGTTTGCTTTTGAACATTTGGGGCTGACTGATAGCAAGGTATACCCTGTCCTTACTTTTCAAGGACTGATTCACTTAMAACTCTGTATACGGGATTTAAGAAACACTGAAGAATTTCAAGCTAATATTGCAAGCAACTATCAATGTTTAAAGTAATTTACATCCTGTCCAGCAAGCTTCAGAAATGTCAGTCAGATATTCTTGAGATTGTTCTTGCAAAAAACTGTACAAAACATTATTGTTCACATGGGCTTTACACTAGACTCAATTATTATTGTTGGGTCCTGTCTCTTAATTCATTTTAGGACTCCCCTGAAGATTATCTTTGGTTTCTTTCAAAGAGCACACATTAATCATTTGACATAATTTTTCTGTTTTACTTTYCTCTCCAGAGGAGAAAGAATATTTCATACTCCATGTCCATATAATTGCTTTAAAGGCTGCTAAGAAGATGGCTTTTACAAGTTCTGAGGCATTATCTGCTGGCAGTGATAACCTAAAGAGATAGAAAAGTCTTTGGTATAATTTGCTGGTTTGGAATTCAGTTGATCAAAGCTGAATATCACTTAATGGCTGGGAGGCAAAATATTTGTAGCCATCTACTCAATAAGAACACTGGATAATACTCCTAGAACTTGCAGAAAATTTAGTTCTAGGTTGGAGGGTATTAAAAATTCATGGGTCCAAAAATAATGTTTTGAAATTAAAAAAAAAAAAAGGTCTTCCWAATTAAAGTCTAAGTACAAACATTAAACCACTCTGAGATTAAGTAGAGATTAACGTGTTTGGAGTTTGATGCAAGGGGCACAGAGAAGTTGTGATATATCTCAGTCACAACCATTATATCACCAGGTCAGGCTAAATTTTAAAGTAATTTAAACAAACTAGGAAGGAATTTTAAAGTTTCCTAACTTTTAAACTTYTCCTGTGGCAACATTTCTCAATAGCATGAGAGTATAACTGAGACAAACAAACCCCACCCAACAAGCCAAGATTTCTCCCTTTCTTAACAGGCCYCTTTCCATGAGCTGTAACTTATAAGATAATAAATGAATTTATTTCTGATTTCTAAATAAATGTACCCTGTAGTAAATTGCTGTAAGTTTCAAAATATTTTCTTCTGTTATTCTTCAACAGCCCAACTACCAAGTACTGCTTCAACAAWATTATTTGTTTTTAACCTTAAAACTCTAAGCGATGTCTTAGAAACTGCACATGTAACTGATGCGTTATATAGATAAAATGTGTTATTTAAGCAAAAAGCAGCAATATCTATTAATATAGCATTGTAACATTCAACATGAAAGAATTAACTCTGGTCTTTCCATTAATTCTGCTTTTTATATGGATAATATGCAGTGTTGCTATTTTCTGCATTTAGCCTTGACCTTTTGTAAATTGTAAACCGGTTTATGCAGGACATCATATCATAAAAAGTGCTGTGTTTATCATCAAAACATTAAAAATCTATAAAAACCCTGTATAGACTTAAAAAAAAAATACATATTTTTTCATTTCTCTTTCATTCTGATAGTTCCTAACAGTGGATTTTTTTTCTTTGAATTAGTTTTCCTTGACAGCTGTCAACATTTTGCTGGCTCAGAAATAATTAAAYTGTTGTTTATTTTCCTGAGATTTTCTATTTAGCAGTTAACTGTCAGCCACTTCTCTTTTAAGCCCAAAGGTTTCAGCTTTATTGACTATGATCTGATAGCAAAGCTGGAATTTCTTGTTATGTTCTCAGACTCATTTAACTACCGTGTTAAGCTATCTATTTTTTTCCACAATGGAATAAAAAACCYATACATTTCAGGAAACAAATAAACAAATTGAACCAGCCAGAACATCATAAATAAAAATATTTTTATATTATAAATATTTAAAATTTCACCTCTGAACTCTCACATGTCTTTAAAAAATAGGCCCACAGACAGATGTGAGTTGGAAGGACAAATTTGAAGCTCAGGTCCACAGATGTAAGTGTGTAAAAGGAGAACTCTTTTTTTGTAAAGCATTCTAATGCTTGTGCCCACCAACAATTATTTTTTACTGAAAGAGAAGAAGGTGTCTTGTCGATATTGCRGCATTCCCCTTGATTGCATTTATTCAATGTTCTGCAATGCCAGTGGTAGTACCAGGGACTACTTAGTGAAAAAAGATTAGAACTTTTTTCTTCTGTAAGGTCTGCTTTACTGCAGCATTAAGAGGGTGAGAATATGAATGAAATAAAACTAAACATCTCTACAATATGATGATCAGAAGATCTGTGTAATGGAGAAATATGTTACATTGCAGGTGTATCATACCTTTTATAAGATTACCGTACAGATTTTCAATCCATTTGTTGTGGGAATTCAGTGAGGTCAGATATGAGCTTGACTTTAGATGAACATGCAAGGCAGGGTCAGTTTCCAGTAAGCAATACTGACAAAAAAATGTAAGTAGCACCTACTGATAAAATCACCACAAGTCTGAAGGTACTATTTCCCGAAATTCAGCTGTGTGTCTCTTCTCCCATTGCCAAAATAATTCCTCTCTTCTACTGCTGCATTCATGTCTTGGTCTGACATCATCCATTCATTCACTTAAACCATTCACAGCTTTGGGGAAAGATGTACTTTCACCTCATGTGGAAGAGGCAAAATGTCACACAGGTTCTCAGGCTGGAATCAAATTCCCTCTGAGGACAATGAAAGGGGAATTTTCTGTCTTTGTATGTGTGTTGTGTGCACATAAACACATCACACGCATGAATATATATTTATCTGACTTTATATTGTTTGAAATGCAAGTGTAAAAATTCAGTTAGACTCAGGTGAGGATTGGTTTCAATTTTTTCTTATGCTTATCTGCTATTTAACAATATTTGGTCATATTTGATTTATTTGATAATATTTTATCAATGAGTTTTGGAATAATTTATTTTTTCCAGTCATACTCTAATATAGGATTTTGATATATATAGTTTCTGATTATATCAGCACAAAGAYGACAATTTTTCAATCACCACTTATTCTTTATAGGATTTTAAGTCTTTGGAAATTTGCATGCATTCTACTACTTCATTGCATGAACTCACTCTGCTTCTCAGGCTGGCAGCAAATGTATCTGTACTTTAAAAAATCTCTAATTCCAAAGAGTAGTTAGCCTGGGACAGCATTTAACAGAGGTTCAGAGCTTCAGGTGTTGTTATAAAACTAGTTCATCAGATAGATATAACACCAAATTTGTGTCCAGTATTTTGAATTCTCCAGAAAGTGCAGACACTTATTTGGATAACTCATAAGAATGGAACCTTCTAGGCGTCTTATTTTAAGTGGTGAACTTCTCTCCACGCAAGGGCACTGCAGCCCTCAGGRGGTATGGATTCTGCAGTGTGTTAGTCCTAACAGTGAACCACAGAGATCAGTGAAAGCAGGGAAGTTCTTCCATGGTTCTTCCATGCTTCCAAGAGGATGACCTTACCCATTAGGTGCAGAAAGCAACTTATCCTGTTTCTGATCTAACATGTCTTTAAATCCACCCCATAGTGAGGCAGGTGGGTTGATAGAGACGTGTCCTGGCCAGCCTCATAAATCAGCAGCTAGTAGTGCCAAAGTAAACTGAAGCAGTGTTTTTTAAACTCACTGCTTTGAACAGGCTGAGAAGGTTTTTTTGTTAAAATTTCAAATCAGATGAAGGTAAAAGTCATTTAAGTAGCAAGCCTTAATACTGCAGTAGGGTAATAATACCTTGGTGGTTTAGGTGCTCCCATTAACACTGACAGCATGAGTCTGATATGCAAAGCTGCTCAGTTCCAGAGAAGGTTCCTGGAACTTGCAGTGATACAAGATTATCTGATCAGTTGTTTTGAAATAGCACAAAGCAGCTTACAAAAGCAAATATAGAAAATGCTTGTTGGATTCCTATCCTTTAACTAAGTCAAATAGCTGGCAAGAGTGCTCACAAGAAATCATCTTCTTMATTTGTTATACATGGAGCTCTGTGAGAATGTGAGCTCTGTGAAGAAGGTGCACATATATCAAATATTCTCACTGAATTGCTGAGAGATATTTTTGTTCARGGCAAGAGTGTTGTAATGGGTATGAAATCAAATTAAAATATAGCTGGCTTACCAGAGAGGAAAAGTGTGATTTGACTTGAAAAATGGCAGGATACCTAGAAATGTTATTTAAAGGGTGCTTGCTTTCACCTTTGATTCATGTCAAATTMAGTTATTCACCTTATTCTGTGGGCAGCAGTATGGCTGGACTTCTACACAGAAAAAACTGTGCTGTATTTGWAGTTGTTGGTAATTATTGTGTGCTTTGTATAAAGCAGAAACTCTGCGAGGCAGTAGCTGGGGTCCAAATAAAATATGAGTCTGTGGGTAGACACAATGACAGATGAAAGAATGAACCAGGTTATTTGCTGCCTGATAAATGCCTTATTAAAGTGTTGCAAATACTATTGAAAGTTGACTCATTTATGTGAAGTGTTTAATATATGTGTCTTCTAAGGACAACTTGGATGGAGAATTTATTGTCCTGATTTGTTAAACCATAAAGTGAGCTCCTTTGAAAGGAAAACATCCTTCTCCAAAAAAGGATTGTGTGAGAAACAGTGGTGGCACTGCTGGTGGAGTAGAAGCAAGATTCAGCTTCTTAATTTTTTTTTCCCACAGGAGGAAGAAAGTAGGCATTGCCTCTTCCAAACAGCTATTTATGCTTCATATAAGAGAAATCCAGCTCAACAGAGTMTTTATCCCTCTCACTTACTGAGGTGGATTGCTTTGGATAGGATTGTGATGACAGTAACCCTATTCTCAGTAAACAAAGTCTCTTGAATTATATAACAAGATCAGGAGGACCTCTCTGCCTCAGAAAGAAAGACAGCACTGCCAGGATAGTTTGCTTGTGCAGCTTTGCCATCTTGCACTCTGAATAGAAATCCTCAGTTTACACTTTGGTTTTATTTGGGGATCCTTTGCTTTTTAGTACTTGTCTGTGCATTCTGAGTGTTGTTTGTTTCTTTAGGAGAAAACTGAATGGGTGGCAGAAAGATGCGCAATTTATCCTACAAAAAGGTGGATGGGCACAAGTCAGGAATCCTGTGTCTGATTCTTTGCCTGAACTTTTTTGGGAAAAAAAAATGTGTGGAAAAAAATGTATTATATGCATTATTACTTTGAATGCTGATAACATTGTCATTGTTTCCAGGCYGTGAGAAGACAGAAAAGTCTTGAGCAGAGTATTCAATCTGCACAGGAGACTGACAAAACCCTGCGCCTGATCCAAGAGTCTCTGGCTGCTATTGACAAGCAGCTAACAGCCTACGCTGCAGACAGAGTGGATGCAGCACAGGTCCCTCAGGAAGCACAGGTAAGTTAGACACAGGTTGAGCTTACATGTTTACTAGTTTTCTTAATTAACCAAAGAGTGTTTGGTTGTCCCTCAGCCTCTCATTAAAGAGGATTTGCAACATGATCAGCGTGAAAGTGCAAGCAAATTTTGTGTGGGATTACTTTGAGAAGTTTAAGCTACTCTCATAGAAAAGTCATATTTTCCTTCTGATTTATATTATATACCAGTCCAGAAGATGTAAAGAACCGTAAATGTCGCGGAAGACTATGCAGTAATTTTAAAAAGGCAAGGATAGACAACATGGTTCAGTGAAATGCAGCTCCCTTCCTAGAAAAAGGAGGAATCATCATCATCCTCACTACTCTTACATGACTCTTTTGCAAATTTGATTATGTGGTTTATTAATAAATTATTGAAAMATAGAAAACATTGATAATTATTTCATAATGTGTGCATAAATGTACTTATATTTCAATTTTTATAGCTCATGGAAGTTCAATGGAAAAAGCTTTTTCTAATCTTTACACATGGTTTATTTAGCTTTTGAAATAGAAATGTACATCTAATTATAATTTTTGCTTTTTCTTTCTTTCTTTCTTCTGTAAGGCCTGCTTTACTGCAGCATTAAGAGGGTAAGAATATGAATGAAATAAAACCAAACATTTCTGCAATAAAACTATCAACACTCTACAGTGTTATATACCTCARTTTCTCTGTTAATTCCATCTAAATATAGACAGTCAGATTATGAAAGTAAACAGGGAAAAAAGCTACAGGGAAGTTTTAAAAGAGTGCTTTTACAATGATATTAGAAGAGATATTCAATAAYGGGTTTCTTTAGAACTTTACATGCCTGTAGAGTTCTGAATAATTCTAAAAAATAATAATCTTCCATAGAGTAGAATGATCTTAAATATATTCAGAGCTGAATATATGCAGCCCTGAAAATAATTTTTTWAATGTTACTATGTCTTTTAAATTAACATGTAGATAGGTGTACCTTTCAGTTGCTTTTTGTGTGTGTGTGCTTGGAGTACATGCAGATATTTTTATGTGTGTGTTGGGACTTTAAGTGCTATATTTGGAAAATGGGATCACATCTGGATTCATTCTTATTTTGAAAATAATTTTTATCCTACTTTATTTTCTTCTAATTTATATCAGTATAATATCAGATTTAGAAAAAAATTGCTTCAGTTTGAATCCTAAACAATGCTATCTTTTGACTCTCTTGAATTAATTTTCTTCTTCCTAGAAATATGAATTATGTAAGCAATTTTTTAAAGAGATAAAAAATAACATTTTTGAAGATGTATCACTTTAATTTCTCATCTTGTAATAAYATGAAGGGAACTCATAAGAAAAAAAATTGTATGAAAATGTAGGGTTTTTCTGGTGTGTTTGGACCCTTACATGTTTCACATGTCCCATGGATCCATATGATTTATGTGCATTGTCAGGTACCATATTGGGAATTACTACAGACTGGGTAAGAGGAAGTAATTCAAAACTTCAAAAAGTGAAGCAGCACAAAACCCAATCAACCTTAATTAGCACACTCTCATAAGAAGATTTCAGCTTAGTCTCTTTGTAGAACTTGTTATTTTTTTGGGGATTTTATTGTCTAATGTCAGCTTCACCTGATTGTATTATATCCACTGTGGGAAAACCAGCATAGAGACTGCTGAGTTTTTTTCCCTTTTATGTTTTCATTTTATGGTGCCAGTGAAACCTAATGAAAAAAAACTTAATTAACAACTGAACAGGTCTAAAGCAAATATTGAMGTTCTCTGAAGTTCAGTTGTGAATCTCTTTAAAATCCTTAGAGGGAAAGGGAATAAACAACCATTTTTAYGTGGGTAGATAGACTGAGCCATTCCTCCAGCAAAGAGCCGCCCCAGCCAGTGGCAGAGCAAGCAGATCCTGAATGGCCACATCTCCTGTGGAGCTCTGCTGGCTCCATTCTTTTGTAGAGCTGGAAACAGTTCATTCATGTAAGGTGYCTACAACTGTGTCTGCACAGCTGGAATGGGAATCTTCCAGTCAGTGATGGTGYTTTCTGGGCAGGGATCAGTTTATCCATGCTGAGGGATTTCAGCAATATGTGTTGCATTTCTAAAAGAACACGTGGGGGAAATTTATAATCAGAAAGCTGCTGAGCTTGGGAGCTCTGTGTGTTTGCTTAAAAAATTTCAAATTCCTTTAAAGCATTCATAGGAGGAATAATCTTTGTTTCAGCTGATCAGAAATTAATCCGAGGGAAAAAATTATATTTAGCTCCTCTTTTTTAAGTGAAATGATCAGTTTAGTTCATTCAGAAACTTGATAGAAAGAAAGGGGAGACCAATGTGTGCTGCTCTTAGGATCACTTTTTCAATGTAAATTCTGTGTGCTTCTTACTCCACCATGTGGCGCTGAGACTTTAATGCTAGAAAGCCAATGTTACCCGAATTATTTGGAGTACAGCTAAAGATGTAACAGCAAYCACACAGATGAATCAGATTACTCAAGGCCAAATTATGACAAAATCTTGAGTGAGGTAAAATCTCAAGCAATATTGCAAAAGGAAAGATTATTTTTTTGTATGCTTGATCTCATGATCTCGGTGGAAGAATTTTTCATATTTCTTAATTTACCAAAAAATACAGAGAATGAAGTCATCATCACAATAATTTGCAGTTGGTGGCTTTTTTTAAAGTATTCTTTAACTGACAGGAGTTAAAGAATACTTTAAAAATAAATCTGTACTGAAAATATTACATTTGTATGACAAAATATTTTTCAAATAATTATTTGTAGCTTTGTTATTCAGTGACTTTTGATRGAAGAGAGAATTTCTAGTTTGTATTTCTGCTTAGTCTGAGTGACTACATGAATATTTTTACATTGTGGGAAAGAAAATCAACTTATTTAATGTCTCACCTGCATGTGACAAATCACTTTGTCTTTTGTTCTCCCCAGCCAACTATATAAATTGTGGTGTGGAGAATAACTTAATATTATGTTTTTGAAAAGTACAAAAATAATCTACTTTTGCAATAAAATCCTTGCATATTTTCAGTTCTGTAGAGTTAAGCATGACATGCCTGGCTGTTTTCTAAGTGAAGGTGCCTATTATACTGTTTTTATAATATCTTTGTCCTTTGTTCAGAACTAAAGTTAATGGGATGATACAATGGCAGAATGGTTCAGTTGTTCAAGATGTCACTTGACAAGATGATGCTGTGCTTCATTGCCTTCAGGCTAATATTTTGGGACGAAGAACTCACACTTGTCTACTTAGGAAAGTGTTTAAGTTATCTACACTTTCCTTTCCTCTGCTGGAAATTGTGAGGATTGTTTTGTTCAGCCATGTGTGGATCAGTGGTCAGAGGGAAGAGCTGATAAGTTTTATTCAAAAGCTTACATTTTGTTATACATTGAGTTTGAATATTTATGCAGATTTCTGTACTATGCAGGTTTGCTCCCTCTACAAATCTCCACAGTATCTGAACATTGTGTTTTCACTGCATTTGTTGTGTCCAACTTGCTCAGTATTTTCTAGTCAGTCATGGTTCTACCCTATTCCATCTTTCTTTTCTCATTKGGACTCTCCAGTTAATATTTCTTGAAACTTAGTGTCGTAACAAAGCATACAGTTTGAGTTAAGAATTATCTATATGTCATTTGTGCTGTAACATTATCTTCTATGTATGTTATATGCTTTCATATTAATATGAATAAAAGTTTTGCAAATTTCCTGAAAGATTGCCAGTGATAGCAAATGAGAATTCCTAACCTGTAGGACACAATAATTTATGCACACTAGTATTGCTTGGTTACACACAGTGCATTATATTCTGATGTACTAGAAATTAAATGAAGGCAAGTTTTGCTCTTTATTAAAAAAAAACAGAAAAGAAATAGACAGGAACCACTGAAAAAAAAGAAGAGATGGGGATAATACAAGAAAAAAATAGTGTTTTCTTATGGATGTTAAGAAGTTCATGCAATAAATTGGTGAGTCAGAAGGAACACAAAAGTCAAAGTGGTMATTTAAAATTGAATGATAATGGACATCACAGGCAAGTGTTATAAATTCTTTTATATCTGTTAATGACTGATTTAATTTTTCTGCCTGTGAGCAACAGTAGSAAATAAAAATAAAAAAGAAAAAAAGGCTTTCCTTGCTATAARCCTTACTAACTTTTCTTTTAATCTTTCCTCTAATGTGTTTGTTCTCTCCAATTCYACATGTTGATGTCAGAGAAGATGACACTTCATCTCTCTCCTGCAGATCAATTTAAAATAATAAGGTAGAACAACGTCTATGCAGTGTCCCATAATGCCTAATTGCTTAAGCACYACTCTTATCTGTGCTGTGTTGTTYTGACCTATTCAGATAAGAACTGTTCAATTAYGAGCTTTTCAGAGTGACTCTGAGGTTGAACAAAGTAAATTGGAAAATGCAACCAAAAACTAATTCTTTGTTGAGGTGGGGAAGCAAACTGTTGAAATGCTTGGTTTTATATAGTATCTTTTTTAGCATTCAGACTGGCTTCTTCCTTATGCAGTTCTAACATTCAAGGCATGAAAAAATTTTTTGGCTTCAGCTACTTACTAAATCACTACCTGTTTGGTTCATGTGTGGCACAAAAATGGAAGATAATCCTGTTACAATTTGGACACACTTCAGGGGGAAATTTTAAAATTAGACAAGGACAAAATAAATGCTCAACAATTAAATAAACCTCCTCTTCTTGATGGAATCATTATTTCAATTGACCATTTGTGTTTTCTCAAAAATTAAATATCATATTTTAAAAATTTATATTTTTTGCTCCAGGTGTTTCTGGCCATTCATTAAATAGCCCTGTCAAGGAGAACTCRAAATATGAAAAATCAAAAATATATAGCTATTATAATTTTAGAAGAAAAAAATCTAAATTTGGGGCTTTCTGCTAGTCATTTTGCTTTTACAAATACTTTGCTTTAGAAAAAATATTTTAATTCTCCAAATAGTACTGAATAATTTAGAGTCATATATATATTCTTGCAACTAAACTTAGGAAAGACTTAATGGTTTCGTGTATCTTTCTTTTTCTCTTAAAATTTACTTTAGTACATATTCAATATAACTTGTGAAAACCTGCTTTCAGTTAAGTGTTGAAATGCATAAGTGATTGTCATGGTATACAAATCATTATAACTTTGTAATAGCAGTATAAAGTAGGCAGCATATGGTGTACCCAGCTTTGTACTTAATAACCTATGAAAATGTGATTAAAAATGCACATATATTAATTTTTACTATTAAACTTACTGTGGTGTTAGATAAATTTATGTACATATATTTCAAATTAKAGCTGGTCTTCAGGGCATCTGAAAAATGCTATATGCCATTAAAAAAAAAGATTAAATTAAGAATCACTTTTTAATGCAGGAGTAATGGCCTCAAATGCAGCTCATGATGGGAACATAGCTTTGTGTCCTTACTTCATAGGGTTATTCTTTTTAGTGGTGCTGTCTAGCAATTCTGCTAATAACAATTTCTTATTTTCTAACAATTTAAACATAATTATATGTGAATCTTTCTGAAGTATCAGGAAGATATTTTCTGGGACTTCTTTTCCATTACATTGCACTAGCCAACATTACTTCAGTTAATTTTGTCTTGTATGGTTGATTAATGCTGAACCAAAAAAACCTGATGTTTTTCTTTGGATCACGCTCTGATTTTGCAGACAGACAATATCAAGCAATATGAGTTAGAAAATACATTAAGTTAGTATTATAGTATTATTAGTAGTAGTATAATAATGAATTGTGTGTTGTTGTGCTTTTAGCTACAGAAGACTGACAGAATTTAAATTCTGGTCAGTTGTATGCCAAAAATTGTGTACTATTTTACATATAGGACAGCTCTCTAAGATGAAGGTGATGTGATGCTTGCAGGATACTTGATCAATTTGCTCTCAAATTGTCTGGTGATACTTGAAAATCAGAAGAATTAAGAATAGTGAGGCGAATAACTTTTTTATTTTTCTATGATTAATTTTTAATATTGTTATCAATGAAAATTGTTGTTTTCCTACAGAAAAAAAATAAATCCACATTCAGTCCCTTAACATCCCTTGTCACCCTCTGCTGGAGCTGCTCCAGGATCTCCATGTTTCTCTTGCCCTGAGAAGGCCAGAGCTGGACACAGGACTGAGCAGAGGGGCAGGGGCTCCTCCCTCGTGCTGCTGGCAGGGCTCTACAGACTGRAACTGCTCTCCAACGTGGTTCAAAGTCAACTGGTCCAAATAATTTAAATAGCATACAGTTTTCCCTCAAACCTTGCTGATTGCTGTCTTTGTTTTCCAACAGAAAATACAATCCGAGTTAACAAGCCACGAGATAAGTTTGGAAGAAATGAAGAAACGAAACCGGGGTAAGGATGCTGCCAAAAGAGTCCTTTCCCAAATTGATGTGGCACAGGTGGGCAAATTTTRTTTCTACCATTTTTCCTTCTCTCGTTCAAATTAGTATGAGTGGTACTATTACTCTACCTTGAAGTGTTCTTAAGGTATCTCTTCTGCTTTARGTAGTCCTTTCTCGCCAGAAAATCAGAGTGGACAAAACATACCATCCGTATCTTCTTCCTGCTCATTTTTTTTATCCCAGCCTTCCTGTGTCATTGGCAGCAGTTCTAAGGTGTGCAGGACTGATGTTGCCAACTGGCAGGGACACCATGTGATAGGGGGTGCTTTGAATATGCCTACATTTTAAGAGATATAATTGCAGTRGGGCTTTTCTGATGTAAGTTTTGAGGTCTTGGAAAATATTTACTGTCAAAATAACTTAAAATATTTGGAAATCTTTAATAGAGCTGCATTTGAAATACAAATTATGCTGAGATGTTCAATTCAGACATCAGTTTAAAATGTTAGATAATGCATTATTTCATCTAGCTTAATAGACACAGACCTTCTTAAAAATTAGGAAGACTGAATAACCAACAGTGAGAAATACACATTTTTACCCATTAATGATAGGTTCTTGATTATTTTGCTGGTTTGTTTTTTCTTGTTGTTTTGTTAGCTTTTTTTTGTAAGTGGCAAAACAAATTTTCATAGTTTGTTAGAAAGACAATTTAATTATTCCCATTTTTGATCAATCCCTGTCAAGTATTTCTAGGCACCTCAGTTTGGGTTTTAATTTTTATTATGGGTATCATTAATTGCTTTTTAGCAGTTAATTATTTGAAATCAACAGATTTACTTTTTTTAATGTTTCATCTTATATGCAGGACTASATTTCTTTGTTGAAATTATTTATGTTTCCTCAGTTTTCAGCCTTTCTTCATACTAACTCACCTTCTGATGGTCTCCATGGCAGCTGTGAAGTTGCCCATATTTCATCAGTGAAATGCAGGCATCAGATGACTGTGTAAATAAATGTTTATGAATTCAACTACATGCAAGAGAGCACAACCCTTTCCGGGTGCCTTTTTTATTAGTCCACCTTTCTGCAGACTTTTTTTTTCTTTGTAAGGTTTCTCTAGTTGATTATGTGCACACATTTGAGTTTTGAAAAATTGGTGGAGGYCATCTTGAGACAATTCTTTGCTAACATTAGATAAAATAAAAACAAAAAAGTAGCAATTTACATGCATAATGGAAATATCAAATACCAAAGCAGGTAGAAGCTGAGCCCTTTGTTACATATATTTATGACTATACTTGATTTTAGGCTACTGAGCTCTCTTGAATACCTTCCCATCATTATGCTACCTTTAGTGATAAAACACATTTCATGAAATCAGTTTTCACTTGCTATTTTCTGAATAGCATTTTCACTTATAAATAATTACCTCTTTTTTTTTTTTTGCACTAAGTAATCTTTCTAATTTGACATATTTATTCTATTATTCAATTACTTGGGCATAAAGTAAACAACTATGAAAATAAATGAATGCATTGAGATTTTGAAGCAACTGYTAATGACAGCCAAATTTATCCTGGCTTTTTAGATTATTGTAGGCTGAGAGATGAGTTCTGATTTTTAAATTTAAGGGGAAAAATGTGACTAGGAAAATAAAAATCTATTTCTGCCATAGTGGTATAGCACCTAGTTAGTCCTAACAGGCTGAGAATTGTTACATGAATGTAAAATCTTTTCTAATGAACGATTATTTTTTACAATTCAGTACTGAATGTTTTTTCTGGTCAACTTTTTGAATACAAATGTCTCAGTTCTCTCTTTTCTAGACAGACAAATGTTTTAAAGYATACTGATACTTTAAGATAAAGGCCTTTCATTTTCCTGTAATTATTTATAAATTTTCTATTTTAAAATGACTTTTTGAAATAAAGTGAGCAGAAATAAACACATTATTCAGGTACAGTATGTCTTTATACATGATTTTTATGCTGTGACAAGTACAAAACACTTTTGGTTTCTCTATGTTCCAAATTGTTTCAAATACCCACTTTGATTATTTTGCTGCTTTTAGGCATTGATGTAATATTATTTTAAAACTGTTAGTGATAAATATAAGTATATAATATAGCTGTTATGGTTATCTGAGGGAACTTAAGTGAGTGTGCTGAATGATAAATTAGATCCCACTTGTATATCAAGCTTATTTTCCCCCCTACATATCATCRGTACTTTTCAATTCTTGAGTGACTCTTCACAGATGGCTTTAGTTTTCTCTGCTATTAATATTGTAATTCTCTCTCTTTCTAAATAACTTTTAATGTATTGACCAACACAAATGGTAACTGATACAGACATGGCAATGCAAGATTCTCACAGGATTTGACCTTCCTCAAACTGGAGAGAGTTAAAAACAAATTACATAGAAATTTAGTGTATGCAAACACACTGAAGAAAAAATAAGGCCACTTATTCCTACCCTTGTTCCCTACTTTTATTCAATTGTCCACTTATTCATAGACAGAATAAGTGGACAATTATCTCATTGGATCTGAATTTCACGAAAAGCGTTAAAAGAGGAAAGTTGTTGGAAGGAGCTGCTGGATATTTACACACTTTTCTGTGGTGCTCCAGGTTGTCTGCTGCTCATGATTTCTGCCTCCTTTTCAGAAATCTGATAGATGTGGGAAGGGTTTTTATCAATGTATAGACCAATTCTAAGCCTTGTTACTGTTTTTCCTCAAATCTGTATGGCACAGGTCACACTGTAGTGGAAGTGTCCAAGATTTGAAGATTAAAAAAATGCAAGTATGTTTGCAAATGCGGAGTTCCTATTTAATTACTTAGCTATTTCTTAGTGACATTTGTTCTTTTTTTCCTTTTTGTTCCCAAGAGAGTTGAAAAACTTATTCAATAATACTTCACTCTTTACTTCTATAGAGAAATTTGTTCTTTTTCAAGTAGATAATTAAAATTCCTTTTCTTTATTTTTAATTATTTCCCCTTCCCCTGAGCTAGGGATCATGTGAGCAAGCAGTCTAATTAGTGCACAAAGATAGAAAATTGTGAAAATGGTGAAATTAGAGACCAGGCTTGTCACAGTTTTTTTTCTGCCTTCAAATTGCTTTCTTTTTACTCTAGGTTAGGCTTTTTTTAAATTGAAATATAAATCAATTTTATACTCTAAATCTTGGGGTTTGTGCTAGACCTACTTACTGCCAAGCCACATTATTTAGGTTTCTTTGAAGGACTAAAAGTTTCCTTCCTCATACCAAGAAACAGCAACTGATAGTGTTGAAGAGCATTCACTCTGCAATGGGGATGGCTTATCCTCAAATCATTAAATTTGTCTTCTCCCCACACCCCTGAACATTTTACATATTGAAAAATATGAAATTTCTCCCTTTCTTTATGTGTGTATTCAGGCTCTTTAGCCAAAGGCTCTGCTGCATCCAGTGCCCTGGATGATGGAAGAATTTTTATTCCCCAGGGCAGACCCAAGATTTTYAGCCACTGGCATTTTGAAACATTGAAACATTTTATATTCTTTTAATAAGAAATTGCTGATTGACAATGTATTCCAAGTACTCTGTAGCAGGACTAAGACTTGTCTTCAGCATTGATTTGATTTCACACTTTCTACTTGCTCATGTTTTCTTTTCAGAAAAAGCTGCAGGAYGTGTCCGTGAAGTTCCGCTTGTTTCAGAAGCCAGCCAACTTTGAACAGCGCCTCCAAGAATGTAAAAGAGTTCTAGATGAAGTGAAATTGCAGGTGCCCAAGCTGGAGATGAAGAGTGTTGAGCAGGAAGTAGTACAATCACAGCTGGATCATTGCATGGTGAGTATCCAGGGTGCTGTCTTTCTATTTGCTTTATGCAGAGAAAGGTAAAAATTAGAGATTATTATCCTTAATGCAGATGAGAAACAAAGTATCTGTTACACAAACAAAAATCCAAAACCCAAACAAACAAAAACCCCAGAAAAAYAACAAAATTTCCCTTCAGAACTCTGTATGTGCACTTTCAATATGTGAGAATGCCAATTAGGATYCTTTTCTAATTCCCAGTTCCTGTCCTGCAATTGAATTTATCTCCCCATATTGGCTCTGTTTTCTGCAACATCCTATAGTCATGGAACTCTGTTACATAACCAAAAGACATRTTATGGAACACAAATCTATTTTAACCAGGAAACACAAAGCAAAATGGAAAACCATAGATTAAAACTTCCACGAGATGGCATGCTATGGCTTTCTCTCAGTTCAAGAGCAAAAGATGACCTGAATATGTCCTAAAGAATATGAGGAAAATCTGTACATATCTTTTTAATATCACTATAATCCTGCTTCCCTCAAATAAATAAAGTTAAACACTTCATTTTTGATGATGATCATAAAAATAACATTATAATAGCAAAAGTAGCTGGGGTTTTCTGGGGGGTTTTTKGGTTTTTTTTTKGGGGGGGGGGCTTTTTTGGTTTGGTTGGTTGGTTTTTWTTGGTTGGTTGGTTAGTTGGTTTTTTGKTTTTTTTTCCAACTTTGTTTGGTTTGTTTGTTGGGGTTTTTCTGTGGGTCRTGTTTTTACTGGGGCAATGGCATGCCTGAAGGTTTCCCCTTCCCAACCTCCTTCAGATGTAAATGTAGAAAGCATTTAAATTTTAAAAATGAGCATGGGACAAGTCAATGTTATTGCTTTACATCTTTCATTTTTCTTAAGTGAAAGAAGAAAAATTTAGCACTTAAATTCATATTCTTGTGAGAATGGCATTCTTATTAAAATGATGTGGTAGTTAGAAGCTCTGTACTGAATTAATATGTCTTCACTCAGCAGCTGGCTTTTGCAGCCCTGATGTATTTTGTGGAAAACTTATAGTGATTTTAGAGCATCTTTAACTAATAGGATTCTCATAATGATCCTTTTTTTCAAAATCAAGTTGTAGTATATATTCAGAATTTAGACAATTTATGTGCATCATACAACAGCTTCCTAATTTGTTCGCCAGTTTTCAGGAATGAAGAATTTATTATCATATTTAGCACCTAGAAAGGAGTTAGACTATATACATACTACTCTAAGTAAATAAAGWAGTAATTGTAGGTCCACCTCATTTTGTCACTTTTATTAACTAAWTTTTTAGAGTACGACACTTAATAAATGTGGGGGCAATCCTCCATCCTTCCAGTCTCTAGATTTAGCAGTATGAAAAAATGACAGATTTTAAAAACTAATGAGTATTTGTAGTTCAAAYACATCCAACATTCTGTATGAGTTGACAGAAGATACCTGTTGTTGTTTTAAATGCKGCATTCTCTAAGTTTTAAAACAACCTCTGTCCCAGACTAAACCGATTAATAATGATGTGTACTTTCTYATGTATAACATTTTATAACACTAAAATTAATTTAGTTATTAGTTTAGTTAATTAGGCTTTAGTGAGGTTGAGGTTACTGGTGGTAAAGATGAACTGTTCTGAATTTGGATTCTGAATACTTCCAATGGTCTTTTCTAGTTTTCATGTTTTAACGGTGGTGTTTCACTTTTATATTTCTATTTTATTAGAAATTATATAAAAACCTGAGTGAGGTGAAGTCTGAAGTGGAAACAGTGATAAAAACTGGGAGGCAGATTGTTCAGAAGCAGCAGACTGAGAACCCAAAGGAACTGGATGAAAGGCTTACAGCTTTGAAGCTGCAATATAATGAATTAGGTGCAAAGGTAAGTTCTGTGTTTTTAATATAAAACCATGTACTAGCAAAGTGAAAAGTAACCTCGGTGGGGTAAGTAAATGGGATTTTTCACTGGGTCCTTTCAAGGTTATTCCAGTGGGAGAGAAGGAGTGGAGGCAAAGGCAATCACCAGCACGACTATTCAGTTGCTCAAAGGAAAAAAACAACAACCACCTAGAAAAAGAAAAAAATTCCTCTATTGCAAATCAAAATTCTAGTTGCTTAATATTGTATTTTTTTCCCTGCTAGTTTGTTGGTTTTTAGAGTTCAGATGGGGGATGTTGTTTCATTCTGATGCCTCAAAGAGTCACTTCAGATTAGGAAATTACTTAGATCAAGTTTTACTTATAGGGCTGCTTCCTAAAAGAGAAAAATCTACTACCACCTCTAACTGTATAGATCTTAAAGTATTTAATTTCCATTTCTTGCTGTTCAAAAATCTGTTGAAAAAAAAAACCTCTTGCCACTGGTGCTTTCCTCAACAGGCACTTGTGCAAAACCTAAACAGAGTAGGATGGACAGGGACCTAACCAATATTGACTAGAGTCAGAAGAGACATTGTGGCATTGTCCTAAAGAAGACTTCATTTAAATAATTCAGTTAACACATATCCTTCATTACTCTGTTTAGTTTCTCTTGCCCTCATTAGAACTATTCAAAGAACTTCTGAAAACTGTAGGRTGAGATTGAATTTGGTGCTGTGACTGGATGAATGAAAATTGTGAATGACAGATAATACCTGTCTGTTTATTTCTAAAATTTATGCGCTTGAAAAACACAAAACAGGACAGGAAGCAAATTCCTAATTTTAAAATTATAAATTATTTAAATAATAAATTATTAATAGCTAGGAAAATGAGCCCATGGTAGTACTGAGAGCCAGTATGTGCTTTAAACAGATAATGAGACTCAAACCCTGGTGACTACAGTATGATAAAGCAATAAGAGTTATGTTACTTTTGACAGAGATAATACTCATTAGGGAATCTGAATTAAAACAGTTCTCTCTTTCTAGAAAGTAAAGGTATTAAGAGACATCAATCTTTTGAGTGTCAGGAAAACTCGAGTCAGCTTCAGTAGGTGTGGATAGCTGTCATTTGGGATTGGATATTAAGTTTGAGCTCTCCATTATTTTAGAAATAACTGTGGCATTTATTCCTGCATTATGTTTAACTGAACAGCAAACAGGTGCTATTATTGTARGAAACCTCTCCTATCTAATGAAGGGATGAAAATGTACCATTAGGGAGCCATTAGTGACTTGAAGTGAGCCATATTGCAAATTGATGTGTCTCAAAAATGTGCAGTGCTGGGCTTAGCTCTGCTGCCCTAGGTGGAATTTCTTACATTTAATTTTACTCAGCATGGTAATTAACAGTTTAAGATAAAGTCACAGAAGCCCAGATGTATAGAAATAAAGGAATTGAATAGCTATTATCAGCACTAATTGATTACATTGAGAAAAAGACCTTTTATGAGAAAACTAGCAATCGTTATAACTAATAGTAAGTCACAGGACTGAAATTTATGGTCTGAGGGAAAAACACATCTTCAAGCATAGGTTCACTGTTTGTGATCTTGCAGGTACTATTTCAAGAGACCCCCTCATAAAAAAAGTAACTCGCAATCACATTTTCTAAATCAGAATGCCTTTAGAGGGCACTGTTTCCTATTTTTCTGTAGAAAATGCATCTTTACATTTGAAGTACTAACAAACTGATTAATCAGTAACCTCTGGATATATGCAATGTATATGGAGATAATGCATTATTTATATAATAAACACACRTTATAGATGTATATAGTAACACAAATATTCTCTCTCTGTTTTGACAAGCATCAGTAACTTCATTTTATGATATACCAGGGGTTTAAAATCCTTAAACAGGCARTCAAGCTCAGGATAGTGCACTTTGCATTGTATTGCTGCTAAGTAATRTTATTTAYAATTGCTATTACACTCTTCAGAAGWAGAGGTGGAAAACCTGGCTCCATGTGTGAATAGAGCCCTAARAAGCTGAGTTTTATGGTCCTTCTCAGGGATTTACCTCTTGGCCGGACTGTAAGTTCTGTGGTCTCATTTAATAAATTTGGCATGCAAGAAAGCACATAAAGCATATTCAGTGGAAAATGTTATGAGATTTCAGTACTAAGGCTTTACAGAGTGATAATAAATTATCAGGAACACTTTATAGCTTATTCCCTGGGCAAATCTCCTCTCTCTTCTCARGGTTAGCAAAAGCCATGTACCTAACCTTGTAACATCCTGTTGCATTTTAAAACTTCAAATTCTCCRTGGCAGTCGATCTACAAATCCATTTGATCATTATACCACTACTTGTTCTTAATGGCAAAGTAGAAAATAGTTTTAGTAGGTGCAGTTTTCTACCACTGTAGAAAGTTTTTTCTATTTAAAATTACTTAAATACAATTCAGCAGCTACAGTCTTAACATAATTACTATTTGACATTCAAGCTAATTAGGAATTTCTTTTAAATATTAGTGATCTATGGGACACTTTGAATCCTACTTCTCTGATTGGGTTTTTTTAAACTTCATCACRGCATAATTTATTATTTTTTATTTTCTGCTACTAGTTGCCTGTTGTCTATTGTAGTATAGWCTCCAAACTAAGATCTCTTAATTTACTTTCCTGCTTTCTCTACTAATTRTGTAAAACCTTTTCTTCTTCAACCTGAAGAGTCTCAGGGCTTGCAAGAMATGCTGTATTTTCCCTGTTTTTTCAAAGTGCGTGTGAGACAGTCAAGGCAATATAATTACTCAGCCTTCCTTCCAGGTACCATGTACCAAGTTTAAAAGAACTTTAAAGCAGAGGTCATCCCAAGTACTTTACATCCAAAGCATTCAGAAAATTAAAACCTTAAAGTTAAATGTGCTRCTTTAGTTTGACATTATTCAGTGACATTGTGTTTCATGTTTWGAGGCTTTCTTTGACTGGTATGTCTTTTCTTCCATGTAGCTTAGCTACACAGAAAAAAACCTTGAGGAATCCCAGTTCCTATGTGGCCACCTATATYAAAATATGCCATTTGAAGAGTTTTGACATCTATTTTGTGTGTCTAGGAAAACCTGTTAGTTCAGTTGTTCTAAATTAATTTGCTATGCACAACTTCAAAACAGAGGAGGAGGTTTTTGGAGCTCTGTTAGTAGTTCAAACTCAGTGCATCTTTAGGTACATAATTTTCTTGTAGGWTTTTGCATTCTAGCAGCAGAATTACTGATACTGAGAGAAAAAAAAAAATCAAGATGTACCTGTACTAAAAGTGCGCCTTCACCTGTGGAATCCCAAGAATAGATTTTATAGAAAAGTGGCCTRTGGAAAATGTTACATGAACGCCATCAGACCCGTTACACTGAAGGGTTAATAAGCAAGATTATTCTTTCTGCAGGTGACCGAAAAGAAGCAGGAGTTAGAGAAATGCTTGAAATTGTCCCGGAAACTGAGGAAAGAGATCAATGCCCTGACAGAGTGGCTTGCAGCGACAGACGCGGAACTGACAAAGAGATCAGCTGTGCAGGGGATGCCGAGCAATTTGGATGCTGAAATTGCCTGGGGCAAGGTAAAAATGTAACACACACACATGAATATTGCAGAAAGGTAGATTTAGTTTGTAATAAAGAAAAATAATTAACAATTCTGGTGTTTTAGTTAGTGGAACTTCGTGAATGTTTTGGCTTTATCTCGCCTTTRCGTTAGCGCTCAGAAAAGTTTAAACCTTCTTGTCTCTTCAGAGATCAATAGCACAATTCACCTTCACGTTGCATTAATCTTCACTGAGAYGAATTTAAAGTAAGAATTTAATTTTTTAGAGTACTATAAATCAACCACCCAGTATCCACATAAGAACAGATACCTTACACCATTCTACTCATGGTTAGAAAGGTATCAAATAGTACATGAAAGATTAAAGATGCCAGAACACTATATATTCTATGTGTTCACATAGCAGCCAGGATATTTGTTTTCTTGCTCTTAGATTTGTAGCTCATTTCTTTGCATTCTGAGGGCTTCCTACTTCCATGAGACTTCACCCTGAACTCATCTTTCAGGTTAAAACTCAAAGCCTAAATCAAAACTTTCCTCAAAATCACAGTTTAGATAAACATCTTACAGAAACTGACTAATGCAAGATGTCTCTATAAAACAGAGTATTTCTGTGTGATGCTAAAAATTGGCATGTTATTACTCAACAGTAGCTAATCTGTTTAATTTTCTGCACATGTAATAGAAATCTAATCTAGCTAAGGTCATAAACAAACCAAGTAATCATTATTCACACATATCAAAAACTGAATTTTAGAGTGCGCTATGGTCAACATTATCCAAAACTTCAAAATTTCAAATAATAGTGTGCAGCCAGCAGCATTTTGAACAAGTGTTTCTATATAATTTCAAAACCAAAAAAAAAAGCCCCTTAGTATTGGAGGTTTGTAAAAAAATAAAAATCACTTCTGCTTTCTTTAATGGAGAAATCCTCTAAACATTTTACTAGTTTCACTATGCATTGTAGAAATAATAATGAATTATACACAGGCAATCTTCCTGATTTTTAATGGCAGTGAAGATTCAAGGCACTTGAATAAAATTTGTTTTGTGGGTTGKTTTTTTTTTTTTGTTTCTACCTAATCCTTTTGAGTTTCTGAGCTTGATAAAGTGTCTTTAGCCTTAAAACGGAATGATGATTTGCAAACTAATAGCAGTACTAGAATAACAACAGTTAAAAAACCCACAGTCTACACATCTTTTGTTAGGTTTAGAGTTCTTTTTTTTGATCATCAGTCCCTAAGAAAGACAGTATTTTAAAAGTGATATCGAAAAATATCAACTTTCTCTCTTACTAAATTAAAATTACTACTTTGACTACTGCAGTTTTCACTTTCAAATCACAACCTAAATCCCTGCAAGCCCCATTGTTCTCTCTTATGGTTGCCTGATGTTTTCTCATTTTCACTTGCTGCTTTTCCTGCAGTAAATTTTGTGCAGTTCCTCTCATTTCTTTGGACTGATATTGTGATCTTAAAATCACACAATCATGAAGGCTGGAAAGACCAAGATCCTGGAGTTCCACCTTTGGCAAAACACGACCATGGCAATTAACCACAGCACTGAGTGCCATGTCCAGTTCTTTCATCAACACTTCCACGGATGGTGAATCTGCCACTTCCCTGGACATCCCATTCCAGTGCTTAAATACCCAGTTCAAACACCCCCAGCTCCCTCAACTGCTTCTCACATGACTGAATCTCCAGACCCTTCCCCAGCTCTGCTGCCCTTCTCTGCACTCACTCCAGCCCCTCAATGCCTTTCCTGTAGTGAGAGGCCCAAAACTGGACACAGGATTCGAGGTGTGGCCTCACCAGTGCCAAGTACAGGGGGACAATCCCTGCCCTGGTCCTGCTGCCACACTAYTGCTGATCCAGGCCAGGTGCCATTGGCCCCCCTGGACACACCTGGCTCACGTTTATAACTGTCAACCAACACCCCTTAATTTTTCTGCTGTGCAGCTTTCCAGTGACTCTCTAACACCAATAGCAAAGGAGAAATGTCAGAGCTTTAAGATACAAATTAGAAAATCTTCATGTTTTAACATCCCCAAACTAACATGCTGGGTAGTTAGACCATTCTCCCAGTAAAATAAAAATAATCTTCAGTGGTGACTACACAGTACAGTTCTACTGAAACATGCACTTCATGTTCCTGTCATACATACGTACATATATGCATACATGCATACATACATCCATACAGATGTATTTAGTTTCTCAGGGGTTTAAAGAGAAAGATTTGTCCTTAATATCGCTTTATTGTTAGATACAAACATTAATGATTCAGAAGTTGCATAATTAGGACCTAAAACCTGATGATTAGTGCACCTGCCGAGTGGGAAGCCTTTGTTACGTCTCAAGCTTGCTACAACAAGTACAATGTATTCTTTATCTGAAGACAATCAAAAAAGGTAACAAGAGCTAATTAAAATAAGAACTATTAACACGAAAAAATATATCAGACGGGAACCATTCCACCTTCTAATCTTAAAGAGTGCTGTTGAGTATTGTGAATTCTCACTGGGAACTGATACATATAGTTTTGAAGGAAAAACTGGTAAAAAGCATATTTTGGCTTCAAACACTCCCCAAAGCCTTCACTACAATATAAACTCATGTAGTACCTCAGCTCTTCCCTTTCAATCAGCTCATCACTAAAATAAGAACAAACAACTTTGGGTGAGAGCAGCTGCCTCTTGGCAAAATACATATGTACAGAGTGGATTTCAAAATTCCATTTTAATATTGACTTTTAAGAAATATAAACAAATATTCACATACATGTAAGCAGACTTCTAATGTGGAACAATCCAACAGGTAGTATATGTGGCAAATCCTGGACTTACAAGTGTAAATATTTACAGAAATTATGTGGATCGTGCTTTTTCCTAAAGAATCTGCTCCCACTAGGAGACAGTGCTGCATTTTATCCTGGACACTTTAAAATTCTTGTGGGGACTTCATAAATAAGTCCGATGCTGCTACTCCTGTGTGGATTTCATTGAGGCATCACACAAAATTGTACATCAATAATTTAGTCCCCAGAACCAGAGCCTCAGAACAGTAGCTGATTAATGTCACAGCTTTGGGCTTTGGACTTCCTGGGTAAGTAGGCTGCCAAAGACAGTAACCAATCTAATGAAATGCACTGGGAGATGAATTAAGCCCAGCAGATTCCCATTGTGACAAAAGTCTGCAAAAAAACTAAGATGGAAAATGGAGAGAGAGAGAGAGAGGAGAATTCAATAGTGCAAATGAACTGAAAATTGGATGTGTGCTGCTGTCGATATATCTAAGCAGAGAGCTAATAATCTTTTTTCTTTACAGGACAAGGAAGCAGTTATATTTATTAGTGCACTTATTTCAAATTCATTTTCAGCACCCAAGTCTTCTTAAAMGTGAAAATAACTCAGAGGGTTACAAAGATAATTATAGAGTTGACAATAAAAGAAATCATACATCTGAACGTTGTCTTCAAGGTATAAACACCTTGAAGTAAAAAGGAATGTCCATCTTGAGTAGGAAAATAAGCTAATGAARGATACCATTAATCTGGACATCAGGGGAAATGTGGTATTTGTTCCCGTGTAGAATTTTTCAAGGAATGGAACAAAAACTTGGCTGAGTTATGAAATGAGATGGGCAATATACTGAAAACTGTAAATCCTGCCTTTCTGCTCAGTAGAGACAAGTTAAATCTTTCCATTTGAATTCAGCTCTGTTTAGAATAGATAAGAAAAATGACATGCGGGTGGAAAGATAGTCATTAAACATCGTATATTAGAAATCCATTTATAATTAGAATTCTGATTTAGTGAACGTATTTATCACTGAAGACATTAACAACTGCAGGGTTTATTTGTCTTTTAATCAGGAACTGGACTGATAAGAATTAGATTGCCAGAAAACCATGTTCTTAAAAAGGAAATGGCAGATGGTAATACCAGGAAAATTCTGTATCACTCCCTACTATCAGCAGTATGACTCTGCCAATGCTTTAATCTGATTTTTTAACACAGTGTGTAATACCAGTGAGTATAAAGTTGACTTGAAGTACTTAGAATTACATTTAGCAGCATTTTTCCTGTCAGTAATATCCATAGAAGAAGACAAACTGTAAATTGTGTCAACTGATTCATAGTCACTGGCCAAAATGCAATAAAAAATAAAAGATGTGCTGTAAATAAACAAATAAATATGTATAATCAACCACTGAGAAGACCATAATGTCAGCTTCTGATTAATTCTGCAATCCCACCTGTGAGAGCTGAGCCACCAAATTTCTTTTAGAAAGATTCTAATTGCAGAGTATTTTGAAGTAATACAAAGATCACAGGCAGTGTAAAGGCACACAGAACTTTTGTTCACTCATTCATTGTTGTTGTGTTTTTTAATCTACATATGTTAATGACCATCATGACTAAATATACTATCCCCTGCATTTTCTTACAATTCTGGTTTGTTCATCTTGGTACATAGTAGTTTCATCATTATAAAATATAGCTCAGAAGCTGTTTTTGCACATCTTCAGAAAAACAAACCAAACCAACAAAATATTGAAATAATAATTAAAAAAACCCAAAACAAACAAAAAAATCCACAAAAACACCAAGAAACGCATTTCTATGTAACTTCTGTTTTCAAGCCCAACTAATTCCTAGTTGGTATTTGGTGATGGGAGGGATGTACAAAAAACATCACAGTAAACCAAAACCATCAAATAAAACAAAAAAACAAAAACAAAACAAAACGTTTGTAACTGTTTGTAAAAACCCCTGTAAATATATTTTACTAAACTGAAAGATAAAGAATATGTCACAGCGCAGTGGGATCAGAGAAAGGACAGTGAACACCACTCAAAATGTAAATATCTGCACAGGGAACTGCAAGTATTTGTTATAACGTGATTCATCCTGTCATCCTATGGATCCATATGTAAAATAGGTAAAATATTACTTACTGTATGCAGCTACAAACCGCTTATAAATTCTCAGCAAAGCTCATCCCTATGACTTAACATGCTGCAGCATGGTTTCCCTTCAGCACAGATTTCAACCTATCCAAAGCTGCTTTTTAAACAGAACTTTTATTTTGTACTGCAACTCGTTTCCTGAGGTTCTGATGAATGAAACTGGCACAAGGGAARCTCAGATTCTCCCTCTTTCCATTCTGATGGTTCTGGGAGTGAGATTAGAAACTAATCACCTGAGACRTGCTCTGCATGTAGAGTTGCACCAGGGTCTGTCTGATTGCTTTAATTTCCTGGATGCCAGGAACCTAGATGCCATTTCTCCTGAGAATGTCCAAGTCCTTGGTGTTCCATGGTGGTGTAATCCCCCAGTTTTGATTAAAATTTTTCTTATGACCATACCAAAATTTTTCTTATGACCATGAGTGAGAAAATAATAACAGTTCCTTAAAAAAGCAAAGGAAACAATTCAGCCAGTGAAACACAAATTAAGTGTTTGGGTCAGAGAATTTCAATTGTGGTATTTTGTACCAAATAGCCATAACTGGTACTTCAGAAAAGTAGAAGTACAGGAGCTTCTTCAAGAAGCTTCTTCAAGCTTCTTCTTGAAGAGGCACTTCAAAACTTGCTCTAACTGAATAAGAGAAATTTGACTGGGGAGAGATTTACATCTTCTTAACTCTTGTATCTGGTAGTAGTTGTGATCCTAAAGTGTGGCACATGTAGATAAGTGCTATATATATATATCCTTAATATAATCTGTATAATTTGTATGTTATCTTAATATAATCTGTATAATTTGTGTATCTCCATTGTTATTTTAATGGAGATATCTTTCCTGGAAGTATTTATGGAGCCTTTCTCTTCCAGCAGGTAATACACATTTGGATAGGAGTTTGTTTTATAAATAAATATACTAGTYTTAAAAGAAAAAAAATAATGTAATAACTTCATTTTAATGATAAACAGTGGAAGAATATAATGTGTTTTGGAGTTGTTCAACATTGTTGATAAATTTTCACAGTTGTAAGTGAATGCTCAGTGTTAGGATGTTTAGTTCAATCTTTTGTTTACATGTTTTTGTTTCCCCAAGATGCCATGATTATATCAGAAAAATAGCTTCCTCACAACTCCTACATTTCTGTATTTTATTTATGTTACATAGTTTCACCCTGATAAGCACACAAAATCAAAATGTATAAATTGCCTAGTCCTTCTGGGAAGAGTTTAACCACTTTATTTGTTGATATTTCATCTTGTACAATTGTGGTGGTGTTTGGGACTTGGGGGTTTGGAGATTTTTTAAGGCTCTAGRTCTTTTAAATGTAATTTTTAACTTGCAAAGCTAATTCTATTAATTCTGTAGTTTAAATTCTACAACTGACTTTTATATATTTCCTCTAATAAACCACAGAGTTGGAATGCAATTTCATGTTATGGCAACCAGAAAGGAGCTTAAATCCAGCAAGACTGTATGGAACTTGCCCCTTAAAAATTAGAATTTAAAAGCCACTCCTTGAGTTATACTGAAATAACCTTATTAAATCCTGGCATCATGACACAAACTTTTTTGTTTTATGTATTGTTGYTGAATTAATAGTAGTACTTTTGATTTTTTTACTACAGAAAATTTAACAGTGCTGTCTGTTATATTGCAGTGAACAAAGTGTGTGTAGACTATCACTTTCTAGTGATACTGGAAACAAAAATGGGAAATTCTTAGGAATATAATGAAGTGATGCCAAATAAAAAACAAGCCAGAAAGGTCTTATTGAAGTTGTGAAAGCAAGTTAGTTTACCTGGTGCACTTCATAAGCTACAGAGGAAGTCATAGCTGATAATGCAGCGCGGAATCCCACTGACTTTGCAGACCCTACTAGTTTTTCAGTGGTATTCAGGACTTGCAATAATGGAGATTTAAAGTATTGAGGAAGATGCTTTTGTCCCTTCAGTGTTGTGTTGAGGGCCACAATGTTTTTTTAAGACAATTACAGGAAGTGTGATTCATGTCCCTTACTTGCAATTACATGAGGGAGTTAAATCTATATTGCCCAGAGGTGCATCTACTCTTTACAGTCGTTCTTTACTTTAAAAGGAAATCATGTGGTTCTTACACATTGGGAATTAGACATCTGATTTTTGGGTAACAGTTTTGTTTAACAGACATTTAATTGTTTGGTCCATCTGTTTACTAGTTGGGATTAATATTTATTTATATAGCCCAAGATTGGTCAGYATTTTCATAAATGTAAAATACAAAAGAAACCACAACCCATGGTAAATACACTTCAGAGAGTCTTTTCCAAATGAAAGAAAATAGTTTAGAAAATAAAAGAAAGCTGATCAAAATTTTCCATCTTCAATTGAGGGTAAATTATATCCTTTGTGTTATTCTTTTTTCATGATGACACTTTGCACCTGCTGTGAAACAAATAAAACAGTACTAGAAGAGGGCATGTTTTTCCTTTAATCTGACCAGGACTTGCTGAAATTTTAAGCTCTCCTTTTCAAATTCTATAATTATATATTATATTGCTAATGATTTSCATCAGTCTTGGCTTGGTTCTATTACATATCCTGTGTATTTTAGAAAATTGATAGCATGGGGAAAATTTCTCATACTTACAGGAAATACAAGTGTATGAATTTTTTCTGTAAAATAACRTTGCAAAATGAGATCCTGAATTCTGTTAAGCACAGGAAGTGAGCTGCTGCTTTAAACATGACACACTGAATAAATTGAAGGTACTATTAAGTTTCTGTTTTACCAAAAAGAATAATTTTATACCATCTTTATTGAAAAATGAACATTCTACTTTCASTGTAAATGCACTATCAACAAAATAATACTGATCTGTGACCATGAGAGATATGATAGTGTGGAGGTCATAAAGGTGGGGTTCTGCTGCATAACAGCATTCATCTTGAGACTGAAGTATTGGTTTTTCCATTTGTTTGAACAATTTTTTTTTTACTGTATTTAGGTTTCTGTGAGACATCCATGTCTCTGAAGACCAGTACTTCTTCCTTCTCTACTAAATTCTGTTTGTGTTCATCTTGGAACACTTTGTGCTTGCATTTTTATTTTGTAAGCAGAGATTTATATGCCTGGATCATTGCTATCAGGCGCCAAGGATCCCAGATAAATGTCTCCCATAAAAACGGTTATATGCAAAATTAGTTGTAAGGAATTTGTGCCTCTCCTTGAGTGTTCAGTAAGACTGCTGTACTTTGCACTGTGTCATCTCACTGCTTAGTATTTAAACATCTGCTTTTTCTACATGTTGTCTAAATATGTTGGGATTTGTTCCTTTTGTTAGACATCTTGTATGTTGCAGTGAATATTAAGACATGAATAATAGGTAATTTATGTAACCTTACATATCAGATCTATAAGGTGAGATAGCAGTGGGAAGAGATGCTGGAAATCTGACTTTATAGCACTGCATATGTGTTGTAGTCATTTAAGCTTAGAAATGCTATGGGCTATAGCTTATTTTTAGTATTTTGGTTTGAGAATGAGATCCTAGGTGAATGTAATGAAAATGTGTATTTCTATAATTAGGAAATAAGTTTAACAGAATGAAGTAACATGATTTCTTCTGAAAAAGATTGCATTGAAAAGTAATAAAATAATAAAATATTCATTAGACTATTTTTGATGGAGTTTTCTGTCCTAAGGTGTTATCATGATGGTGTATTATTGTCCCATTTATTATCTGAGCTTTATGTACTATTTGGTAACTATCTAATTTTATTATATGAAAAGTAACTTTAACATCTCCATATAAATATTATAAAATGCTGATTCATTTTTAATAATTAAGTATTGAAACTATATTTTGAACACTGGAAGATAGTTTGCACTTTTTTAAAATTGAGCTATTGCAAGAAGATTAAGAATATATACAATTTTATCAGAGCTCAAGAGAAACAAATTGCTTTGTATTTGCTGCTCTTCACAGAATGCCTTTCCTTCCTGTAGGAAACAAKATTGTGTGTTGTAGTATAAACTTGTTGCCTGATTTAACATTTCATGTGGGTAATTTTTCATTCCTGGAAATTTTATTTCTTGTTCTGCTCATGTAGGCAACACGGAAGGAGATTGAGAAACGCCAGGTCCAGCTTAAGAGCATCAGTGACTTAGGAGAGAATTTGAAGGCAGTGATGAAAGGAAAGGAAAGTCTTGTGGATGATAAACTCAGCCTGCTGAACAGTAACTGGAAAGCGGTAACTTCACGTGCTGAGGAATGGTTCAATCTCTTACTGGTAAGGAAAATGCATTTCTTCACACAGAGGTAATGTTGGTTTCCAGTTGTACATGCCCAGCCTTACAGAAGTGCTTTTTCAGATGCCTTGGACTGTGCTTATAGAATACACAGGTACACAGGCAATCAGATTGATTGTTGCTTAGTACATCGTGTATATTTTGAAAATCTCATTAAATACCAAGTGGAATCTTGATTGTTAGCAGTTTGCAATCCCGTCTCTCTCAACAGTTCTTGCATTGGTTTTGGTTTGTTTTTTTTTTCCTAATAAATCAGATGCAGTTTAAAGGACAGAGATTACTTCATTAGTCAAGTAAAAATAATAGTGAAGTAAGCTGAGAAAGTCTTAGTATTGATACCGACATCAGCTACTTTCAGCTGCATTAGCATTTCTGTTTGAACAGTACAATTGGGAAATAAGTTTCCACTTGCAAGTTGGTTTGGCCCGCAGGGTAGTTCTGGTGTGTGTGAATTTTGATTTATTTTAGAGGCAACTAAGTCATAAGCTCTTCTCAGAGTGCACACATGATGTGTTGAAGGACTCTGATTTGGTCTTTCAGAACTTCATGATCCTCCTTTACATAGTTTTATAGGGCATGTTTAAGTAGGGATAATTCCTTAAGGGGACTGGATTAAGTGTAGTAGACAGTAAAACCCCTAATACACATTTCATAAAGATTCAGGAGCCTCATCCCCAGCTGCCTCAAACTACAGATAGTCACATTCATTCTGTCATGAAGAGGTGACAGCTTGAATCCTTAACCACAGAAGGGTCTTAACAACTGGGCTGTCAGAATGCTTTGGGAAATYTTATATGCTCTTTCTGTTCCTGAGAGCATGGGAATGCAGTTTCACCCTGGAGAAACAGAAGGTATTTTTAAGGGTGTGTTGGCCTTAGTTATGACTTTTCAGGGCTTGATGTGTTGGAGCTCCACTAGAATCTGTATGGCTGCTTTACAAATACTTTGGCAATAAATATACAGCATGACTACAGAGCTTCCTCAGCTGAGTAAAGTATCTGGAAAACTTAAGCATTTCATGCAGAATCATGTAGGTACACAGATTTAATGTGRAACTGATGGTAAGAAGCATATGATGGAGTTTACATGTTGATATAGTTATGTGTTCCTGTACATCCTCTCTTTCCCTGCTTTGGATTATGTGGTTAACACTTGCTAAACACATGATAAAAAAATCTTAAAGAGGTAACTGAGGGATTTTAACCAGTTTTAGAACAGTGTAAAATAAAGGTAGGTACATTTGGGTGCCAAAAGAATTAGTAATACTTTAGATTTTGGGTATGTGGTCTACATATGTATTGTGTGAGWTATGCATAGGTCCCATTCTTGAGGGCTCACCCAAAAAAGACAAAGTTCTAAATGAAGCAGAGAAATGAAGATTTATCGGAATATCAACTAGAATAGCTTTTAAAAATAAAAAGTCRCAAAGCAGAGAAGTTAGATGAAAAGTCCATAGGAGGTTTAGATACAAATCTCCCAGTCTTGATTGTGATTTTGCTAGTGCATCCTTGTGGCCATCTGAGTTTCAGTCAATTGACTGGCTTTCCAAAATGAATTCTGTACCTTGTTCTTGGGAAATGCTCCTTTGCAGCTCCTGTAGGTCTGGCTAACAGCTTCCTGTTCCTCTCAGCACCTCGCTGAGCTGCCGACACCTGTGTCTTGCTGTGATTTTGTCATCCTGCTGCCTGTCACTTTGGAAGCTTCTCTCTTTCTCCTAGAATGTCTTTTTCAAGAAACCTAATGTGTAAAGTGAAGGAAACAAACAGCAGATTCTATCCTTCACTAAACAAGAAGTTACTGTGTAAAATAAACAAGTTTTCATAATGTCATAATGTGTGCATGTTTGCCATACTTGGCATAACTACAGCTGTTATTTCAGTTCTGATTACATTTTTTGTATGCAGTATTTACCTTTTCCACATACAGGAATATCAAAAGCACATGGAGGCTTTTGATCAGAATGTAGCTAATGTCACTACTTGGATGTATCGTGCTGAAATACTGTTGGATGAATCTGACAAACAAAAACCCCAGCAAAAAGAGGAAATTCTTAAGGTAAAAAAATGTGATTTACTGGAAAGCATTAATTTTATTCTAAAAAGGACTGTATCACAACTAGCATATTTCAAAAGGTATCACAAATGGATTTAAATTCTTTTTTCTGTGCTAAAGCTACCCTCTGGCAACTTGTAGATTACTTACTAAATTTGCTCTGTAATACCAGAATTRAATCCCTGCAGAAATAAAATCAGATTGTTATTATAATTCTTGGGAACTTCCTGTTGAGTAAAACAGCAGCTTATTAAACACATGTCTGCTGGAAAATACTCCTTTAAGTCAAGAATTTATTTTGTTTGAACAAAATATTTTCCTTTTCTGTCCCCTTTATTTTTAATTGTATTTCTGTTTTTCTGTGATACTTTTCCAATGCTTATGATATTTCTGTTATATGATTGTCTTAATTCTACAAACATTGCTTACACTGAGGCCAGATCAGCAACATGGACAAGAATTTTATATGTTGAACTAGCTGTAGCATCAGGAGTTAGTGTGTTGAGCTTGGGGTTTTAGTTGGCCAATTGCATCATTTGACCAACTGATGAAAAATTAGCTTGTAGTATGGGTGTGTATGTGACAATATCTCATTTAAAATACCTCTTTTAAGAAAAACATCAAATTATTATCTAACGGGGATTTTCTTTTTCTTCTGAAGTCAATGTGAAATTTTACTTTATTCACATAATATCTGAGTAGACTCTGCAAATCAAAATCAGAATTGTATTACTGACACTGACATAATGATGCCATTTACTGCAGCAAAATTTTACAAATTCTAGGGCATAAATCAATGCCTCATTGATCTCAGCAGGATTATGAGACTGGCTTTTGTAGATGAATGATCAATTTTGCCACCATCAGATACAAAGTAAAATTATCAATACTATATTTATGTTTACATTGCACGAAGGTAGTTCATGCAGACAGTAAAGTGTAGTTCTCAATACCCAACTGTATTTCTGATTCCCAAATGCCCTGCTATCTATTTTTGGCCTCTGCCTGTACTGAGATCTACTGTTAAGATTAATATTGCAGAGGATAAAAACTTTTGTCCTCTTTTTTTTCTCTTTTTTTTTTTTTTTTTTTTTTTTTTTTAATTTGTGACAGATTTATAGAAAAATTTAGGACTTTTTTTTTTCTTAATCTGATCATTTTTACTTGTCTGAACTATGGCCTTGAGCAGTATTGAAAGCAACAATTACACATCCAGTTMTATAATACATGAATTAGCAGCTCTTCCTAGCTTTAGGAACATAGAATAATTTAGTGCATCCTGAAATATGCTGCAATATTATTGCAGATAAGAATCTGCCTAGAAATAATGATCCCCATTAATTTCAGCCAGGAGATACTAAAACAGACTTTTAGATACATTCCTGCCATAAATTTGAGGGATACGAGTAGGAATGATATCCAAGGTATTTCTACTGGATTTACACACTCATGCATAATTATCTGAATTTGCTTTGTGGTTTTGCTCCCTATTCCTTTGCACACTTTCTCTCTCTCTCTCTCTCTTTCTCTCTCTCTGCATTTATTACTAACTTCAAGCCCTGTCTCTTGCTCACGGACTGTAGCGCTTAAAGGCTGAGCTGAATGACATTCACCCCAAGGTGGACTCTGTGCGTGACCAGGCCAGAGACCTGATGGCAAACCGTGGGGACCACTGCAGGAAAGTGGTGGAGCCCAAACTCTCAGAGCTCAACCAGCGATTTGCAGCTATATCACAGAGAATTAAGAGTGTAAAGGTAGGAGGGCTTGCTTCCATAAAGGAGATGCGTAAAAAATGGTGATCGTGTTTGCATAAAAAATGGTGTTTTGCAATGGTGCACAATTGCAACTACATAGTGGGCTGCAGTTCCTCGAAAAACTGAGCTTTAAAAGGAAAAAAATGTAGAACCTAAGGATTTTTTTTAAATTAAGTGTGACAATTTGGGGGTTTTGGCATTAAGGTCTTTTTTCACTGTTTCACAATTAGAAGTATTTACTGAATTTACRTGAATGTAACAATGATGAAGTCATTAACTTACAAAAAATGAATATCTGAGAATTAGTAAGTCTCTARCTTTGTAAAGTACGAGTAGCTTTTTTTCATATAGATTTGGTTTTGAGAGCTAATTTTTCTTCAAGTGCATTTAGTCTTTTCCTATGAGTCTGAGATTCACTAATGCTGGAGATAGAAGYAGATAGGTAGAGGTTATACCAATTTTACTTTAGTTACTCATCTGTAGAACCAGCATGACTGCTAAATCAGAATTCAGTGYGGATTAGGCATTTTTTAGCCAAGTTGTGCCTTCTGATTTGGAATGAAGAAGGTCATAAGCCACCTACTTTCTCCATTGTATTTTGCTGCCTTTATTCTGAAGAGCTATTCAGCAGATTAAATGAGACAGCCATGAAGGTTGGTAGAGAAGATAATGGGAATGCACAGATCTTGATCCAGACTATTATTGCTGGTCACTGTACTAACTCTGGAAACAAATGCACAGAGATCCATGGCAAAGCAGGAAGTTTGCTGGCAAAAAGCATAAGMGAAGGGACATGGTTTCCATGAGTTGTTGGGATCTGTGCAGAGCTCAGTATCCTGCCTAACCAGCACATCTCTGTGGATATTTGGGTTTATTTAGGTTTCATTTCTGAAGCGAAAGAATGTCTTCTGAATAAAAGTAACAATTTTTTTCCTAATAGCTGCCAGTAGTATTTCAGCCATTCCAGCTTCTTACCTACTTCTTACACATGTACAAGCTGTAGACTGAGGACATCTTTGCAAGAACTGTGTTGTCTGATGTTTTTTCTCRGAACATCTGCTATCTGCAGTCTGGATTTCCMTCTCAGTTTTACTTTACACTTCCATGTTATTGTAAACTTGCAGAGCTGATGCAGCCTTTGRTGGGATCCTGTGAAATTATTGCTTGTCCCAGGGAAAAATGGGACTGCCTGTAATGGCTTACTGGGGCTTCAGTGTTTGCACTGCATGTTGTGGGCTCACTCAAAGAAGGGACAAATGATTGTTATCAAGATGCAGTGTCTTCAGAACACAGCCTGCAAATCTCTTCCACCTGCAGCCTTCTTTCTCAGGTTTTCTTCCATTTCTGAAGGCAAGGTGGGCTGGAATTGGCATAACCACACTAAGATTTAGAGAAGAAGTGCCCAGCAAGATGAGAAGAATTACTACAGCACATAAATTATAATAGTAAATTAAAATTTAGGGGACCTTTTCCAGGACCTTGGAAAATGCACAAGTAGAATATGATTCACAAAGGGTACTTGCTATTATAAGTATTGAATCAGATAGAGAGGTAAAAAACCACTATGAATTATTGACTATTCTACTGATTTGCTATATGAGTTTGGAWAAAGGACCAAATTACTGGGTACTTTATTTTGTCTACCTGTATAATGTAGGCAATTGTACATTCCTTATGATTTTGGCTTAATGAGCTGGAAAATAWTTATTATTATTATGGGGTGATATGCTACCTAAATGTTTTTGCTTTTTTTCCTCCATATATATGTAAAATTATCCACTCTGTAAAAGATTAAAACATAAATTCAAGAGGATCAAAGCTCTCATAACCTATTTTCAATAAGTACTCATCTGTCTTCAAATCAGGTTTTTAAAATCAAATGTTAACAATAATCAGTACMATAGTGAAGTAAATAAGAAATGATCCATTAAGTCAGTGAATGTYAGTATATAATTGTTATGTTGAGAATTAACAAAATGATTGTAGTATACTGAAATGAGATGTAACATTTGGAAGTAGTCTTTGAACATCATTCAATTGCTGGAATTCATTTGGTATTTTTCTTCCCACTTTCTTCTTTGTTATTGTTTTTAGCCTTTTTCTGAGACTATAGATTTTATATTCCAATTTTATTAGTTGGCTTGTCTTTTAATGACATTTAAGTAYCTTAGAAAATATTCTTCAGAGCATTTGAGAAGAAATCACTGTGTTGTTTTCTATTATTTCTAACTCAGCTGAAGTGCATGATGAGTGTAATTCTGAGCCTCCTAATGAAAATTTGTGAGCACAGTATTATTCTCTATAAATATGGTACATTATTATATTTCCATTAATGTTTGTAAATGTGCATAATCTTTGTTTGTAAATGTGCAAAATCTTTGTTGTTAAAATAATCAACYAAATACAATTAAGGCTTTTTTACTCTGAGTCTTCCAGGTCATCTGAGAAGATATTTCATTTGACATCCTATCTCGTGTTTTAACTGATTAATTTTTATTGTTGCTGTCTTCATTACATAATAAATAATATAATARCTAATATAATAATAACAAATTGTACCAGAGAAATGCGAACTAGTTAGGATATAATGTGCTTATGTCCTTAGCAAGACAGGTGCACATCCAAGAGTTCCTAGACCATCAAAAAAGCATTAATTACCTTTAAGTCTAAATTTTATGCAAGAACCACTGAGATTTTCGGTTTTTTTCTTGCCTTTAAAGCTTTGAAGGAAKAAACAATTTCTGTTGATTATTTGTGATGCAATTAATAAATAGGCTATATATTGTACATAATATATGTACATATACATTCATAGGCACTTGTGTCAGCCCAACAAAAGGCACTGCATTGTTGTTATTAGGTAGCGCCTATTGGAGAGTTCAAAACTGAATATTAAACTTAAGCACCATAATCATACTGTGATTTATTTTGGAGGAATTGAGTCTGTTTTGTTTGACTGACTTTGWTTTTTCATCCTGAATTTTTGTTGAGGCTTTTTGAAACAAAAGCTGAACTTTTGTTGATTTTTTTTCCCAATATGTTGTGAAATACTATTAGGAGAATATCTAACACAATTTTCTGTYGTTTGTTTAGTAGCATTCACCTAACACTTCTACTATTCTATGTGAGAGAACAATGATTTCAAAACTGAACCAGAATAACAATAAATTTTTCTTCAATTATTAATAGCAGGGTTTTTTTTTATCTGAGTGGACTTCTTGTGACTCTATGAACAATTTCTGACAAACCAGATTTAACCAATTAGTGTAAGCTTTTTTTTTTAGAAAAACACTATTTATTTGGACTGGTTCTTACACACAAATGTGAGAATGGGGTTTTTTTTCTTCTTTTTTATTTTCACTCACCTTAAAATTCTTTGGTTTACTTACATGGAAATTCTACATAAATTTGTATCTTTATTTGTATCTTTGGGTACTTTGAGTATAGTGTAGATATTTTTCAACGTGATGGAAAGTCTACCATTGTTTTAGAAACAGGGGGTAGCACAGATATCTCTTTTCATTTCTGTTTCTAATAGAAGTATGAAATGTGTGCTTTAAGTAAATAATCTTTGTATTTCTCCTTTTTAGCCCTTCATTCCTTTGAAGGAATTGGAGCAATTTGACTTCGATATACAAAAAATGCTTGAACCACTGGAGGTTGAAATTCAGCAGGGAGTGAATCTGAAAGAGGARGACTTCAATAAAGATATGGTAATTTGGTTGAAATGGAAGTCTGAGAAAAATAAGTAGGGAGATGAAAAAATCTGAGTGAAAATCAAAAACCCATATTTTTGTTAGGATCTTTGGATATAACTTGGGCAAATTTTTTTCTGTGCTATTATAAAATCAAAAGTCACAAATTATCACTAACTAAAATTTTTTGTGCTAACTTAATTTTTAATTTATCAGAAAAGCATTTCTTGTTCCTTATGAAAACACTAAGCTGATCAGGAATGTTATTCATGGATTCTCTACTACTACCAGCAGTATTACAGGACAAGGAATGGATGTTAAAATATCTGTAGTAGTATAATAGACCAGGAAAAGTCAGAATGATGTAACAAAATGGACACTAGTAAAAGAATACATTCACTAAAAATAAATGGTCATGAAAAGAAGTTTCACTTGCCAATTTGTTCTTAACCAATCTGCTTATAGCATTTAATGTAAATAGATTTTGTGGCTGTGGTAAGCTTTATTACTTAAGTTTTATCGATGCAAGTCAWAAAACTATTTATTCATATTTGCTTGGTGGGGGGAAAGGAAAAAGAGGAGTAAAATACTGCAGTGCTTTGCTACTATTGCCATTGTGGTGTGTGTTCTCCACAGCAATTTTCAGGGAGATGACATTTTTTGACTGGGCAAAAAGGGAGATTCATCTTTGGAACCCTCTCTTCTTGAGTCTTCAGCAAGATCAACTTTGTATTTGTTTACAACCAATATAAAGACTCAATATTATTTTGCTTTTAAGGAATTCTTCAAAGGTTTCTGTTTCATATCAGTGCTGGTAGGAATCTTAATGGGCTGTTTTTTCTATTATTCAGGAAAAATAAAATTTTAGGCTCCGTGTCCTGCATACAGAATATGGCATATGTATGTAGTGTTAAATTCAATATCAATCAAGTTTGACACGGCAGTTTCCACTACCTGAGCATTTTTGGTTCCCTTTCTTTGCATCAAATGCTTGGAGTGGTTCAAGACASTGCCAGAAGCTGTGACATATATCCAGCTTCGAAGAGTCATAGATTTGTAGGTGGCTTCTACATAAAAAACACTTAGCGTTTACCCTATCAGAATAGCTGATTTTCAATGTGATACACAAAATGGTCAGTAATTGCATGGTTTCCCAGCATACTAGCAATTTCAATCTCTACTGACAGTGATTTAGAATATTTTACTTATATCTATTCTTTTTGTTTGAAAGTAAAATATATTTCMAGTTTTTGCCTCTGTTTTTAGTCTGTTATTCTGAATAATGCATAAGATCTAATACCAAAAATCTGTAGATTTGCAGATGTTGTCTTTCTTTTATCTCTCTACATATATTGTAGAAAGCAAGTAAAAGTTATTTGATCATCAGTATACAACTGCAAGTGGCTGCTACATGATTACTTTAGCATGGTCTGTATCTACTAGTACTTAAGTAATGATTAGATWAAAATGCACATTATATTGGTTATTTTTTAAAATCAGAGTGAAGAGGATGAGAGCACAGTGAAAGAATTGCTGCAAAGGGGCGACAGGCTTCAAAAGGGAGTCACGGATGAGAAAAAACGTGAGGAAATAAAGACAAAACAACAGCTGTTGCGGACTAAACATAATGCCCTCAAGGTATAGGAGCTACAGTTATAAGTACATGCTATTAAACCCATTTTTTTTTCATTTCAGGGCATCTTTTTGCTAAGTGAATTGTTCTTACTGTTTAGAGATGAGTAATTTGAAACTATTGGCTATAGATGTATTTTCTTATACAGTTCTCTTGATGCCTTGCAAACGGCATTTTACAACCTCCARCTTGACAAGTATTGTCTAATCCTCAGCATTACAACTGTGTGACTGCCAATTGGACAGCAATGATTTCTTTGAAAATTCCTTTTTTAACAAATTATGTATGTTTTATATTTCTTCAACAGCAGTCAAGACCTTAGTTAGAATCAGGTCCTGCAAACTTACGTTCTCAGTTGAATAACACACTTCTGGTAATGAATAAGTTGTTTCTCCTTCAGTAAAATACTTACACTCCTGTTAGAAGAGTGGCTCTAGCCTCTCTAGAATAGGATAGGTGGTAGTACCAATAGACATAGCAGCTGAGAGGCTGAAACCCAAAGTTGCTTATGAACATTCTGAGTTGACTCAATCTGGGAGATAAAACTGTGTGATATTGTGCCTAGAAATGCACATGGTGTGTTTCCATGCCATGTGGACCAGCTAACAGATATAACTGGAAGTGTCATTTTTCTATGGCAARTAAAAGTGATGAAAGATAGAATCTTACAATTAGAGAGTCACCTTGGTCACCCACCTGGGGCTCTAGGCTCTGGCTACTGCAGGAGAATTTTATGTTGTCAGCAAGCAGAATTCTTTCTTTCTTTCTTTGGATAATTTTGATTCAATTATCTTTGGTTTGGGGAACATGGCATGTTGCATTTTATTTTACTTATGCAAAAGCATGTTCTTTCCTTTCCTGTGGATTTCATTCTAATTCTTACAGTTTTGCAAGTTTGTGTGAATTCAGGAGAAGGATAGCTAGGATATACTGTTGTTTTGTCCACATTTAAAAGAAGCTTGAAATCTATTAGGTGTGTCTTTGACTGTTCCAAGCTAAATGGAAGCAATTCATAATTTTTATGTTGGAGAAACAAGAACAGTGTTTATTGCACTGTGCTATTGACCAGATCCTCCCTGGCAGTTTTTTATCGTATAGTGATAGATTTTCCTTTGGGTGACTCAGTTAAGGCATTCGCCCTGGTGAAAAAAATTCAAGGAATTGTTGAGGCAAATTAATCTGAGTAGTTTTATTTAAAATATACCAGTAATTTTTTTAATTTACTTCCTAATAAAAATTATAGTAATTAAAATATTTTCTGAATTCTGTATGAGTGAAGTTAAGCAGTTAAAGCAAATGTATATTTAATAACATTTCTAAGGGAAAAAATCCAAACATTTTATACCTTCCTGCTAAAGAAAAGTTTTAATCCTTTTTAAAGYAGAGTTATGAACACAAGACATTTGTTATGTATGTGGTATTTAATTTAGATAAAGAAAACCTGTCTTTGCAAACCTTTCTGCATTGCAGTGATGTTTATTTGAATAGCTACAGAGTTTTCATGCAGGCTAGAAATTCACAGGAGTCCACAAAATACAGAAGTCCCACTTTTGGCTAGATACTAAGTGGGCTGTGTTTCCATCTGTCCAGTAAGTATTCTGAGCAGAAGTGTTTTATATAAAATATTGACATTTATGTAAGAGTCTTAACTTCTCTGAATATTGGTGACTGTCTCAGTGGTTTATTCAACATGTGAACAACACTGAAATAGGTAACCTCCTTTTAAACAAACAAAAAAATTTGTTCAACTGATGCAAATATGTTCACTTACTCATATACTTGCTTTAAATATCAACGTTTAATTAAGAAATTAGCAGCCTTGCACACTTTTTTCCCTTCAGTGTGCACACATGCCAGTTCATATTTTATAAGCCTTTAATTCATATTCTAATAATGTCTGCACTGTGAACAGGACTTGAGAGCTCAAAGAAGAAAAAAGGCTTTAGAGATTTCTCATCAATGGTATCAGTACAAGAGGCAGGCTGATGACCTAATGACATGGCTGGATGACATTGAGAAAAAGTTAGCCGGCCTGCCAGACCACAAAGATGAGCAGAAGCTAAAGGTAATGTTGTTTTGGGTTGCCAATGATAGATCTTTTGGAGTGATAGTTCATCTGTAGAACAGACAGCAAATGCAACAAACAATCCTATTTTATAGCTACAGAAAATTATATGTTCAGTTCTTTATTTCTATTTATAGTAAAGCAAACCCTAATTATCTGTGTTCAAAGTGACATTTCTTTGTTGTACTATATTTTCTATTTGTTTTCTATACAGAATGATATATAAATAATTTGAAACACACTAAATATAATGTTTTGTCAATAATACAGAAAGTATGCAATGTATTTAGAAGCATCAAATGTTTTCTAGTAAAAATTGTAATTGATTTTATGTATCTTTGTTCCAGATGAACAAATGACTTACCAATATATGGATGACCTCTATCTCATGTTAGCACATTCATTTCCATCAGAACATGTTCATATGTCACTGTCAAACTCTATAGATTTATTTACATACTGTCAAAGGTTTTCCTGGTTTATTTTACATCGTCTTTCTTTGCTTCATTCTCTGTTGAGTTTCCCACGGAGTAAAATAGGAGTTAACTAGTACATTAAAGACCCTAATACTCTATTTGTAAGCTGTTCAAACACTATTTATCCTGAATATGCTGACCCTTACTGAGAAAGTAATTTCTCCAATTGCCCATCCCAGTACTAGCAAGAATCTGAACATGGGAACTGTTGGCCTCTGCTAACAGTTTCAAAGTGTGGTAGSTCTTAGGATCTCTACAGCCCATCCCAAGAAGCTTCTTCAATTATAGTTATTTTTGTTTTGTTTAAATGTAAAATAGGATATGAATAATATGAAAATAAGCTGTAAATTTTACTTGTGACAATAAAATGGAAATGGATTTTCTGACGGAAGTATTTTGCTAATTTTAAGTTGATTGATCTAGTTAGCTAACTGTCCTGGGCCCTGTATTGGTTTTGCTCACTAGGAGATTGGTGGAGAATTGGAGAAGAAGAAGGAAGATCTGAATGCGGTGCACAGGCAGGCTGAACGCCTGTCTAAGGATGGGGCTGCAAAAGCAGTGGAGCCAACCCTGATACAGCTCAGCAAGCGCTGGCAAGATTTTGAGAGCAAATTTGCTCAGTTTCGAAGACTCAACTATGCACAAATTGTGAGTTGTTACTGGCAAACCCATATGTTTGCAACTGCTACTACTAACAGCATCCTACTAACAATGAGAGCATCAGGGTCAGTGTCAACTCTCCAGACATTAATAAGAAAAGCCCTCTTGTGTGCAGCTGGGGGAAGCTTTATATRCTCTGCTACAATAGTGATCTGCTTTGGTCTTAAAATTGCCCTTAAGTTAAATCGGTCATTTACAAAAAAACTCAGCAATGAAAAATTTGTGTTTATTTCTGTTGCCTCATTATTTTTCCATAACATTTATTAGTTTAAAAATGTTAGTTTGCCATGCATCTATTTTTTCACTGAACATGAAAAACACAAAAGTTGTCTCTTCCAAACTACCCATCCCATGCCAATTTTAATTGGTTTTTTTATTTGTCCATAACATGTTATACTCACTTTAGGAAGTGATTGGAAAACTTTTTATGACTCTATATATACATATCCTCTTCTTCAAAGTTCTGTTTGAACTCTCAAACAAGTTTTTGTAAAAAATGTAACTTTAAATTTTACAGGATGAAATCATAGTTTTACAAACCATCTTCATGTCTTCTGAATTTGAGTTGTTTAGTTGTATATAAAATRCAATTATTCTTACTGATTTATACATACTGCAATAACTGGGTAAATAAAAGGGAAATAAACTGTCAGTATTCCAGCTTTACAAACAAGATATGTATTGAGTGTTACCCATTTTGAAGTTTACCAGAGGTTGCTTTTGCACTTAAATGAGTTTTTTCTTGCCATTCCTACTACTCTGCATATTGTCTTCTGGGTTTTTGATTTTATATGAAGAAAGATAAGATTTACTTTTAAGGAAGTTGTTGCRTTATGTGCTCTCTGTAATCTCTGTAAGTGCTAGTGGTAAAAGAATTTTTTATCAAAATACAATTTTATTTCTTTTTAAATGCACCTAGATTGCAGAGAGAACATACTGATAGGATAATGACAACTTAAATATGTGAAGTGTTCTTTTTTAATTGATATATGGTAAACTATGTTTTAAAAAGGAAAAAAATTGCAAAAACCAGCAATATGTATAAAGTTTTGATAAATATAGTCCTCTATATAATGTACTATATTGTSTATTTTTAACTTTTCTAATACTAAGTTACATAATGTCTATGTAAAACTAATACTTTGGATAGTTATGCAGTTAATGGAAGCAATCACAGAAACATTAACTTTGGTTTGTATGTTATTAAATCTTGTTCCATCTGATTACACTATTCAGATTACTATGGTTTATATTAAACTTGATGGATGTAATCAGTTGCAAATTGTTTATATTGACATGGAGCTAGAGCGAGAGTCACTTTGTCTTGTAAATGAGTTGGCTTTTTTAATGAATATATTTGTTCCTTTGATAATCAAGTAAGAAATCAGATTGTGCATGCAATTTATATAAAAACATTCTGCTGTTGCTGTGCTTTTTATGTCACCCACCACACATCATGACAGGGGATGAATATACCCATTATAAAATTTTACTAGCAGATCAATAAACTTTATTTTAGCATATTTTTCTTTCAAATACGTAAGGTGGATGTGCATCAGCATGTTTTTGAATTGCTCAGATGAATACACTCACCTACTTTTTTAATTCATGTAACCATTACATACATTTTTATTCTTAAAATATATAGTTATATCCTATATTTATAACCTTGAAAGATTACATTTTTAAATATTAAATATTTCATGCAAGAAGTCTATTTCTTACAATTTATCTAGGGGATGAGATGATTCAATKAAATTTACGTGTACACAGGACAATTACTGTATCCTTCTCATTTCACATGAAAAATATCTCGCTCTGTTGACCATGACTACRGTGATATTCATATGAAATATTTTAGAATTTATACAGAAGCTACTGAGACATGAGAGAGGCAGTGTATCTTCATGACCCAAACCAGAGTGAGAAATGCGATGGCCTTGTTGTTGTTACTGTTTTGACTTTGCTGAATTAGTGAAACAGAGGGAATTTCYCAAGTTTTTTTCCTTTTTCTTAAACAGCTTAACTACCTACCTCACAGGGATGTTGTGAGGATGCATTGATTGTTTGTGCAAGACTTTAAAATACAAAAGAAAAATGAAAATTCAAACTATTCACTTGAACACATGCATATACCATCAAAAATAACTTCCACAGAGATTTTCTATGTTAACCAACAACTGAATAAAGCCATACAATAAAAATACAAAATTGATTTTTTTCTTTAAAGCAAAAGAAATAGAAAAATGCTGAATTTATTTATAATTTATGATGTATTCCATAATAGTTATTTAGCAACTGAAAGTTGTTATAAATCAGTGAGGGTTTAGTTTTACTGTGTATCTTGCAATTCATTACACTTCATTGAATAAACATAGCAAGACTGCACTGAAGAAAACCTTTAATTATGTTGCTTAATGACAGATTTGCATTTCTTACATTTTGTTGGAGCTAATATATTTTTGATATCAAAGTGTGAAATTAGAATTATCATGCTCCCCTGGATTTTACTTTTCCCCCGTATTTGTTGGGCAGACTTGTCAGAAGGATATAGGAACCATGAACTTGGAAGAATTTATTCTTTCTAGAATGGTGGATCCTTGTTAAATCCTGTGTCTCACAAATACATAGCAGCCAGTATCCAAAAGCTAATTGACAAATATATATTGGTGTGTTTTTAGWAAAAGGAATTTCCTGTCACCACTTTTGAGAATATAATATATTATATTTATATCACCTCAAACATGCATGTTCTGTTTAATAACATTTTTGAGATATTAATCAGTTTGTTATAGTGATCCTCTATGTGAAAATTTTCAGCAACTAACATATGACATTCTATAAAGAAAAAGTTGGGTTTATTGCATTTACAGATTAAACATGATGCACAAATACATAAATGCAACTGCACACAACCTAAAATCACATGGAGTGGAAAAAAATTGCAGTTCTTGTTGTCTTAAAATTTTTCTCTCACACATTGTTGTCTTTATTAACATGTGGCAGAAGAAACGGTGGGAAGAAAATCAGTTGGTAGTAACACCAGTGGTGAAATCTGAATAACTTGTAAAAATGAGTGAAATATCTCTCTGTAATTTTTTAAAATTATGATTAACTACTAAATCCCACTGAAATCCATGATACTTTAAGATACTCTTTGAAGAAAAAACAAGTCTTTACAAGTGAATCCTTAAACAGTATGCGATTTTTGAGTATTAAAATTGTATGCATTTAAAAAAATCAGTAAAAAAGAACATTAGAGAGGTTAAGGGACAATTATTTCTAAAGCATCTCTGCAGAATCAGATATCATTAAGCCTTGGCACTCGCACGGTATCTTCAGAAAAGTTGTCATATCCCCCTGCTACAAACTAAACATGAATCTTCAGTTATACTGTTTTTCTGAAACAGTTTAACCRCTCTTCCAGACAGAGAAAAGGGTAGATTTGGATCTTTTCATTCAAGTAAGGATCAAAATCAGTTATCAATATGTTGATTAAGTTTAATTAAACTATTCTACTGTCTTTTTTCTAGATTTTTTTTCCCCAATGTTGTCATTTCAACAGTGATGAGCATATTTGTGTCATGGCTCRGCTTAGATTTTCCTGAGCTGGCTGACATTACTCTGTGTGTAGAGTGCTGAAATCCTTTATCATTAGAGAACATTTTCTAGATTAACACAGGTGCAGAGCCTGCACTGTAAATTCTTGTTTCATATATGTCCTATTACAATATTTTATCAAGATGCTCAACATTCTTTCTGCTGTTATACATGGTGGCCGTAGAACTTTCCTCTCTTGGCTGAGCTATGCATGCTGGAAATCGTAAGACAGAGTATCTTTAGGACAAGAGAAGCTCTTGCARTCTGTCAAAATTATGTGTCTACTATTGTATATACGAGCACAAAGATAGGCTTACCAATTTCAGTAATTTTATTGGTGACACACACAAACATTCTATTGAAATTTATGATCATTTTTCTCCTGAAATATTTGGACCTGGATTTTGGCCATACAGAATTGATCAAATGATAAACAACAGGAGAAACTGTCTTTTTCRTACCAATTAGACTATATTATGATCAGGAATGACTAAGGAATATWGTTATACAAAACTTGTGTTTATTTTTATGAGGTAAGTGGTTTAGTCTGAGAAGTTTGGTAATTACCTACACCATGGATAAAATACCAGCACCTTAGTACTTCAATTTTCCAAATAWAAGTCAGTATTCTCTTTTAGATCCTTTAAAGCATTCAGAAATTCAAAATTCCTGTCTCCTAACCGGATAGTCATTTCAGGTGAGAGAATATGTGATCAACTCCTTGAACCAGATTAAGGACTGCTCAAATTTACATTTTAAATTCAAGACTTTGTTTACTTTCATTCTTTAAGAACATATTGCAATCTTCTGTTAATATTTCCCTGTGGAGCTCTATTTAGTTAGTTTAATAGAATTTAAACATTTCTGTTTACCATTAAAATATTTTTATTTATCAAGATATTTTCTAAACTATAAATCAAACATTAATTTAAATAAATATATCACCATTAGATAAACACAGGACTCAGTGTCCTGATTATCTGTCTGCATCAAAATAACGTGGACACTTCAATGGTGATGTGCTATCATTGTTTTCATTTGTTTTCCACTATTTTCACAAACACTGGTGCTTGAATGAAGTGGTTTTCTTCTCTTATCCTTGCTTAAACATTTCTTGGGTTAAATAAATAAGTAATGGTTGGTAAGAAAAAGAGGCAAACTAATGCTTCATTATTTCTAGAATGAGTGGAAAGAGAAAAATAAAAGAGAGAAAAGACATTAGAAAAAACAGGAAAACACCTGCTGGACAGAAGAACTGTGCAGTGATGGATTAGTATCCAATTCACCTGTGCACTTTAGGTCTCTTAAGAATGGGRCAGAGGTGATTCTGTGACACCATTTAACATTTCTGACATTGKCAGTGGCACCTTTCTTAAACAAATAATTTTACACAGCATAGCTAAAGACTGGATTTTTTTTGACTGTGGTCTGCAAAAAGCAGSATGAGGATGAATAAGGAACTTCRGGAAGAGAATCACAGGTGAATGTTTACACCTATYTTCCAGTATCCATCAACCTGGAAATTCCTATTAGAAAATGTATTCCAAATAGTTTAAGTGTATTTAAAATCCTTTTATTTTCTGTCTTATTTAAGATAAGGCTATGGGAAAAATGGGACAATRTCAACTGAAGATGGATATTGTCTTTGATATAGCTCAAGAAGAGCTAATTTTATRGATGCATTTTACAATGCACTTTACCATCTCTGTCTAAAATTAATGCATGCAGTGTTGCAGAAATTTAAGTGAAGACAATCCGTAGCCTTTTTTGTATAAGTGCACAAGTTTACTGTGCAATTTTGAGTTTTTTCTAAAGCATATTTTTCTTCCCTCATATTTTCTTGTTAATTCTGTACAGTATTCACTATTATCATTGSAAAGCTGTAGTATTTTAGCTGTACAATTAAGTTTTAAAATCCCATATTGTGAGTGAGAGAACTATAGAGAAAAGATGTTTCTCGGCCACTTCATTATCTGTTATAAAATTTAGTGAAGTGATTTAAATTGCATTCTCAAGTTTAAAAGTGGAACTTGATATCTTTACCTTGTCACATAGGAGTGAAAACTCTTGCAGCATGGGGTAAATCTGGGTTAGAAATTTGTCTTTAAATTATATAGTTATACAAATGTGGTCTTAGCCATGCCACAGGCTTTTCTCACTCCTCACAGAATGGTTGAGATGGCAGCAAGACCAAGCCTTTGGTTAAAAAATCATGTACAACACAGAACCCAGTAGTCTCAGCTTTCAGACCAAACTGAGCATTGTKCAACTACAATATTTTCTTCTTTATAATTACCCAGTTATTTGGAAAACAAGGCAGCTAATTACCATCTTATTTTCTCTGCTATAGTATATTATGATTTATTAGTGTAATAAATTGCATGCTCTGGATTTTGGTGTCAAAAATTACTTGGCACTATTATTGCATTAAATAAGGGAAAATACCTCCTGCAGAGTGATCTGGCCCTAAGTGTCAGTATGTTTTGAAGAGATGATGTTCATCTCTTGTCTACAATTCAGAATGTCAACATCACTCATGGCTGGAGGGTTTGTTTTGGTTTGGTTAGGATTTTTTCGGTTTTTTTTTTGTTTTTTTATCTTTTTTTTTTGTTCTGTTGGGTTTTTTGTTGATGTTTGTTGTTTTTTGTTGTTTTCTATGGATGCGTCTGAGTATACACACAAAGGTAGGGAAGAAGAAAATTTCTAGATGTACAGTGTGAGTGCTGAMTTTTCTATTTGAGCATATTTAGTTAGCTTTCTGAACTGCTGGATAGACAACAATTTTTTTTCACATCATTTAAAGAAACAAATTGTTCTCCTGAAGTAAAAAAATCAGCCTAAGTGACGTAATTGTTCTTATGTATGATTGTATCTCTTTATGTATCTCCATAAATGTAGATTAAAGATGGAAAATRATTAGGTAACACTTTTTAACATTTCTAGAAGGTGTAAATGTTTAGGGTTTAGGGTTTTGCTCCTTGAAGCTGTTTGCATTCATTACRGATGTGGTACTTCAATAATATTTTTACTTTATTTCCTAAATTATGTTGGAATTATCTAACAGATGTAGCYGGCATAAATATCTGGAAAAGTTAGCGTCACAAATCAGCAGTCAATTTAAAAATGGTCTAGTCATTTCAGATTTCAGTAGTCTGTAATCTAACCAATCTGAACTTTGTCATTAATTGGTTCTTGGTGATCCCTCAGCAGTTACACACGCATACTCAAGACAGCCCTAAAACTCCATGCCCTTAGGCAGCATAAATGCTATCTAAGATTGGCACTTCTGTAGTCTTAATAAATCAGCCATTAAATAAGTTGGCATTGACCAAAATCTGTTCATAAGTAGGCTGACTTCCAGAAAATTGTGTGATACTGCTTCTACCACTGTTATCACTGTGTCACTTCTATAGCTTATCACTGTCCAAGAAACCCGATTGTGAAATTCTCTTTTGAGGAAAAATAATTTGAAATTCCTTTTWTTCTTTTGGAATTATATTTCATTCTGTGTGGCTGAGTTTATGATACTGATTTAACAAAGTCCAAGTGGACATTATAGCTACAGGGATATAGGACTGTGTACAAGAGTTTAATTTTCTGAACTCTGAAGGTAGACATTTACTGAAGTATGACATGCATAATGTCTGTATGTCTTTTTGGTGTGAAAAATTCAAGATCAATCCAAGAAATGGCTAACTTCTCTGAATTCATGTATTCTATAATTAGCATATAAAAACTTTCAAATATGTTTTGTCTACTGGAAGGTAACAYGTATCAATCAATTACAAAATTATTTTCCAGTTAAGCCCTTATAAAATACTAAACAACATTTTAAAATACTTGTTGAAARTCAGTCTAGGATGTAGATTTTGCAGTGTTCTGGTTTTTCTCTTTACAAAATGTAATGTAAGCATTTGCTTATTTTGTGATTTGCAATACTGATAATGCCTATCTCTCTTGGCTCATTGGTGCTGTCTCCTCCCAGAATCCTACAGAGTGTGCATGATCTGAGCAGTGTTTGGTAAATACTTATGATACTAGACTCTTACAAAAATTACAAATTTCTGTTTAAAATTACGTGACAGACACAGATTTCTTTGTCAGTTTTGCTCTGCTACATTTGTTAATATTGAGATATGCCRTCATTATCAGAAGCAATTTGGATTTATGGATAATTTATTTAGAACAAGAGACATTTTCTATATCCCAGTTGTTCCAATTAGTCAATAATGCCATAATGTTAGTCTATTTTGTTTTTGTTCAGGACACAATAACATTGCAGATGGGGTATAAAATACAGATTACTCTATTTTTTCTTCTTTCGTTTTTTGAAAATAATTACTTATATAACATATACTGAATTATATGAGAGTCTTCTGCCCCAGTCTCATCATAGTTGAAAGTAATTTATTTTTCTCTTGGCTTAGCAAGTAGGTACCAGTGGAAGTTARCAGGTTAAAAATTAACAGCAGAACTGCTGGAATTTCTGAATCATCTTAGTCCCTTATTTCTGTACAAGTTGGCAGGTCAAGTTGTCAGTAAGGAGAGCTGGGTAAGTTTTCAAATAAGCTGCTTTTAATTTCAATGTGTAGCTGTACCTCAGTTTGAGGAGAGTTCCTATCTAGAATCAATTATCTAAGCCAGAATAAAACAAAAGCATTGTTCAGCAAGTGAGAAAGGGGTGTTCAATTTTCCACTTGACCAAGTGATATTTGACATCGTGGAGGGCTCCAAAGGGTGTGGGGACCACAAAGGATTGGCTGCAGTATCAAAATGCTTTGTCATAGTTTTTACAATTAAAAAAAAAAAAAAAAAACAAAATGCTTTGTCATAGTTTTTACACTTTACAAAAAAAAAAAAAAAAAAAAAAAAAAAAAAAAAAAAAAAAAAAAAAAAAANAAAAACAAACAAAAAAAAATCCCACCAAAAAACAAACAAACAAAAAAACCACAACAAGAAAAAACCCACAACAAAGTTACAACTATGAATACTCTGGATTTACTGCTTTAAATTAATTGCTACAGCTTTTGTCTCTATTTTTCTTCTCTCCACCTGCCCTCCGCCACGTCTAACTAGRAAAATAATGCACTCATCAGAGTGTAGCAGAACTGCCTGAGGTTTTGGGAGAGATCCCATAATTTGGGCCTATACATACAGGAAAGAGACATTTTCTTACAGAGAAACCTTTTGCATTTCAATCAAATTATGAAGGGAACTTAAACAGAATTAACTTCAGGCTGGTTGATGCCTGTTGATGGATCATTTTCAAAACCAAATCTGCAATTTTCTATTGCTACTCCTAGAATTTAAAAGTTACTGAAATGTTTTCTAATTAGTGCCATTGTTAGGAATAGCTTCATTTTGGCTGTCTTTATTAAATTTTATGTATAGATTAAGCAGAGTCATTTTATCATGGAAGAAAAACTGTTAAAGCAGAATTTCTTGAGTGAGGTAAGCCTTAGCAGARAAGAGTTGTGAAGACATAAAGCACTCTCTGTCCAGAACATGCTGAAAATAGTAATGCATAWTTTTAAAGTTTCTTTTTTTTATATAAGTGACTGATGAAAACAGATACAAGCATTAAACTACATGGTTTAAGGTTGCAATATGCAGGATTTTGTGGACTGCAATCACTCTGCAACATGAGTAGAAAAAAAATCMTACACATGAGAAAATATTTATGTTCTTACATAAAAATATTATTTATCATTTTTTCTTAATATTTTAAAGATACTTTATTGTTTCCAAGTGTCTTTAAATCTTGTCTTCATAAAATTACAGAAGAAATTTATAAATTTTTAATTCTGCATTGAGGATTTAGGTCTCTCTGTACTTGAAAGAGATGCTTCTTTTTGTACTAATAACTTGTTTGTGATTGACTACAGTCATCCAACCTCATAGTGAAAATTCCATATAATCAGTATCATTTTGATTTTTCTACTTATACACACWTTAACAGGTAAGATATGCTAGCAASACTGAAGGCAGAATAAATTTCTCTGAATGTTAGCTGACCTCACCACTCACAGTTGGCATAGGAATGGGTGAATAAAAGCTTTTTTATAAATATATACTTTAAAGTGAACATTGAGCTCTGATAGCATTTTATCATACTTTTGTGTGTCTAATTCTTTATTTGATAAATTGATGGTGAACATGGGCTAGCAGATACCATGTAATTCACAAGATTTTTGGACTCTCTGTTTGGTATCACTGCCTTTGTCCAGAACGTGTGTGCTGTCTGCTCCATTTTTTTTCATGCGTGTAGCACACCACATTTATTCTGCAGAGGTCACTGACTTTTTTACATTCATATACATCTGCTTGCGAGGAATACTTTCTTAAGTGTTTTTTCACTTTGAGAGGAGGCACATTTGTTTGTTTTCCTTGAACCTCTCATSAGGGGACTGCCAGGAGGAGTGTTGAGGTATAACAATGCAGATGGGAGTTTTTGTGGCTTTACTCCTCCCATGTGTGTGTGTAGTCATTAAATCAAAAGCACAGACACTAAGGTTTGGGGCCCTATCATGAGAAGAGACCAAAAAATGAAACAGTTGTCAAGATGTGACACAAGAAATTTGGAGGCTTTCTGGGTGTAAACTCTTGAACAGCAAAAGTGATGTTGGGATTATTCCCTCTGCAAAAAGAGGAAAGGAAATGGATACACTGGGATTGGTGAAAGGTGCTTTAACAACAAATTTTCCACTGTTAAATGGAAATTAGCAGCATTCTCCAAGACTAGTTAGCTCTGATGCCACTGCTGTGTTAGATGTAGGCAGTAATGATCACAAGTGTTTCTGTGGGGAAGGTATGTGAATTTCTTGGCAAAACCTGCATTATTCCAGTACTTTTTTGTTGTGATTTTTTTTTGATGGTTTGTTTTTGTTTTGCTTATTGGTCTTCTCTTTCAAGGCCAGATCATGAATTTGTTTCTTACAGTTTTGTTGCTCCTGGTGTGGCATGGTAACTATCAATAAAATCAGTTTAAGCGGAGTCATGTGTATGGAAGGATTGTGTCCCTTAATTGAAATTATGTAATGATGGGGAAGAATATTCAATTTACTATTTGAGACATGATAATGCTTGATAACAAACATTGCATGAAATTTTGCATTTTACACAAAATACGTTGTTCTTTCAGAGACAAAAAAATAATATTTGCATCATTAAATCACTGACAATCAAGGAAAAAAAAACTAAAATTGTATTCTACAAAAATAATAACATAGGAAATGGCCTGTTACCCCAGTATTTCCCAATCATTTAACAGTTTATTTGTAGTTTAGTATGTATGTTGTACTATCTATATATTTTTAATACTAATTTAAATATTTTAAGTAACTGTAATACATTTTGCCATTTTAACAGATTCAGCTTATCCAAACTAATTCTTAAATAGTTATCTATATCTTTTATTTCCACTTTCTTATTAATTTTTTATCGTTATAAAATCTTGACTCACCATGGTTCTGATGAGCCATTTTGGCATTATCAATTACACATATCTGTACTGAATTAACATTATTTTAGTAGTAGTTGCTCCCAGCTGCTGTGATCTCCTTTTGTAAGTTTTTTTTTTTTTTTTCTCAGTACAGTGTTAGGATATGACTCAGTTTCAGCTTTGCATTTCTAGTAAAATGCTTGTCTAGAATATAAGGATATAGAATTTAACTCTGCCTGTTTTATTGTCTAATATAAGGTAATTCCAGGGAACATTGGGGCAAGCTAAAAATGCTTCTCTTTGCTGATTAAAGTTGTCAGTTCTGCACCTGCCTACCCTCCATTCCTTGGTGCAAGATGGCAGCTTCTGCTGTGGGTTCTATCATGATACTTTAAATGAAGGAAAAATAGAAGGAAAGTCTTGTGACCTGTTGAAAACCCCAATAAAGATAAAGATACCTAATCCTTGATTTCTAAAGTAGTATCAAAWTTTCAACTCTTTTAAAAATACTATTCAGAAACTAGTTTATTTTGACTGTGATTTTTTTTTAATAATGTAACAAAATATGAGGGCATGTTCTGGTATATGTCTATTTTTATAAATCTATCCTTTAATTTGTTTATTTAATTATTTATTTATTTCTCTGATTGTAGTGTTTTGCAGTTTAACCAACAATTTAAACCGTAAAACTATACAAGTAATCATCCAGCTATGAGAAATATTTAAAGTTTCCTGTAAGGGCAGTGTGAATATATGGTTGCAAATATCCCATTTTTCTTCATAACAATGATTGAAAGGTACCTGGTTTTGCCACTATAAGTAATTGTGTGGTAACCATGAAATGCTTAAACRTCCAATTTCTGCTTGACTTTTTTGTGGTTTCAGGAATAATTTAGAGTGAGAAGACACAGATTTTATTTTATCTAAATAGATGCATGTGCATATATGTGKGTATATTCTTATTGGCCTAAATTTGGATTGAAAAGAGTAGGCTAATCTCATACAACTATTGAATCAAATTGTATTTTGTATGCTGCTTCACATATTCACGTGACCTTTTTTTGAGTTGAAACCCTTGCACACTTAGGATGCTCTTTTCATTACTGTGACTAGAAATATTCTGTCAAGTCAAAAAGAAAAATACAAATACASTCAAAATATTCCTTATGTAGGTCTGACATTCATTGCTACATGTAGAAGTGTTTCAGTGTAGTCTTGAGGAATTAAAATATATATTGCTACATGCAGGTCTCAGTAGCCTGTTGAGATTCTCCCATTTGCTAATCAAATGGGACAGCTCTTTCTTTAGGTTTACCAGAGTAAACTGTTATTTTTGCATGGCCTCTGATTCATGAAACATATGGGGGGCAAGGACAATTTTTTCAAAGCAACTTATTTTAAATAATAAAAATTGTAGCAGTGATATGGTAATTAGAAAGGTTTCAGTGTTAGCAGATGTACTGAGAAAGTCATTTAGTGAGAAAAGTGTAAGCAAAGCAATTAAATTTGCATAAGAAATGCAACAGAATAACACAAGTCTACAGATAACTTTATGGGCTTTATATGTGATATGCATACATCTTCTAGAGTGTGTATATGCATATTTTAAGACTCTAAAGAAAATTGAAGAASCAGATGACTCAGCTTGGTAACTGAAGAGAGAAATATGTCCTGAATTAAAATGAGACACCTTGCTGAGGTAGTGTGTGCTTATATTTGTTTTCTTTTGCATAATGAGTAGCTAAATAATGATATTGTTTTCTTCAGGACCATTGATCAATTTTCTTTTACATAAATGTTTCCAAATCTAAATAACAGAATTTTGGAACATTTACCAACAAATACTTGTACACTTCTTTGAGGTTGACAGTAATTAAAGTTTATATTTTTGAGAAGACAGACATCAAACGCAAAGGATCTTGGTCCCACAATAGGAATCCATGAAAAAAWTTATGCTTGTGAACCACAAATAATTGATATCTTAAGCTATCCCTTTTTTAATGGGCATGCAGGAGATTTAGTATTTGAAGTTCAGTGAAAAGGAGCAATCAGAGGTTTCCCTGCTCCAAAGAACACTTTTGGTATTACATTTTTATCTATGATTCTTTTACAAATCACATGGGAAWTACAGAGAGTTTATATAAACAGTCACTTTTTTGTCACCTTATATGGTAGTACKTTTTCAAATGCCATCAATCAATTAAGTGTTTTCTTGGAATGCGAACATTCTGGGATGTCTTTACATTTGGTGTATGCATGTGCTTCCAAAATAGGGTGTCTTTTTCATATTTTTCCATAAAAAAAAAACAAACAACAAAACAAAACCCCAAAACCAAAAAAGAAATCCTAACTTCATGAAGAGATGTGTTGCTGAGTTTTCTTTTAGAATTAAAAATGCATTAAAGACCATTCAAATCAGAAACTTCCAAATTATTGCTAGATTAAAGAACAAATTTTTAGTACATTTGGAAGTATAGAGTTGGCATATTTGCTCTATGTTGCATTTTATTTAAAGAATTCTGTCTATTATACAAGTAATTATTTACTTGATACCTTGAAATTATTTATTATTTTAGACTTGACATGCATGAAATCTCTTAATGAAGGACAGATTTTTAAGAGSTGTGGTGATATAAAATTAAAGGGCAAACACTAAAATCTCAGCATACTCTTGCATTTCCTCTCTGCATTCCTTTGGAGAGTAGAAGAAAAGCTTGTACACTCTTGCATGGATTAATTTCAGTACCCACCATTTCAAACACACAAGGAACATGAGTTATCTGTGTCAGAAACCTCGGCTACTTCCTGCATTTGTCCTTGGAAATTACTTTTGATTTTCTGTTTCTGGGTTGTGAACTGGAAATGCATTGTTGTAATTTTGTCTGGTGCTAAGAAACTAAAGGAGGCATTCTGTTGTATATCTGTACTAGCAAACAGTTCGTGAAGATACAACTTTTGTGATGACTGAAACTAGGACTGTGGAAACCACTCATGTGCCTTCTACGTACCTGGCAGAGATCCTTCACCTTCTGCAAGCCTTGTCTGAAGTGGAAGAGCGCCTTAATTCTCCTGTTCTGCAGGCTAAGGACTGTGAGGACCTCTTCAAACAAGAAGAGTGTCTCAAGGTAGGATGGAAAGATTTTCTTAGCAATGACGAGATTGCATAGTTTGGGGTCSTCTGTATGTTGGCAGCCTGTGCTCATTCTGAGACATCTGTTTTACAAGTTCTAAGCCCATCTCTGTGATGTGTGTACATATGGATGTTCGTATTTGGGGGCRCATTGGGGTAAAATATGAAAAACTCTGAAGTGTTCATTTATTTTTACCTGTTTAACTGTATTTGGAGGGCAAGAGAATTACGGTATGTGCATATTAAGTCCTTGAATAGGACAGAAAGGATGGAGAGGCACAGTATATTTAAAGATAGAATTTGTGTTTAAAGGTTTCTTTGTGTGTGGCTAATGGAAAAAACGTTCTTCACTGAAATGTTTTTTGAGCACTGGAACAGGCTTCCCAGGGAAGTYGCTGAGTTACCATCCCTTGAGGTATTTAGGAGATATGCAGATGTAGCACTTGGGGACGTGGTTCAGTGATGGACTTGGAAGTGCTGGGTTGATGGCTGGACTTGGTTTAGAGCTTTTCCAATCTAAATCACAGAATGTTCTGAGTTGAAAGGGAGCCAAAACGTTATGAAGTCCAACTCCTGAGCCCATGCAGGCACTGAACCAACAATCTTGGTGTTAGTAGCACCATGCTCTGACCAGCTGAGCTCCTCTCCTAGTGGTGAAGTGATTTTGTGATTCTGTGATTGGTAAGTGTAAGTAATTACTAAGTAACCCTGTCAACACCCAATCTTGGCTGATTTCTTTTAGTTTATGATTTCTAAAATTATTCCTATTTGCACAGGAACAAATACAAGTAAAATTTAGCTGTTTCATACCATGTTAGACCAAAAAATCATGAGGTCTTATTGGRTCTGTACTCCATGTAGTTATTTCCGTTTAGTAAGCAAAACAGAAAATATTATCCAATAAGTAGATAATTTAGTTTAAAAAAAGAAAATTCAGTATTGTTAGTATGACTTTAAATATTACTGTGTAGTTTCTTCAATGCTTGAAATATTACTGCCTGGTTTGCTCAATGCTTGCAACACTGAAATCCTTTGAAACTGGTGGAATTTTTTCAACACAGAATTGACATAAGAAGAGAATGAGATTAAAGTTGTAAGCCTAAGTAGAAGAATGAGTTATCAGCTTTTGCAGAATAATGTTTGTGTGAGGAAAGCCTTGTAAAAATTGTGCTCAAGTGCTGTATATAATTACAGCAATTCCAAATTGTCATCCAGCGTGAAGAGAAGACTGTATTTCCATTTTTCTGTGATTATTTAGGAAAAGGAATTTTTTTTTTCTGAAGGAAGTGAATATTAGCCTGAAGAGGCTGGAATATGCCTACAGTCATCTATAAGAAAGAAGCTTAGAGGGAGAATCAGGGCAGTGGCTTTGGCTATATGCTCTGAATTTTCCTCTGTGGGAGCTCATTTATCTCTTTCCGTGTCARAGGATATGTGACAAAACCACACCCATATGCTGCTGTTAGCATCTGTAAAATCACATCTCTTTATAATTCTTATACATTCATGGATATATATTTTAGGCATTTGTGTGTGCACACACGCATGTGCACACACACAAATATTCTTACCATCTTGTGAAAATTAGGATGTTTTCAGTTTCCTAGCAAGGCAGTAGAGTTGGGTAGTGAAGCATAACAGTGGAGTGTTGGATCAAAGGAAGCACAGAACTGGTAATAGGATGTCAATCAATAGATGTCAAATCCCAGTAGGCTGTTTCTTTTACCAGTTCTGATTTAGTACCAGTAAATTATAAATTAAAGCCAGTCTGAGTATTGAAGCACAAAACATGCCAATCTAATTGTCATTCTTCATTTTAAACAATCTCTTCTGCTCAGAAAACAAACAAAAACCAGCAAAAAACAAGTCATATACTATGTAAATCATGGCTAATGAGTGCCTACTTGATCCTTGTTGAGGAACTTCTGTTCATTAATAGATTGGATGGAGAAACAGAGGATGGAGAAACCTCAGGAGGTTTACTGGGAAATTAGTTCCTTTAGTTCTTAGTTYCTTAGTTCTTCTCAGTGCTTTACATTTGGGCTAGCTTCATCTGATTTATATCCTTAAGTAATCTGTTGTTCACCCACATACATTTGGTATTATTGGAGTTGACACCAACTTTAATAATATTGATTACTGAGGTTACAAGTAAGTACTACCATAGGTTTAATTTAACTGAACTATTAAATTGTTATGAGATGCATTTGTGGGCACAGTTCCATCTTCCTCCAAAATAAATCTCTTAGAAGAGGCAAATGGGTCTTGCACATTCGTGGGCTTTTGGAAGGGTATAGGTTTGATCTGAGCCTGCTTAATGAATATTTATTTCCAAGGAAAAACATCCATCATTGTCATTATCCTGCAGTAAAAATAGAAAAGTAGTGCATAAATTGTTCAGCAGCTGGTTGGGAAAGGTTTGAAATTAAATTGTCGTTGATTTTTTTTCTCTGACAGATTTGCATGAATCAAATTACAGAACTGTCATGAATAGCTCTGTGTTTTAAAACTGAGCTTTTGATTTTTTTTTTCACTSCCATTCAGAAAGAATCCATTTTAATTAATCCATGAAAGGAAAAATATGTTTATTTACAAGAACCAGTGATAACAACTTTGAACATTTCCTCCAGAGTAAATATGTTTAGYAAGACGTAAACATGATTGCTCATTATTAAATAGGATAAATATTGAATACAAAAAAGAAATTGCTAATATCAATTGTCATAGCACTGACTTTTTATATCAAAGTCATGTGAAATAGTAAAATATGAGGTTTTGTAGCAAAAATCTGGTAGCTTTTAACATTTACTAAACTGCAATATTTTAATGAGCACATTTAGGTTATCTGCTGAAACCAGCTCATAGGAACATTTTTCTCTTTATTTTAAGGTTTAGGGAGTGGAAAAGTCAGATAGAGAAATGAAGTCTTGTCACTTTATCTCATAAAGTGAGCATTGCAATGTTTTCATCATCCCATTTCAAGTTCTTTCAAGTATTATGACATACAGTACCTCAGCTTTTCTTTATCACTGTGCTGACAGTCCTTTACTGACAATTTAAATATTACAGTTCTGTCAAAGATTAAACTTGGGCTGATTGTACAGAAAATTGTGATTCATAGATGGATGGATTAGTAAAGTGGGCCTGATATACTCTCAAAACAGGACAACTTTTGTTATAAGCACAGACATTATTTCTATCTGCTACTGATGATGTTCATATTGATGGAGTTCACAATCTTTGAGCTACCTGTGTAGAATTGATTATGATTACAATGGATTCAATTGCATGAAAAAATGTAGGGTTAAAATGCTTTCAGATTTTAGCAAATTATCCTTCCTTGCAACTGATGCTTCAAATATTTCCTTAAAGTTAAATCACTGTAAAATTTTGCACATATTCTACTTAATATGGTTATGTTTTTCATACTGAGACCAAGTTTTCTTGTGTAAGGATTATCTCATGCAAGCTACTTGGCTTGTTCAAACTCCAATTTATTTAGTGGGAAATGTATACACTGTAATAAATATGCTGATTAACCAGAGAATAAAACTAGTCCATATTTATCTTTGCTAGCACATAGGAGAAGTGCATCAAAATGAAAGAGTATACCTRGAATTTAAGAAATCTAATTTATAATTGTATGTGAAAATTTTGTTAGTAGAATTTTTAAGGATCGCTGTCATAGACATGGCATAATTATGCCTATTCATTACTTAATTCTATTAGCTTTGAATTGAAAACTTATTTCCTGAGGTTACTTGCATTATATAATTTTATGGGAGACCTGCAGTAGGGCCTGTAGATTTTAGTGCCTCTTTTTATTTTTTTTTTTAATATTCTTAATTTTGTCAGGAATGTCTTATTGTAGAATATGATTATACACTTAGCTATCATATTTTTAATGATGTCATAGTTTTAATATGGAAAGCCATCTGGCTCYGAGGAAGAGATTTCTTATATATGTAGAATAAATATATATCATGCATAATTTCTCTAACAATTCTGGTTCTAGTTCATCTTCTTCTGTATTTCCCATATGCATTTTATTTAGTTCATTGAAAATTGCGTTGGTTTCACTGTTGTTTTTTAAATGTAGATATTTTAATGCTCTGATTCATCTTTTCTCTTCTTTTTTCCTTTGGTAATCCTTCATCTACTGACAGATAGAGCAGGTTTTTTGCACTGTTTTCTACTGTGTCATATTTCAGAATATAGGAATTCATTGGACACATCACGTATCCAGGATTCTGGCAGCAAGAATCATCTTTCAAAATGGTTTATGAAGCCAGTCATACCTATACTAGATATTGTAACTCATAAATCTATACAGATTTTTAAACTGCAATTAATTTGTGGAATTTTTCCAGCCATCCATGCTTACTAACAACTGTGCTATTACTGAATTTCATGTTGGTAGAAAAGACATGAAATATTGTAAAAAATCTGCTATATATATAATTATAAATTATCATTCTACAAATTTCAGAATATCAAAAAATGTCCTTTTAATCTTACACAGTGGAATACATATTTGATGTCTACTAAGTGATTCTTATCAAGAATAATCACGTAATATGAAATTCAGAGTGATTTTTCTGCTGTAGCTCAATAGAACCTAATTTCCCATAACATAGAACTGAGTGTGCTCACATGCACTCTCCAAATAGATCTGTCAGTAACACTGTGCTTGGTGACAGATTTGTACACAAATAGCCAAGGAACTGAATTTTTACAGGAAGTTGTCTTTCTCTGGCAGATAAAGACAAATTCCAGGTAGTGAAAATGAACTGGGGCTTGAGTCTCTAGCACTCGGATTTCTCTTTTAAGAGCAGCGAGATGGATCAGTCCCTAAAGGCTACTGTCACTTCAGTTGCTAATGATTTTCTGTTATCCTTTTTTTTATAAAAAATTAGCTTTGTTTTCTTCTGTTAACTATGTTAACAAAATCTCCCAAGGCATTGTTGATAACTTGCAGATCGTTCTCTTCAGCATGAAAGATAGATGGGGAATTTGTTTGAGATACATGAGTATATTTGTACATGTATATATACACATAGTTTATCTTTTTTTTTTTTTTATGGACATTCTTATACTCCTTTACAGCACATAAACTGTATCATCTTGTTTTTTCTGTAGCAGCTCTGCTTTAAAAAAACCAAAATTCTTAGGAATTTGATGCCTTTTTCGTAGACCACTAATTTCAAACATAAGAGATCTATCATTTACCAATTCTGAAGTGCTTAGTTACATTTAATCTATTTTTAATATGTAGAAAATTGATCTACTTGGTTAAAAATACCTAAAATGTAAATATACATAGGCACATATATTAATCTTCATTTAGTTACTTGAACATGTTGAACACAAGAAGTGCTTTCTTGTGTGGCTGAGATGAGCTGATATTCAGAATTACTGAAAAGAAGGCCACTTCACTTGGGTGCTTAAGTGTGTCCWGGCATTTCAATTACATGTCATTACATTTTCTCTTGTTCTTAAATGTGCAATTTTTTAGTCAGGRATGAGGTTTTGTGAAGATGTTGCCTCCTTTATATTAATGGGATATSTCTCGGAATATTTAGAGGCATTTTATGTTTTTATCATCTCATATTTCTTACATTCAGATTAGTAACATTGAAAATCTGAATTATCCATGCCCTGAGTGTGTAAAACAAAGATTTAAGTAGACCTGAGTAAGGAACACAGAGTGTGAGACATTTTTTGGGAAAGTCAAATGAAGTTTGTTGAGTAATGACACAGACCCAGCCAGCTTTCCCTCCACATGATAGATTGCTGACAAGGAGGAAACATGTTYCTTATTGTGACTCATTCCAGAGACAAGACATCTACCATTCCCTTTTGATTTATAAATATTCATTTAGCCTGGTTAATGTAARTCACATTTCTCAAGATCTAAAAATTCAAATTATTATATATGGGGGATGTTATGGAATGTACTTNCCCCCCCCCAAACAAATAGCATATTGCAGTGCTAGAACTCCAGGAACTCAGGGAAGCCAGAGAATTTTTTCTTTGTTTTTGCAGGGTGGTTTTGTATGCAATTATTTCAATGCATTGCCTTCATATTTATATAAAGACTTCAAGTCTTATATTTTACAAAATAGTAAATACAGCGTAATAAGTTTAATTAGTTAAAAAATGACAACTGATTTTGTCAGGTCAGGAAATGTAAATACTGACATGCAGAACTTTTGAGCRAATAGCACTTTGTTTCCTCCCCAACCATCAACTTCCTCAGATCTATTTCATTCAGTCTTCAAAGAAAGGATGAACATTCAATTATTATACCAGGTTATTGTAAAATTACTTCTATTATCAATGTTATGGTTTAATTAGCATTTTGTAGCAATTTTTCTTTTTTATGAACAATTACTTTTTATTTCTAAAAATAATGTTTTGTTTTTATTTTTTAAAATCTTGATATTACAGAGCATTAAGGATAGCCTGGGGAGACTGCAAAATCAAGTAGAATTTATTAACAACAAGAAGACACCGGCTCTAAAAAATGTTACACCAAAGGAAGCAGCAAATATACAAGAAAAGCTGACTCAACTTAATTTTGAATGGGAGAAAGTTAACAAGATGTACAGGGACCGACAGGCGTAAGTAACCTTCAAAACTTATTCTTTCTGATGGCTTTCTTCAGTATTTGGTCTATTGTTGATGATTGGTTTTTTTGCTTCTTTTTGTCCCAATCAATAATGTCTTCTAACTAAGGAGAGAATATCTATATAGAATTGTTATTTAATTTGTGAATGTTCTAGGAAAWCTGAAAGCATGAAAATATTTTGACCAGCTATCACTTGCATTGAACCATTGAACTGGTAATGCTACAAAAATTGCTATGTTTTATGGGAAATACCTTTTTTCCAGCATGAATACTTAAGAGGTAACAAATAACTTTGCCTTAGATTAAAAAGTTTCAAGAATTTATTGAATTACCACAGAAAAGTCCTTGACAATTCTTCTGAGAATGAATGGCATTAATCTGATAATGAAAATCATTTTATATATATCAATAGTTCCATTCATTGAAACTTTCGATTCATAGGAGTTCTACAAAATTGGCTCTTTGGCTCTTCAGTCAATGCTGAAAACTTGACATTAAAAGTTTTGTTTGCTATGCTACCTCAAAAGACAATAGATTGATACTTGATAGAATATCAYTCTTTGCATTACACGTGTTTCAAAATATCATTTATCTAAGAAAATGTTGTTAAAATCTTTGTCATTATTATACAAAAAATTATCTTTATGTGCAAATTGTTACTTTAATGATAGAATGAGACATGATTCTAAATGTGTAAACAGTTACTGGAAGAAAAAATACTTCATGTGGGTTTAGCCTGTACTGACTTCGCTCTACAATCCAATCCTTGGTAACTTCTGTTTTCTTTGTTTAGAAATATTGGTAAACAGCTGTCATTTTGCAGATTCCTAGAGACATTATTTCCACTGTCAGCCAGTCACTAGCTTGATTTTAGATTTCTGGAGAGAGAGGAAAGTAAAGCTTAAAAAATAATAATCAGAGAGATAAACAGTAAAAAATCTAAGTCAGTAATCTTTGTGTCATCTTTGTTTTGTCTCAACATTTAAAGTGTAAGAAACTGAGACAGATTTATAGTGTGGTAAAGTTTACAAATTCTTCTTTGCCTGTTGTTTTGTTCGTTTTGATTTTTTCAAATAGCAAGTCCTTTTCTGGTGTGGTAAGAAAATTCCTTCTAAGTCATGATGCCATGTACAGAAATGAAGGATAAGTTAGAAAAAAGGTTGAAGAAAATCTGCTCACACAGAAAATAAGGCCAGGAGATATTTGCTSTTGAGCTTTTCCCAGAGACTGGCTTTGCCCAAAGTCTTTCTGGTTTAGTACACCAAGCTCTGAGAAACCTTTGGAATCTCCTTTCCCTAGAGACTGGCTTTTCCTAGCCTGTTACTGTTTTAGTAGACCAATCTTTGAGAAACCTTTGGAAGCCCCTCATATGCATTTTCTGCCACTTGTGCATAGCAAGGACAGCAATTTAGTTAGTTGAAGGCTTGGACTATGGTCACTGACACTCAATTATTTGTTATTTAGGCTGTAGTGGCATTTAGCCAGCAGCAGAAGTCTTGTGAGGTGAAATGAATTAGTGTTTGTCAAGTATTTTGAGGTCATCAGATAAAGGCAGCAGAGAACTGTAAAGTCTGATTACTGTCTAGCTGGCCTTTGCCTGGGGCACTTACCCTGGTTCAGTATGATGGACAGCAGCTCAAGGTGATGATAAGCTTGACTGCTTTCTGATTCACACACTTTATTTTCCTTTTTAATATTTTGGGTTTGGAGTCAGCCTTAAAGAGGTTTTGTTTGAACTCTAGATGGTCCCTGTAGCTTCTGCTGTTCTGTGAGGGGCATTTGGACTGCACACAAATCCAAGGGATGAGGTGAAGGAAGACAAAATGTCCTTTAGCATTTTACTTCTAGCAGTTTGTGTCTGTAAGGGGTGAAAGTATCAGTGTAACTCTGCCCTTGGGACACGGATGAAGCTGTGTTTAGGAGATATGCTATTGATGATGATGCTGAAGGACAGGTTTGGAATTATTATYGGAGCTGTCTTTCTTCAAAGGGAGTGTGTCTAAGTGAATGTGAGTATTCCATGCTTGAAAGGTACCAGGAACAAATATACTGGGACTGTGTTCATTTCTGAATATTTGTTTTATGAAATCAAAGGCTTATAATACCATGGAAATTATTGTTTTAATAAATGAAAAGTCAACTATTACCATGACAGATGGAAGAACAAACATCTTTCCTTACCACTGTAGTTACTAGCAGAGAGCTTACTCTAAATGTTAGAGAAGCCATTAGGAATCTTCATGTTGCATTTTTTGTGTGAAATTGATTTCCTTGAAGTCCTGATTCATATCTAGATACTTTGTAATTAACTCTAGAGTGAGTTCCTTTTAATTAGAAATAAAAATAGATTTTCAGTTTGCTTTATAGCAGAGCCTGCACCAGTTTGACAGAAATAAACTATGGATGGTGAGCACTCAAATAGCTTTACAAATGCAGTTCTACATTTTTGAAGACCTTATTTCACACTTTTACTTTATCATATTTCCTGTATTTAAATAAGAGTTCAYATTATACTTAGTGTAATATCACAGGCAATATTTCACTGGAGAAAAAAAKAAGCAAAAATGCTGTGGTCATCCTTGAGTACCCTTCCAGTGCCTTTAGAAACCCAGGACAAATGCAAATTTTTTATTCTTKCACAAACACAGTGAACCACTAATCTTGACTAACTAATTTTTAAAGTCAAGCCTGTATCTAAGCATGGTTCTTTGATAGGAGTGACTTTCTTTTCTATTCCAATTAATATCAGAACATGGTAACTCATTGTGATCCCAACAGATAAATGGGAGTGACATCATCTTACATCATTTGTTTCCTTGGTTTCAGTTTTATGAGTGCAAAGCAAACTCCAGGAAACAGCAGTGGCCTGATTTGTCTTTTTTGAGCTAAAGAGCAATTGATGATTTAGTTTATTACTTCAACCTTTGCTTGATACTAAATTTTTATGTTATCTTTCCAACAGTTGTATTAAGATAATAGAATCTGAATTTTGAAAGGTAAGATTTCAGTGCCAGTAAGAATAATCACTCAGATGTCATAATTTTTCCTGTCCTTGTAGCAGAATTTCACAATAGTCTTCTTTCTTTCCAATAGTCTTAAATACTGGGGTTTTTYTTGTATTAATCATTATTATTTAGAAAGTGACATTAACACCAGGTCGCTATATACCAATTAAATGAAAACATATAATCTTTTTAAATGAGAACATATAATTTTTGGGAAAAAAAAAAACACAATAGAAGATAAACTTTTAAATTACTGTCTTATATAACTTTTTATCCTATCAGCATGCCACTTGTAAAAGGTTTTGTTTGTCTTTWCAGGATATTTTCTTCCCATGATATTTATGCCTAGGTCTTTCTTCTGTAAACAAGTGCTCCCTAAAATTAAAGGAGCACTGAAACTGTCAGAARTCACTGAATCAATGAAGTGCAACAAAGTTTTCCAAAACAGATGTTAATTTAAAATATTTCTTTAGGAATTGCAGATGAGAATGTTAAAAAAAAAAAGACACACATGGCAGAAAAAATTAGAAAAATACTCAAATGAATATAATTCAAAACCAAAATACTGAATTCTCAGGCAACTAATTTTTGCCTTTTAATGTCTTATTTAAGAATTATCTTCCAGGGCCTACATTACTGACTRTATTAATGCACATCTAATTAATCTCAAATCCACTAAAAATTAAGTGTTATGAGAGAATATAGAGAAGTTGATATCAAATATCTTTAGAAAGTGCTTCTAGATAATTCTGAAAAGTACAAAAAAGTGATATRTCAATCTTTTATAAGAAAAGATAGYAAAYCYATAATAATGATGATAAAAATATATTGAGGCTGTATGAAATTCACAGACAACTAGCAATTTTTATAGTAATAGGAGTAAATCATAAAAATAGTTAATAGGTTTATACTAAGAATTAGTTTCATTTTTGGATAACAGTACATCTGTCAACTTTTTCTGAATAACATTAAATTAGCTYTTGATTATCTTGGTAAGGGTGAAGGAAAATATTTATTATACATAGAGAATTGATTTATTGTCAGAGAAATAATATTTTGTGGTAATATTTTTATGGCYACATAGTAGCAGATGTCATAATCCCTTACTGATATGTTCTTATGTTCTGTTGAGTTGAGAACTATTCCRATCCGTGGATCAAGACATTAGGAAAAAGAAATCAAATACATTAATTTTTCAAATGTAAGTAACCTGCCTATGTTCTGAATTACTGCAGAACAAGAAAGCCTTGAGGACATTCCTTTCTATGATATCTGAATCAGATCCAGCTTCTGTGCTCTTCTTGCTTACTAGAAATTATAGAGATACAGTGTTAAGAGATGTGCATTCAGCCCAAGTGATGTATTAAGAGTAAAGTTATCTTTTCATAGTATGAGATATTTTCTCAGAGGAGTATCTATAAGAAACTGACAAGTGCAAACCCAGATGTTAGAATACTGAGGAAATTACTTTTTTGTGTATAGATTTCTAGAAACAATCAGGTACCTCAACCCTTCTTTCATGGCCTCCACCTCTTACTTCAGAGTGGTCCAACTCTCTCGTTCATCCCATGCCAATTTTTGTATTGATTTCTCATTAACATTCCACTAAGAAACCATGCTTAGATCTGAATCCCTTTGTAGTTCATTATACAACTATTTAGCCTTTCAAAGAATCCAAAGTGAAACCRAAGGATAAAAGGGGCACATTTAGAACTTTTAAGAAAATGGTTTTGTAGCCTTGAGTGCCGCATCTATCTTAAAKGACATCAAAATAGAATTATTGTGGGTGATTTTTAATTTTAATTAGATTTACTAGGGAGCCATTTTGGCTATTTATGTTTTCCTTCCGAGAGTTTCTGAGTTGTGGATTTCCAGTTTCCATCTGAGGCACTAACAATGCTCTGTAAATGTGAAGTCATTGACRATATGAGGCATGTGACCTACCTATAGCTGTCCAGTTTTAGTTACCTATTTTACAGTACTTGCTTGTGTTCYTTCTCAATCCAATCCTGCCAGGCAATCCTTTCACAAGTAACTGCTGCACTATATATTGTGAGTTTCTGACTCTTCAGGGAGACCAGACAAGATAAGACTGGTGACATTACTTTTGGATAGATAAAATTAGGGGAGATTAATCTTAAGCTAGAAAGTATAACAAAACAATGCAGTTTAATTTATATCTAAATGTGTTGTTATATATCTCTTTCACTAAGCCCAGTCAGCATTTCTTTGTACTTGCTTTAACTCTGACAAAGTGAATGACAAAAATTAATGTTAGCTGGCTTTGTTTCAGTACTGGGAGAAGAGCAACTAGTGGAWGGCATAGGTATTTTAAGAGAAAGTGAGAAATAGTGGCTGTTCTCATCTGAAAAAATGTCTGCTCACATATTTCTGTTGAGGTTGTAAGTCTTGTTATTAGAATTACCCTTGGCTCAGGATTCAAGGTGAAAGTGAAAACCAGAACAGATTAGTTCATCCCCAATGTGAGAAGAAAATTATTTCCTTTCTAATGTTAATCTCAAAATAGTTACCATGCCTTATTTACATGCAGGGTAGATTTTTTTTCCTTCCTTTCTTTCACAGTGACTCWAATTGTTCATTTAGATTTTGAAAAGGGCAGCTTATAATGCTTGACTCTTACAGCCAACATTAGTTGTTATTTCCATACCCTGCTTACTGTACAAAAATGCATTCCGTAGCAGTTGCTATATAATGAAATTCTTGCAACAAATTTACCTCTTGATTTACCCCATAATATAGCACCATCAAGTTAATGTATTGGTAAGTTTCACTGGTTACTTAATTGCTAGCAAATAAGTATAAACTAATGTATAACAAGCAGGTGTAATATAAAAAATAAATGTTTTGTTATGGACAATCTAGGTAGGGCTTTCTGTCAATGTTTATAGCGTAAAGAAAGCCACAATATATATAAATATTTGTGTGGCCTAGTTTATAACTAAAAGGAGTAAATTTTTAGCAAAGTTGGAACATATTTTTACCTTATATATGGCCATTAAAATGTCTCTTTTCATGGGGCACTATATGTAAGATCATCTTCTCAATGGAACTGCTTTAAGTGAAATCTAAAATTATTTGTTAAGCTTTAATAGCAAATTTGAGGCAGGATAAGAAAAAACACTGCAACTTTGGGGAAAAGAGCTATGTTTATTAAATCACTGTCATAGTGTAATTAAAGAGTTTAAAACAGGAAAATGTTCTGGGAATTGAAGGTGCCTGTATTGTAAAATGAGGTGAAAATAATTCAGAATTTCTTTTAATAAGTAGAGGAGATAATCTTGCRTGTGTTTGTGCTGTGAAAGTGATTCAGATGAAAAAGAATCTTGTATGTTTTAAAATCTCCAACCCTCAAGGCTGACAATTAGCATAACTTTGCATAACTTTACTGTAAAATGCTCAGTGACAAAACTGCACCACATTCATACAGGAATTATTGTAGAGCCTTTTTCTGCTGTACAAACAAAGATTTTCACTGAAATGTCTGGGAAATGTTATGGCTTAGTCATGAATATGWGGGCTGTAGAACTATGGGAATGCAAATATGTATGAAGAGAATTGCAGGCAGAAGCAAATAGACTCTGAGCCATCTGGATATGAACTGTCTTGGGCCTTCATGTCAGATACACAAGAATATATGACATGGTGGGCAGTGTCATAAGCTATGAGACACAGCTGGAATGAAGGATGTACTTGCTTTAGGGACAATGCTGTGTTAGTGCATCTCTGTAACTTCCCAGATAGTCCTGATTTATAGCCAACCATCTCAAAGCACAGGCAGAGCTCATTCATGCTTAGCTGCATCCATCCATGTAGATATAGCCTAAGAGAACTGCAGGATATCCTCAGGTCCAAAACTTTATTTGCAGGGACTTCCATTACCTTCTGTAAGTGTTGACAAATAAGGTATATTTTCACTGTTGGTATTGAATCATTGCATTGTGCTGTGCCAGAATTTTTTAGCTGGATGAATATTTAGCTGGGTCAGCTGTGCCCTGGATGAAGGATGAGATTGCAGGAACTTCCATTAGATCCAATTCATATTGGATGTACTAAGGTGAGCTCCTTTGCAGAATTCCCTTGAAGCTTTTGTAAGGAATTGCTGCTTTCTATTTGCCATGGTGCAGTGTACACCTCCCTGCAAGTACCTCCCAGGAAAGCATTTTTGGCAGTAGAGGGAGCCTAGTCTTTTAACATCTGTAGATATAGTCAGAAGTTACAGTTTTCTGTTTTATACAGTTTTCATCACTGTTGTTTCTCAGCTCTCAGTACATGTTGTTGCTATCATCTAATAAATATAATTTTCTCTTGCTTCCTCCAAGGCAGTTTGAAAGGAACTTTTTTCTTTTATTATATCTATTACATAAACCCCTATGTGCCAAAGAGACAAAGAAGACACACATTAAGTTTGGAGTAGAAAGCAGCAAGTTTTGTGTTAGTCATAGACTCTGTTACTAAGAGTTTTGAGGTTACGAGGTTCAGTCTGGTGACCTTTAGTAATTCAGGGGGCATAGTCAACTTTGAAATTTTCTTTTTTTTATGGGCAAGTCAGTGTTTGAGGTGATTTTGGTGAAAGCTAGTTAATATTTCTGGTGTGATCCAAAATGTTRCAGCTATGGAACTGACAAAAACTGTTTACTTTTTCTAATTCTTATAGCACTGGGTACACTGCACATTAATAGAGTAGTTTCTGCTCCCTWAAATTTTGACCCTTGGGATTAATTTAGCCTTTTATTTATATTTTTTTATTTGTCTGTAGAACTATGAATATTGTTTATCATAGGAAAAAAGTTTCCTTCTTAACTTGAAGCTGAGTATTGCAGGAATGTTTTGTAAAAGTAGGCAAAACACCTATTTCCTATTTATTGTTTTTTGGGGGACTGTGGAATCCCATCCTTAACAGGATGGGAGTACCCTAGATTTATAGATGCCATTTTCAAAAAAGAACAACAAAAGTCAGATGGGTCATAAACACTTACGAAGTTTTATTATTAAATTATATACATTATGGAAATTGGTATAAGTCTGTTATAGTATAAGTAAACAGTGGTGGATTTTTACTAAGGAGTCAGGTGAAAGAGAAGAGAGAGAGAGAAATTTAAGAGAGGGAGAGAAAGAAAAAGAGAAAAAAAGAGAGAAAGAGAGAAAGGGACACAGGGATCCAGCTGATGGGGCAAGCACCACCCAGACTTTGTGGAGGCACCTTTTTAAAACTAAGCTTTCCCCACCCTGGAGCTAAGTTTCTTCCTTTCTATGCAAATTAGTTATCATCTTCAGTTTGCTCTTCTGGATCTCTCTGAAAATAGGTCAGAGATTTTGTGGGGGATTTTAGGAGTCTTGACTGGGGAATATAGACTACTGGGCTGGCCTTTGGCCAACAGCCCACGCCCTCTCCTCGACCTCATTCCTGTACTTGCCCTGTRCTGTGTTCTTAGCTCCAGGAGCCAGAACAAGGACAATTGTCCCATGAAAGCACTGCCCTACCTCTGCCTGGCCCCTTCTTCAGCCACATGCTGTTCTTTCTCACAGTGTGCTCTGGCCAACAAACCTTAGTTGGCTCTGACCTTCTGGCTATTGGTGTTTGAGGCATGCTTAACCACTTATCTTCTGGGCTTCTGCAGGGGACTGTGCCATAAATGCATTGCAAGTAGTTTTTTCCAATGTTATACTATTTGTTTCTTCCTGGAATATATAGTTTCTTCTTACTTAGACTTTCATTATTTCATCTGATTGGTAATTTTAAGTGTCTAGTTGCTTTTCTAGTAAAAGAGAGATTAATTCTTAGTGTAAGGTTGAAAATTTTCTTCCAGCAGTTACACTAAAATAAAATGAGTGACAATTATTTTGCTGTTCTCCTATATCATTAAGCCTGATATCACTCAGGAAAATTGGGTTTAGTAATAACTCCATTAAGACCTTGAGGCAATTCTCTATCTGTTAGGGCTACATAAGGATAACACTGTAAGATTGTATAGCCTCAGTTCTAGTCAGATTATCTGATTTACTCTTTCTGTCCACAAGTCTTGTATGACAGCAAGAAAATTAAAAAGAAGTTGATGCCAAGATTGAAAAACAATAAAGCAAAAAAATCAGGTAAGATTCCCATAGAATACCAAGCATACCTATATTTTGCATCTGTGCATGCATTAGCTGGGCAGCTGTAACACAGTTGCCAATCAAAATGGAACTCAGGGACCCTCTGCTTGTCTTTTTGGAGTGTTAAAACAAGTAAAATGTTATTTCTTCTCTCMAGCAACCAATTTTTCAAAATCCTATAACAGCACAATTACCTCTGAGACTTTCTTCTYGGATTTGGCTGAAATTGGCTAAAAGGCTAGAAAATTTATTACTGGAAATGAATGATGGACAACATAATCACTGAAGTTTCATTTCCTTAGGTTTTATTTGCTTAGCCTGTTAGTCATAAAAAATTCACTAGAATCCCTTTTAGCAACTTTTCTCTGCGTGATCACACCTTGCTGCCATATTTTCCCTTTTCCCCGAGCTGTGTGGGATCTAGCTATGGTGGCTTAGAGAGTTTTCATTTCCTTAATTAGTGACATAGAATCACAGAATAATTCCAGTTGGAAGTCCAGGGACTCTCCCAGTCTAATATTCTGCACAAAACAYGGTCAACACTAGTGGAACAGGTTACTTTAGCCAGACAGGTCTTAAAGACCTTCAACAACAGAGACTGACCAACTTCTTGACAACCTGTTCCACAGCTTGACTGTCCTCATGGTGCATTTTTTCCTTATATCTGGTCTAAACTTCTCATTTGCTTTTATGCCTGTTGTCTTTCATCCTCACACTATGCACCCCTCTGAAGAGCCTGACTGAAGCTCTTCAATGACCTCCTCACAGAGCAAGGGCCCCAGCCCCATGACTTCATGGTCTTGTCCTGCTGAATTCACTCCAGTTCGTTAAGGTCCTGTTTTGACCAGTGCAAAACTGGACGTTAAGTTCTAGATGGGGCACAGTGAGAGCTGAGTGAGGACAGGTAGTCTTTTTTCTCTCCGTCTGCTGGCTGTGCTGCTGCCAACGCAGCCCAGGATATATTTGGTTGTTTTGGCTAACAAGGCAYGCTGCTGGCTCATGTCCCACTTGCAGCCCACAGTCCTCCAGATCATTTTTTTCAAAGCCACTTCCCAGCCAATCAAATTCCAAACTATATTCTTGTGAGGGGTTCTTCCTTCACAGGTGCTGGACTTTGTATTTCTTGATTAATTCAATGGGGCTTCTGTTGGCTCAGCCCTATCTAGCTCCCTCTGAATGGCAGCTCTGTGACTAAGCATGTTGACTTTTTCACCTCTGATTTAATCCTGATGGGGGATRGAAGAATTTAGAACAACCCTCTTAGGGTTGTTAGCAGATGGAAAATTARATTTGAGCAAGCAACATGCACTTGCAGCCCAGAAAGCCAATGGCATCCWGGGCTGTAAAGCCTTTGCTGTCTCAGTGTCCTGGGGTGCAGCCTGGCTGGGGGAAAAGACTTGTAAGGTTTGAGTTCTGTGACATAATTCTCAACTTGCCTTTATCTACTTCTAGGACTTCACCTTCTTCAATCGTGTCTATAAGCATGAAGGTCAGGGAGATCCTGCTGGTCCTTCTCCTTTTTTATAGGTTCATTATATTTTTCAGACTTTATGCAATTTTATTCTTTTAGAGCTCTGATGTCATACTCATGAATAAAATGCATAATGCTTGTTTGAATGGTAGGGGGTACTTCATCTGGTGGTAGATCCTGCAAAGAAATCAGGACCTTCTGATATAAGTATTCTCCTTTTAAGATATCTAAAGTCTCATGCATTCATCGCTAAGATTTCCTGCAGTCTCTCTCTAGAATTTACTTGATATAGTCCTCTGGAATATGTTAATAATCAGAGGTCATTGTTCTGTGGTCCTGCGGTGTCTGTCCATCCTTTCTGGGAAAGGACTTGGATTTTTTAAACTTTTAAAGATTTTAAAAGTTTCAGAAAAGCAAGCATCTGCTTCTCAACAAACCAGAAACTGTGAGTATAATTCTAACTACGCAGATTTTCAGAAATATCTTCTAAGTCTTACTTCATCATTTTACTTACAGTGTTTCTTTCAAACAATCAAACTCTGTTGTCAGTTCTAGTTAATAACATTCTAACAGTGATAGTGTTTGATTTTCCTTTATCACTACTAAACAAAGAGCTTCTTTCCACCATTTTTGTTAGCTATTATTGTAAAGTGCTATGTCTGTCTGCAAAACTGTTTTTCCTGGCCATAAATTTGCCTTTCTAAGTATAAAGTGTTGCTATAGATTGAATCCTCTGTACATTTATCTTTGTGTGTGTAGTTGCACGCAAGTATGAAAGTGCTTTTAGCTGCTCMATTCTAATTTTGCTCTCAGGCTGAGAGACATTGCAGTTGTATTCGGAAGCATTTTGAGAAAGGGTAAAGAAACTTAATCTTTATAAGGCTTTATGGTCCAGATTTTATTGACCAATGCAGCACTTTGTTCTGCAGAACTGGAAGTTAAGTGGTTTTAGGTAAAAACACCTGTATGCATAGCTCTTGGCTGCCATAAAGCTTACAACTTTCTAAGCCAAGTGATTCTCTAGGTGTAGGGCTTTAGAGCACTCACCTTCCTGGGCAAAAGGAGGCCTTTAACTGGTGTATCAGGCACATTATTCCCTTAGTTCACATCAGAACTTTTGGCACTGATGTTAAATATAAACCTAAGAAAGGAGTTGGCTTGTGCCACTTCCTTGCCACGAGGGGGAGAATTTTCTTTTTCCCTGCTCCCTTTTATCTTCTGCAGTGATCATAACTACTTGAACTGAATTTTTGCCTTATGTTCTCATAATATTATTATGGGTGGGATACTCACACATGAACAGAAATTTACGCATGAGAAGAGTCAGATCCTATGAGTTCATCAGCATGTATCTCATGATAGTCTTATATTGTTTGAGAAAGGAATCATATGGACTAAAAAGTGATATGGTAATGGGAAATTGAATTTTCTACAAACAAAACGAGACAATACACTGAAGATAAAAATAGGCTATCAATATTTGTATGTTTTGTCTGTTAGCATAGTTTAAGAAAAGCAAAATATAAGGAAAATGTAGYGAAGAATATGCTAAATGTTCTTTAAATAGAGGTAAAATCAATAATTTGTAGCATATATTCTCCATAGTAGAAATAAATGCCCCTGTTTCCATTCTCAGAGAAAAGAAGAAAAATGGAACAATATAAGCTCAGTTTCAATAGCTRTTTAGAAGCAAGCACATTTTAAAGAGTTCTGATTTCTAAGATTCATCTATTTAGTATTTATTCAGTAGCTTCCTCAGATTTCATCCATCATTTCAGAACTGTATGCCAAAATCTAGGTTCTTTTAATGCTTTTAACATGATAAAATTGTCACTTTCGTTTTTAAAAGTGRTCTCTGAAAATAGGATGCTGACAAAAATTGTAAATCTCAACTTCCAGAGTCATTGTGTTCTAAAGCACTAAAAGGTCAGAACTCATTAACTTAGGAAAATTAATAGTTTAGGGATGTAGTCTGAAAAAATGTTTAACTATTAATCTTTCATTTAAAATGTTTTGTTTAAACATTTAATTTTTAATATTTTGTGGAAATATCTTTTAACATGATTCTGTGTTTAATATAGACTGCCTATATTATTATAACATATAAAATGCTGTAATTGTGATGACTTTCCATGTAGAACTAAAAAATAATCAATCAAAATAATTTGCAAGTTTCACTACATACCATAATTTTCTAAAAATCATCAAGACATTTGTTGAATATTTGATTTTTTGAAGCCAGACTCTGTCCTTTTTTAATGCTGTGCATATTATGTCTTCTTTAATGATAGAAATTCTGCCGTTAAAGGTTGAATTTGTGGTATTGTAGGGCCACTCAAGACACATTGTTTTCCCCTGACCCTTGAGATTCWCTCCTGACTAATCTCTGGCAAAACCTTCAGAAATGTTTTCTTGCTGTGCACAAGACACTTCTACTCAGATGTCATATGGTTAATGAAAAGAAATCATAAGCAGTAATAGAAGCTCTCTTGTGTATTAAAGAGTTCCTAATTCCATATCTAGTCCTATTCACCTCTTTTTGAGTTTCCTTAAAAAATCTGGCTTAATCAACTCAAAACATCCTAAAAAATTATATTATTCTCAGTTCATAAATAAGTCAGGAAGAGCTGTGATAATCAGGTGCTTTTTAAAGGTTAGGTACAAGTATTCTAATTTGCCAAGAAGTGAACCTTAAATTCCATCCTAACGCTCTACCCACATGAACACTTCCCTCAAGTGCCACCTTTGTGGACATAAGGAGGGACTGAAGTGAGAAGCTGTGTCAGATGCTAGAAATAAAAAAAAAAATGTTCAGAAAATATTTGCCCTTTTTTGTGTGATTTTTTTTTCTTGTTTTTTCCCCTCCTATTCCCTGCCTGCTCTTCCCTGAGCCCTGCACCCATGGGGCTGGGACAGCCTGGTGGCTTTGCCGTGTTCCCGGTGCAGGATTGGCTAACAGAAAAAAYGCTTTTTCCATCTTTCCAGCATATTTTTTCCTGCTTGTCAGGACACAAAATGCCCTCTGACTATCTGGAAACCAAGATAAAATGTAAATCTGGGGAATCTCTGAGTTGTTCTTTTCCACTCAGGTTCAGAGGCCCTCATGTAAAACAAAAATATGGTGCAGACACCTACTGTTCCATTAATCTTTTTCTCTGGACTTTTTGAGGCTCTTCCAGAATTAGTGACTTATTTCTAATATCCCATCTGATTTCAGTGTAGAAATGGTGGGATTAAGATTTCACCGTTAAGGCTTTTATATAATGGAAAAAGTATTTCTGGCTTTCCTAAACAGATAAAAGACTGGCTAGCATCTTACAATGAATATTAATTTTAAAAGCAACTATGCTAATAAAATGAAATCAAATCAATAATATAATCAAGCAAGAAAATGAAGTTAAAAACCATGAAGGTCCAAAACACCCCTGGTTCAAATATTTTAATTATGATTGCTTTAAACATTTTTCTTTTATTTTTCTTTTTAACTACACRTAACTGTGTGTCTTGTCTGTGTGTATAGTATTTGACAATGTGGTAGATCAGTGAAAAATCAGAAGGCATAGAGCTACTAAACAGAATAATGCTGCATTTTCATATTGTCAGGGTGATTAATGATAACCACTGTAGTTTGCCAGTAAAGGAGGTGGAGAAAATGTTGCTGCCTTTCTGAACTGCTACTCTTTAGTAGACACTATGGGAGACTGCAGGCCCAGAAATAAATTCCTCTAATAACCATGAGTGTCTTTGTCCCTGCAGGGCACTAAACAGACCAACAATTCTCTTCACTATCTTAAAATCCTCTGGCACAACAGCAGTGCCAGTTCAACTACATTTCTTTTCTCCGATTTGGATGCACAATCTTTTGGTCAGTTCCCCAAGTCTTTCTACATCTTCCACGCACAGGATAGAGCTTATTTCCAAGGTGTCTTCATGGGAAGCACCCGTGAAACATGGTGATCCTAGCAAACACTGAGCTGTTCACAGTTGTGGGTTTTGCCTCATTTCTCCAATCAGTTCTGAAAAGGCAGTTTGAAAACAATTGTAAACAATACCTCTGTACTCTGTTCCATTGTAAAAATGAGAGGGCAATTATCCGCATGAGACAAAGAGAAGGGGATCTGTCATTTGATGGCGAGTAAGTACGAGGCTTCTGTAACAAACTGTCTTCTGCCTCCTAATTCTGACTCAATTATGGCACTGTAAGTCAGTCAGCTCCATTGCTTTCACTGGATTTGCACTACTATRAGAAAGGAAAAAGTAGAAAAAGACCACTAGAACTCATGACTCTTGAAAGAGAAAGAAATAATTTCACAACAATGTTTTGTTTCGGCTTATGGTCCATGAAGCAATAGTGCACAAATATACAATGTATGAAAACATTTATAGAARGAAACTTAGCAGTCAGCTTTGAGTCTCCAAGTCAGTTCCCACTTGGATTTGCTTTTTTTATTAAACTTCTTTTTCAGGCTTGTCATCTAATGCTATAGTCGATAGCAGAAGTTACAGATGCTTGGTTTTGAAGTCAAGTCCATGACATTCAGTGTAGGCAAGATGTAGCATCTTGYCTGGTGAAAGAAAATAGGACCTAATCACAGCTGCTATATCCTTTTTTCTTCATCAAGTTATTTCAGTAAGTGTTGCTGTTAATAGTCTAGTCGTGATCCTCCAAAGTATCCTCTAAAGTATTATTATTCCTCTAAAGCAGGGAAGATAGGGACATCRTAAAATAGTGTGGAAGACCAGGCAGCTACAGAAGCTGAGCTGGGTAGCACCATAGACCTTCTGGCCCTGGTATAGTGGAAGCTATGGGAGAGATAAACCCAAGGCCAGAAGAAGAAATGGAGACACCACTCTGGCCACTCTGATGAGAGAGGATGCAACAAGGCCATGACTGGTGCAAGGGAATGTAACAGGGACTTGATAACTGAAAAGATTGTGTTGCTAAGGGAACGAGAGCAAAGGGGTCCGAGTAGAACATCTTGCATGGAAGTTAGAGAACTATAAATACTGGTGAATAGTGTAATAAACTGGCCTTGCTTGCATAGCATGGTCCTGCAAATAGAAAGGTAGAATAGTATTAAGAGTACCTGCTAGAAATGTTGAAACAGTAATGTAGAACATGCTTGCCATGATCTGAACATTGCAGAACATATTAAGACAGAGCAGAAATTATAAATCAGCATTCTGGGATATCTCAGTGAATTGCCTTTGAGCTCTCTSTGTACTTAGAAGGAAAATAGGCAAGACTGAAGCTAAAAATAGAGTTTTTGATTCAGCTTGCTTTTTGTGCTGGCATAACTGGGAGCTCTGGGAGTGTGCTAGTGTAGCCTCTATACTCTCCAAGACTCTGATAGAGACAGAGGAAGAGCACAGTTTTTGTGAAGAATACCACACAGTTGACTTCTATGCTGTGTAAGCTTCTACATTCTTGAATATGAAATGTCCATGAATAGAGTAGGAGAAGGTTCTATTAAAAGAAAAAACAAAAAGGTCTGTGAAGATCTTGTAGTTTTCTAGGACTTATCATTATCTAAGATTTTTTTTATTTTATGAATTTCCAAGTCAGAACAACAATACTGTTTTTCACAAGACAGCCAGACAGCTAAGCTCATTTTGTTTCTCCTTTTTTTTTTAATTTTTTTTAACTTTCTTTTTATCACCTATGAAAATCCTGAGATGCAATCAGGGGTCCTCGCCAGTTGGGCTAAATGACAGCAGGTTGCTTGCTTAGCACTTTCAAAGGATGCCAAGCTAAGATGCTCCAGATTCCTTACCTGTTTGCAGAGAAGGAATAGCAATAGGTAATAGGGATAACATTGTTATGCACTGCCTTGGTCCTAGGTAAAGAGAAGAATTAGTAAATAATGCACCACCATCATGAATGCATAGTTATTTTACATATTTGGTATTTCTAAGAYTGCCCAGTAGTATTCTTTCTGCTGCTGTCAGCGGTGTTTGTAAAGGAGACTTTCTGTGCAAATTCAGCAAATCATCTAGTGAGCTAAACCTCACCTCCAGGTTAATGACTGCTCAACCTAGCCCTGTGTTTGCTTAAGGAGAGAGGGACAAAGTGCAGCTTCACATTCTCCAAACAAGCAGATGAGAATGAGGACCTAGTGACTGTTTTCAGACTCCTGAAATCAGCAGCTGTGATATAGAGTGGCCTATCTCAGCTTACACTTGRCACTCAGGAGCTCTTCATCCCCTACAACAGAAATCTATTGATCTCTTTTTTCTTATTTGTGAAAATCTTAGTGCCATGATTTGATAGTGACATCCTTTTGGGTTTTTGGACTTACAGCAGTGAGGGTGACTAACAGAGTGTACTCCTGTGGATGACATGCTCAGTGGAGTTTATGATGACAGTAGTAGAATCATAGAATATTGACTCCAACTCCTGACCCCATGCTAGACACACCAATAATCACAAGAGCATTATCCAAATGCTTCTTGAACTCTGACAGTTTTGGTGCTGTTATCACTTCCCCTGGGGAGCCTGCTCCAGTGATCAGCCACCCTYTGGGTGAAAAACATTTTCCTGATATCCAACCTTAACAACTTTCCCAAATCTTCATCTACTACCCACTTACAAACCTCTGGTCCAGCTGCCTTCCTGGTGAATGGTGGAAGCTATGGCCACCAGCTACTGCAGATGGCTTCTTTTTTGTATAAGAAAAGTTGTAAGGCTCTTCAGTGCATGTACACCCTGGAAGGGACCCARCCCAGCCAGGGCAGCCTTGACAGCACTAAACAGGGTTAATATTGTACTCCATCTGCACAAATATTTTACAGTTAGGCTTGGCATAGTACTGTTTSAGTAAAGAAAGATAGATTACTACCCCAGAATGACACTCAGATTCTGAGTAGGAAGTCTGAATTCTAGTCCTGGGCTTTTACTGCATCACTGGTTTTTTTMCACTTTGTAGTAGAAAGCACAAGAAATCTTGGCTACAGTGATTTGATAATCCTTGAATTTGAACATTTTCCCTAGTCAGCATTTTTGTATTTGAAGTATCCTTTGAAATGTAAATTATGCACTGAAGTCRTCAGTGTGTACCAGGCAGAGCGAAAAATTGAAATAAAGCCTTTATATACATAAATATACAGACAAGTATAGATTTATGTACATTGCACATACACAGTTAAACTTCTTTATGGATGTGGCTGTTAAATTGCTATTAAGAAAAAGTATCTGAAGTTACATAAAAGATGAAAAGAAGTTTTTACTTCTGACAATGAAGAATCTAGCAATTATGATTAAATATAATTTTAAGAGATTCTCATTTTAATGCCCTTGATATTATAAGTAATACAAATGGTGTGTTGTGTGTGATTTCCACTAATGTGCAGCTCCTTCTGTCATCCAGTTTTCTACTGAGACATATTTATAGTAAGTAGAATAAATTAATTACAGAACCTTGTAATACAAGGATGTAATTCCATCTAGTAAAAACCCCTGAAGTGGAACCTTAAGATGTTTGCTGTGTAAGGGAAGAAAAGCATAGGTAAGTAGACTTTGGTGGTGTGTCAAAGCTTTTCCCTAGGGGTAATGTCCAAAAATAAGAAAGATTGTTTTATTCTTGAACAGCTTGTTTTACTGGGCTTTTTTTTTTTTTGGCTTGCACAGAAAGGAGTAGGATTCCTTCTACCTTTCATCTCCTTCTTTTTCTTTTCTGTGCACGTCTCCAAATGAGCAGCGTGTTTTCTTCCACGCTAATTTCAAGCAATTTAAACACCTGCTTGGCTATTGTTTTTTTTTAAGTATGTAGAGCCCTAAGTTTTGAATTTTAAACACATTTTAAAAAATTCTCAATCTACTTATTCGACCTTGTACTGTTAAAGGAACAACAAAAGTGTGATTTCTCTAAAAAATATAAGGAAGATCTTGGTGTGAGTGCAGTATTTTTATGTGTTTATAGACCACAATGTGCACAGTCAGGTATTTCTTTCTTCTAGAGTTAAGCACCACTTTCATAATATTTTCAGTCCATTCTGTATTGCAGAAGCTCTGTTAGGATCAGTATGGTTTTTATCCAATGCTGAAATGTTCCTGTGACAGTCACCAGATTCACCTGGGGCTGAACAAGACATAATCAGGGCCCAGAGAACTAAAAAAGTACCTTACCACATCTTGATCGAAAACAACTGCTCTTCCCTAGTTAAACAACTTAGCATGTCTTTTCCCACAGCAATCTGGGAGAAATTAGTTGAATGAGAACGCTGTATTGATCCCCAGGAGCTGGCAGAGGACTGAGAGCCTTTTTTAAACTACTCTAGGGGTTTTCTTTTTGGAGAAATCAAGCTGGCTGTCATCTTGTAAATGGGACTGTGTAGCCCTCCTGCTTTCAGAAAGCGGAAGTTGCTTAAGCTTAAAGGGCTTCTTTGCTGTCATTACTTTATCCTCAAGGGACTATTGCTTTGGGTTTCCTAGTTACAGGAGGAAGAGGATAAAGTGTCTGTGGAGAACCAATTGCAGAAGCATCCATTGCAGTTAGCTTGTTACTCTGGCAAGCAAGGAGGGATTTTCAAGACTTTCTTTAGTGYTGGAGACAAAGCGCTGGGAATCTAAAAATCTTTTTGTGGAAATCTGAGTCAGTGCTTTTTTCTACTGGTAAAAAAAGTTTTTACCCTAGAACTGCAGTTCTGAAAATTTGAAGCAAAATGTAATGATAATTTGAAATTATTGGTTATTTGTCCAAGCATTGTTAGAAACAGCAATAATTATCTTGCAGCCATGATAYGTCATGGGCCATGACTGGGATTGGAGTGTCAGGTTTGCCTTCCAGGGAGACACTGCCATTTCTTTTTGCTTCCTCTCTAAACTGCCATTTCTCTCTAACTTGTGTATCTGGCAAGCAGTTAGATCTGAAGAGTTGGAGAAAAAATGTGTTGCTAGGCTGGAAATCCCTGAGATGCCAGCCACGAGGTAAGGTGGGAAATGTGATTAATAAGGGCAGGGAATCGAAGCCTCTTCAGTCCCTGTTGTAAATCTTCACTTCTTAGTTGTACCTTATTGCTCTTAAGAGCATCTCATTTTTTCCTGTGAAAACTGGGTTGCTCATTGTGCTAAATATAAATAGTCCTAGAAGACATACTTCCTTCTAACAAAGAGGATCAATATTGAAAGAAAAAAATTATATTATTCTAGCCCAAACCTTGCCCCTTCTTCTCTTATGTGTTGTTCACAGTCTTCCTCCAGATTCTTTCCTGCTTCAATTTTCTTTTTGTAAATTTAATGAAACAGTAAATGTTGCCACAGTCCAAAAAATAGCTATTTATTTTGATTTGAGGAGAAGTGCAAACCTGCTTTGGAAGATTTATTTCCAAATTTCAAAGTATTTGATTTTATGGGCAAATAAAAACATCTGCATTAAATTCAACATAAGCCTCTGTTATGTAACAACTAAAAATTCTCATTTTGAATCCTGGACAATTTTCCTAGAAAGAGTTCTCAGGGGGTTTTTATGACACAAAAAATTCTGTAGCTCCCAGAGGCTGCAGTTGCAGAAAGAAATAGGCCAAATATACATAATTCAAAAAATGTTCCTGGACCTAATGTCTCATGGYGCCTGATTAATGTTTTTGTGTGACACAATGGGGTGATAAAGACCCTAAAACTCTTATTGCTGTAAATATGCCTAGGAAGTCATTATGTGCCAGTTAACATGACTGTGTGGGCATGTTTAAGGGATGGGCAGCTCTATCATGCTGCCCAACTCTTTATGCCAACAAAGCACCCAAGGCTCTCTTCTGTGATATGATACTGAAAAGATTTATAGCTCCGAATTTTCATACCCAAGTGGGTCTCTCCAAAACATCAAAATATGGATTACGAAAAATTCACTTTGTGAAATACACAACATGAATATTCTGCAGAGCTTTGTGCATCACTTYTCTTTGGTGGGTTTATCTACAGAGAAGTAAAATATGTTTTATTAAATACTTAGGTCACAGCAGTAGTGGCAAAGTATGGACATTTTAATCAAGTCTGTTTTAATATACCTGACAGCTCAATTAACAGGTATTAACTAAAAATATCTCTAGCTGGGACACTTAATAACTAAAAGTTAATTGTAACTGCTTTGAAATCTCATCTTTTTCTCTTCATAATTWCTTATGCCTGAAATCTAACTATAGTTCTTCAGGATCAAAATTGCACATTGTTCTGCAAGAAAGTAAAAGTTAATGTACTCAAATCAGAAGAGAATGGAACATGTTAATTATATTATTAAACAGAGCTCTAATACTTCAAAATACACTTTAAATGAATGAGTAAACAAACTTATAATCTTATTAAGACTAATTTAAAGACTGCTAATATAAATACACATACATTCTACCTTATTWGTAATTACTGAGAAAGTAGTATATACTAAAGTAGTAGTATATACTATTAAAAGTAGTATATACTAATTACTTTCTTTACTGAGAGTGAATAAAGATTGTTAAACTGAACACATCAGTTTTAAATTAAGCTTATTTTTACTCTCAATTTCAGAGCTTTTATTTTTTAAATAATTCTTACTGTCTGTCCAGTGGGACYGACATATAGACTATATGAAAGATCAGAGCCTCATAATATGTGAGCTTCTTTTCTCTGATAAGCAGGCTATGTGTGTTCAGCTTCCATTGATTCTTGCTGTATTGCTGTATCCCCAAAGGAAGATTTCTGGTTCACTTCTGTGTTCTAAAACAAAACAAGACAAAACGAAAAAAGGTTTTTGAGGTAGGAGATAACTGAAGACAGAAACTAGATTAAACTTACCTGTTACAGTCTTAATCTGCTTAACCTTAGAGCCCATTTCAATTATATTCTGKTTTTTTTCCTCCTGATTACTGAAGAATAGGATGTACAATGCAGTCTCTCCACTGCCCAGAAAGTGTTATGAAGGCCTTTGCAGTGGTAGCKGAGCCTGTAACATTGTACAAAGTTGGCCTTTAGCATCATCTCCGCCACAATTTCTTTGAATTTATAGCTTGCTTGCATAATTTGCACTACTTTCACATATATTTTATTTTTTGAGATCGCTGATGAACAGAGAAGATGATGTGTTTGGGATTCTTTACTAGACCCAGAATCACAGTCCTGAGTTGAAAGGGACCCACAAGGATCATTGAGTCCAACTCCTGGCCCAGCACAGGGCAGTTTTGGAATCACTGCCTGTGCCTGAGAGTTGTGCWAACACCCCCTGAGCTCTGTCAGGGTGCTGTGACCACTGCCCTGGGGAGCCTGTTCCACTGCYCAACCACCCTCWGGGGGAAGAATTTTTTCCTGATACCCACCCTAAACCTCCCCTGTACTGGACAGCCACAGTTGGTGCTTCTGAGAGTTACCTCCAGGACTTATAATTGTTTTCTGGAAGTTATTCCATCCAGTCATTAGAAACTTTCCTAACCRAGTTGGATCAAGTGGTAGAGTATGACTTCTCTACTGTGTATGTCTACTAGAGATAATAACCTTCTGAATTATTATASTATTGTAGGCATCTGTACATTGTTTAAATTCACCATATTACAAGCATATGAATTTGCCAAAATGTCTTTTGCTATTTAGTTATGAAGCAAGAACTTCTAGCATGATAAATTTTACTTGAAAGTGTTGAAGGTATTTTGTTATTCACAARGCTAATATATACAATATTTTGAACACCTTTTTGTAAACKGGYGTGTATAATTASGGTATGTATATATGTGGATAGTRTATGTTTKTATATATACATTTTTTATATATATAAAATCCCTCATAAACATGCCACTTACCTTTCTTTTAGGTTTAGGTGCTAGTAGTGCCTTCAGCTCCTTTTCTACAAAATGCATTGTCTTTTTCCTGTTTATCCTGGACATTGCAAATGCTTTTTTTTCATTACAGTAAATCATTATTCACAGAAGTGAAAGGTAAAAAGCAAGCTTTCAAATGCCACTACTGTGAAAATACTTATTCATTCTAATGATACTGGAAAATATACTTTCTGAGATTAGATAGATTTTTTAGGTTAGTTAGATAGATTTTTGTGTTTTTCTATTGTACTACTGGTTGTCAGAATTATTTAGGATGTTTTCGTTAAACACAGAAAAGATACTGTAAGGTAGTTAATCTAAAATGGCTCTTTATTACTTACAAATATTTTCTCCTTGATAGCAATATGATGAACACTCCTCTCTATCAATACAGTTTTCTCTGCTTTTCCATTCCTTAAAGTTCTCTAAGTCATCAACATTTTAGTTTCAGAAAAAACAGAGCTGTTTACTATATGCTGCTCTTACAATAAAACCTAGTAACTGTTACTTGGACCTAGGTATCTTGTCTCAAATTAATTTTCCAAATTAAAGGTAAAAGGGGTTTTAAATGAAATTTTATTGTAAACTTAAAAAAAAAAAATCCAAACAAGCAACAATCACTTTTTAGAAAGGCTTTTAACTGACTGAAAAGCTGTAAAAGATAAAAAATACCTAGTGCCAATACAGGCATCAGTATTTTAAGAAGATAATGCTAAGTGCTCTGTTACTACTATGATTTTCGGTGAAAGAAGGACATCTAATTTTCTAGTATATATATTTCTGTACACATCTACCACACCTTAAACAGGATAAATAACATCTTTCAGGCTCAGGGAGTCAACAGCCAGAATTAACTGGTATCATCTGTTTTCTGTTATTCTTCCTGCTCTAAAGCCGCTATTKTAGGGGGATTTCAAGATAGGAAGTGGAACCATAAAATTGAACAGGGCAATCTTGGAGGATAAAACATGTTATTACAGGTTGAACTAAGAACTCTGTCATTGGAAATCATGGGATTTAAGTACTTCATAGTAATTACAGGGGACTACTGAGGGGACATCCTGTAATATGTACTTAGCATTACACATACTTATGCTCTATGCCACAAATTCACTGACATTAATTTTTTTATTTATGAATTATGATGTTAAAGATTTTCTGAAAACGTATTTTTCCCAATTGGATATGATTTTCCAGCTCTCTAGAAATCTGGGTCTTGCACCTGTGTCTGTGTCCAGGCTGTGGAAACTATCATTTTTCCTGGTCCCAGATGGGATCTGAACTGCAGCAGAACCTGGGAAACAGAATGGGCTGCTGGATTTCACTGGTATTGACTTAGAATCTATCCATGAGTATTTCATTTGGGTTGGGATCAGCTGCTCTCTGTGTTCTCTCCCACACCAAAGAGTGCTCTGGATTTAGCTCAGATGAAACCCWGGTGGAAGAGGCTCTCTCCAGGAGCCTGTCCCGTGTGCTCCAGCAGTTAATGGACACTGGGTCAGTGACATGGGAGGTCAGTGGGTGTAGCTGGGCAGCCCAGGCACTCTAACACCCCTTAGTAGGACATGTGTCCTCTGTGCTGGCTGCCCCACCTTCCAGCCACCACCTTGCAGTCACAGGAGCCGGGACATTGAAGGACAGTGGAAATACTTGCTCAGTGTGTTGTGTGAACAGCAGCACMCAGGCCATTTGAGGCTTCCAGCTCTGGAGAGCTCCAGGAGGGATGTTTGAGAGTGTCAAGAGACAGAAAGTTTGGGGTAAGGGGCTGCAAGCAGGGACCTCTGCCGAAGTTCCCCCAGTACACGAAAGAGGAGAGCAAGTCTGGCTCTGGCTGAGTGAGAAAGTTGTGCTGTGGACAGACTTTCAGAGTAGCCCAGCTCAAGGTCTGTCCTTGTCATATTTTCTGGAAAAATCCCTTCGCCWGGATTTCTTCTCCTGGGAAGCTGAGAAGCCTCAGAGAAAAATGAAACCAGTAATTAACTGATTGTTTCTCCTGTGTTTTATTGYTTTGGAATGTGGTTGGAGATTGTTTATCCAACATGTGAATTGTTTTTACTTAATGACCAATCATGGTCCAGCTGTGTCAGGACTCTGGTGGGTCAGTCACAAGTTTTTCATTAGTATCTTGTTGAGCCTTCTGTAAGTATCCTTTCTCTATTTTTTAGTATAGTTTCACTGTAGTATTCTTTTATATAATATAATATCATAAAATAATAAATTAGCCTTCTAAGAACATGGAGTCAGATTCATCATTTCCTCCCCATGACAAGAGACCCTGAAAACACCACAAAGGTCTGAGTTTAAAACTGGCCCTGAAGCCCTGGGCTGAAACCCCAGGTGAGGATTCTCACAGTCATTTCTCCCTAAAGGCTGATGACAGCTCGTGCTGCTGTGCCCCATCAGAACTGGCCTTAAGCAGGGCAGAGCCCCTGGGCTGGGGAAAGGAGGAGAACACCACATTCATGTGATTTGTCACTCATRTTTAATTTCATCAGGTGGATGCAACCATAGGGTGGGTAATACTGATATGCTGCAGTATCCTGGCTGGAAATGCAGTGTGCACTGTTACCTTTGGAGGATGAAATCTGTCTAATACCCCTCACATGCAGGCAGAAATATTGGTTTGGATTTCCATAAAATTGAGTCACTGGGTTTTTTTCATGTAAAATTTTTGTTTTGGGGTTTTCTTATCATGATTTTGGYGGTTACACTTCAAAAAGTTATGAAATTTTTTGGTTTTATTACCAATTGCATGGATATTTTTAAAGTTTAAGAGAGTTGCAAAATATGCTACTCTTTCACCTACGTCACATTAATCAAGCATWTTTTTTCATTTTCTCTAGGGAAAAATTGTTACCTACACTTAATACAGGTGTTGAGGCAAAGTTCTCTAAAATACGTTATTACATCTCTATTCTGATGGAGGAAAATTTTGTAGGAAATAAAGAATTGGAATTTTCAAGTTCATATAATAGACAGTTTTAGTTAGTGTAGAAAAAGAATGTACGTTTTATAAATTTTATGGAGTGTTTCTATTTAAACAATTGATGCACAACATCCATTAGAATCTAATGCATTTGCTGTATAATTATTAAYTGTAAATGGTTATTAAGTTTATTGCTCTCTCATGTATAATAAAAAATGGATTTCTGTATGCCAGAAAACCAGCAATGACTGACATGACCTTGCTTTTTCTTAGCCAATTTAGTTGTCATTTTCTTTGATAGAGATGGACACTGAATGGCATGGTATCACTAACTAGGGCAAGAAGAATAATAAATCAGTACAATTCAAGATATCAAAATATTTGTAGTGTAATTGTAATGTACAATTTTTTAAATTTATGTCGTGCTGAAGAACCGAGTTTCTGGGAAGAGGAGAGAAATTAAATTTTGAATTGATGGATGGCATTGCTATGGTTATATTGGTTGCAGTTTATTATTTATTTGGTAGTTTATGGGTGAAAGACAGGCTGCAAAGTTGTGAATAGAATATGTAGAGCTAAGTGTTGTCCCAGAATGGACCCACAGCAAAACCTAAGATCAAGATATAACAGTGTCTAAAATTAGATAATCACTTTGAGTCCAAATGTAGAAAGGATATAGGAATTAAATATAAATTAAGAACTCACATGAATTGTGTGGAGTCAAATGAATACATCAAAACCTATGAAAATAGGTTAGCTMTTTCTTTAAGCAATTTAATTGTGGAAGTTGCTTGACAAGAACGAGTTTTCTTATTTTGTTATCTGTAAGAATGGCCTTAAATAGTAAAGTTAATGCTCTTACATTTTAATACATAATTATTTATATTACTTTGATGTTTGTGTATTTTTACAAGGTGCTAATTGTGCAGAATAAAGCTGACAAAACTGCAAAATTTGTGGGTTAATATTAGCATAATCSTACAGTACATTGTTTAGCAACAGTATAGAAATTAAGTTTAGGAAATGTTTTTCCCAATAYGAAAAATAAAATGCATATTTCTTACAATACCAATTTCCATGACATAAATCACATCTTTTAGGAAATTGTATAAATAGCATTCTTTTTCTTGTGGGTCAATTGATTGTGAAGTTTTGCTAAACCAGAATCTATTACAAAAGTAGGTTTCCTAGTTTATCAAGGGATGTTATCAAAATATCTAGGAATTAATCAAAACACAGATGCAAAATTAAGATTTAGTTTACAACAACAAACCAATAGCCTTTTGTACTYGATCTTATGTTTCTGTCTTCCCTGTTCTCAAAGGTCTTTCCTTTCACCTTTGCACAGCTTCTTAAAAACACCAGTTTTGTGACACAGAACATCAAGTGCAATCCCATTATACAGTTTAGGGTTCCACTGACAGTACATCCAAATTGGCATTTGTAAATCTCTGTGCAAGATTATGTGCAATGCTACCAAATAATATTAAATTTTACTTATAGAGTGTCAGGTCCAAGGGTTCAGAAAAGAGGAAGGAAGGAAACAGCCAATACTTTTATGACTTAATGTAAATTGTACTGTGTATTACCCCAGCAGTTGTCTTTAGTTGCCTTTTTTTTCTTTCTTGCTCTCTGGAGGCAAAATAAATCCATTATGTACTAATATGATAAAATGAAATTGCTCCCACARGCCACTGCTTAACATGGTCCCTGCTGGAGTGTCAGTACATATATGAAAAAATTGGACCAATGTGACACTTGTATTTTGCTTATCAACCCAAACATGCTCAAGATAGAGGAATAAAGCTGCCTTATTGTGTCAGAGCTCATGGACAATGCTCAAGTGCCTTGTAATGTGTGCCAGTCATACATTCTCATCCAGAACCTCTTGCTTGGCTTCAGGGTGTCTGTTTGCACCTTGTTATTGAACATGTGCTAAGAAAACCGGAGAGAAATGCATCAGAAAGGAAATAGTGTCCAGATTTCAGACAGTCACCCACTAGCCACTACTAGTGGCCACTCATGAGCAMCTGTTTTGTCTTATGCTGGTCAGAGGGGAAGGGTTTGAACAGAGGAAGACACAGATGAATGGCTACATGGGAGTATTTTAGCTCAATGACTTGTCTCTGATGTCAAACAAGGGTGGATCCCTAGGTAAGGGTGTGTGCAAGGTCTTTAATTTTCCTCTTCTCCACATTGTGTTCTTGGGGATTCCTGAGGCAGACATACTCTTTCTGAGTTCTCATAGTCCTGGGAGTACTGTTCTCTTATGAATTTCTTCTCCATTCTGCTGTGCCAAGGCTTCAGCAATTCAGCTCTTCAGCGTTGGTTGTTAATTAGGCTTCTCCTTTTGTGGGTTTTGAACTCACCACCTGGTAACAGCATTGCTCATGATAAAACAAACAAACAAACAGAAGCCTCTTTGTTTTTAAAGTTTAAAAAGCTATTGGAAGTAGTATCATGTGTAAGCAGATGTAATACAGAGATTCAGCAAGGGAAAATCTCACTTAGGTATACTCAGGAGAGGTGTCCCACAACTTCCCAGAGCAGGGAGATGCTTGGTGTTGTTCAAATGCACCCACACCTGCCACTGCAGCAAAAATGACATTTTCTCTTATCATTGTAACATTACTTAGGTCCTTAATTACTGCAAGAGCCTTGAATTTTAGTCACTTGGCCTGTTAATAAATTCTCTCTGCTTTTTACTAATGTTTTGCATTGGTTTATACTTATACGGGGGTAAGAAGGTTTTTTAGACATGAGCAATAAGCACTGGGAACTTTTAAGCTTTAAATAGTCATATCTTCCTCTTGCAACTTTTTTTTTTTTTTCTCCTTACAACTGTTATTTCTCAGAACAAAGGATGGAGGAAGAACATAGAGTGATGGGAGATTCAGTTTGCCAGTTCTGGAATGCAAATTCAAGAATACTAATATCAACCCCTACTGAWTTTTTTACATTTAAGCTTCTGATAAGCTTCCCATGCTGAGAAGAGTAATTTTACTTTGTGAGGAACAGGAGGAAAGATGTTTTAATATAGTGTCCAAAATGAGAGATGATTCTGGACCAAAAGAAATGGAATTTTAATTCTATTTTCTACATGATATTTTAAAGTAAAATTATTTTTTTCCTTGTTACTCTGAGTAAGGTAGTTATATAAAAAAAAAAACCAACTTGTTATAATGCACTTTTAAACTATGGTTTGATAATTTTGAGCAATAAAACATGATAACCGTGATAAATGATCACAATCATTTTAGTAAGTTAGATGAGTGACTACAGTATTCAATCAGGTCAATAGCCTGCTTCTATTTTCTTCTAAAAAATGAAAAATCATCAGTAAAATGGAAAAGATTATCTGTATTCCCTCAGTAATGTCATTTTGTTTGGTGAATTAAACTCCTTAACATTCAAATAATCATAKAGTTTGCCCATACAGAACCAGATTATCTCACAGAGAAATAATTGAGCATCTTTGTTTTTATCCCTTAAGTACACCCTAAAATCTATTATAATCCTGTAAAGGAGGATTATTAAACTAAACAACAGTAGCACATTTAATGATGATCATCTAACAAAACATTCTAGCTAATCTCTGATTAGTTATTGCATTTCCACACCAATCTAACACAAAGGATAACTGAATTTCTTAAGATGTAGGCTCTCTGCAAACCCCTTTATAATCTGTTTTGTAATCTGTCTTCATTTAATTTCTTTCATATTTGGCATTGGCCAACTCRAAGAGTTCTTGAAGCAGAAGATCAATCAGTCACTCTAGACAAAAACAGGTCACATCTTCCCAAAGTGCTGGAGTACTTATCTGGTCTTTTTGTAGTGAACTATAGACTTGCAGACATGGTTGTAATATTTTTCATCYTTGTTTATTGTTCAAAACCCTATATTTTTAATGTTTTATTTTTTTTAATCATCCTTTTATTTTAGGACTTTTTTTTTTCTTTTTTTTGTGTAATTATCATTATAAAATACTCAAAGTGAAACATAGGAAAAAGGTTTTATTAAAGAGTCCCTTTGCAAGAGGAAATTCACTTGAAGACCATTGCATTTTTTTAAAAGGATTTTAAAACTGATAAAACAACCGATTTGTGRTGCATTTGCTTAGAAATAATTTCACTTCGGAGGTGCTGCCATATCGCCATTTGATATAACTGTTATAAATGCTGATATACTATGCCATCAATATTATACTGATTTTAACCTGAGACACCCAACATTATTTTCTTTCTTTTTTTTCTGTAGTCAATATATAAACTATCAGTAGATTTTTATTTCATCTCTTTTTATACTTGCAGGCGGTTTGACAAATCTTTGGAAAAGTGGCAGATTTTTCATTCTGACATGAAGAGATTTAATCATTGGCTAAGTGAAACTGAAGAGAAGCTGTCAAGAGCACAGATAGAGGCTGGAGACGTGGGGCTTGTAAAAACCAAGCAATTTATCCAGGTATGATTTGATTAGCCTGTATTCTGTTTTTCTGTAGGGTTTAAGAAATTTTAAGGTCTGGATAATCTATTTTGCAGTTCATTTGAGGAGGATTTCTAGTGCTGAGTGGACAGTGACAATTTTGTTCAGATGTGTCTGTTTTTCTRGTTAACTAAAAATTTTCACTAGCTTGTTGAAAGATATATTTTTAAATGAAATAAGATATGGGATGACATGGTATATTGTGGTACTTTCATAGTTATATATTTCTTTGGTYTTTACTTAAAGTGCTTGTAAATTTCCATTTGTTATTTATGACCAGCAGGAGTATCAGGCTTAATTTTAAATTCTTGTGGAAGAAATGTGATTAGCCATTGAGCTGTACAAGAGATATTCCGTGAACGATGTCTTGCAAGTGTTGCTCATTTTGTCTGTTTCATGTTTTAATCAAAGGACCTGGAGGATGCTTTTATTTGTGAAATGCAGTGTGACAGAATAGCCACTTAGTTGCTATGTGTCCAGTTCCAATTTGTATGCTTTTCATCTTGCGAGCTCTTTGAGCATCATAAAAAAAATAATAACTCTAGTTTCTTGGTAGTTTATTTCATTTCCCTCTTTTGTAATTCAAATGGTAATGGGTATGAAGAATTAATTCCAAACTGATGTTTTGGAAGTAGATAGTTTCACCTGAATAACTTGACCAAACTCTGGATTCATGTTATAAATTACTATTCGTGCGTAAGAAAAAAGTGCTGTTAAGGTAATTGGCACTTGTAAATTTGAATTGCTGGATTGAATTACTTGATTTCAGGTTGAAAGAAGTTATGCCTGTCTAACATTAAAGCCAGAGGTGTTTTTGAATGCAACACTAACCTACTTCTTGGCCTGCTGTTAAAAAAAATAAATTATGTCATTTGAATTTTAGAATTTCAAGTCAACTTTTTAAAGATTTACACTGTAAAACTGCTGAACTGAAAGGAAACAAAATTGTGTGGTGCAAATGTATAAAAAATATACAACTATTAACTAACACACTAAGCTGAGGCAGTTTAAATAGCAGGGTTTTTTTTCTGCACATTACTTTCAGTGCTTTGAATACTGAAGAAAGGTGTCTAAGATCTGATTAACAAAGTAGAAAGTCATCAAGGGATTAAAGATGCTTTTTGCTGCATATGTAAAAGGTAGTAGAGTTTATGTGTATGTTCTTTGAAACTTCAACTCCCTTTCTCTGTCCCACAGTTTGAAAAACATATATATTACTAAGGTAAGATGTGTTTCTAGGTGGACACAAAGGTGTTACAAAGTCTTACCCATTCTTTGCTTTGCCTGTGCACCATTACCTTCCTTGGCACTATTCTTGGATCCTTGAGCAGCTTCACATGAGGTTTACAAAAAAAAATAAATGTGTGATTTTTTTTTTTTTGCATTTATTTCTAACTCCTTGCTAAATCAGCATTTTCCCTTGGAGAAGGTTGATTATTTAGAGTGCCCAGACAAAGGTAAGATGCATTATGGATGTTACAAATGCGCTGGGTGTGGAGCACATTTCAAAGTCTCAGCAGATTAAAAGCATTATTTTCTTATCATCATTAAAAAAGAGGTTCATCCCAAACTGGACATCACACTGAAAGACCCTGAGATAATGTGTTGCTATGCAGAAACTTATATTTCCATGCAAAAGACTGCTTCTGTTTTACATTTCCCTTTGACTTAGCCTCCTTCTCATTTGTTTTCYATTTGTTATTTTCTTATGCAATACATGAGATCATTTTGAATATATGTTTGTAGAGTGTTCTTTTCTTTTTGCCATCCATCAAGCTTTTTCTTTCTCCCTTCTCTCTTGTGTTAGAAATCCCAAGAACTCATGAATGTTTCACTCAAAAATTTCATTTAGTTCAGTAAAACAGAGAAAAGTACCTTTCTAGTGAAAATTCAAGCGGTGCAAAAATATTCCAACTAATCTCAAGCATGCAGATCCAATGTTAGTTAACATTTATTTGTAACAGAACGCTAAGTCTGAAGTTGCACTGTTTCCATTCTTTTCATTGCTTCTTTATTTTGCTGGGTCTTGTTTCAAAAGTGTTAGGCTGCTGTGAGGCTGACTGAAGAGATCATTAGAATTTCCATTAGGGAAACAGTTAAAACAGCTGAGCGTTCTGATTTACTAGAGTAGCAACTTGTTTTATTAATGAGATCATGCTGCTTAGTGAACCATATTCAGAATTAACAGGATTTGTTTSAAAATGCTTTACAAGCAAGTGAATAGTCTGGAACTGGAGAAGGAACTGTTTTAGAAAAAGAAAAATATACAAAACCTTCAGATTTGTAATACTATTTCTGAGTAGGACTACTTTGGAAAAGTAAAGATTAATGTGTTCATTAATATTCAATAAATACATAGAGTCAAATGCTTATATAAAACGCAATAGTCAACAGTATGATTAGATGATTATGTTAATAGAGGTTAAAATGTAATTACATTTTTCAAGTGTATTTGAGGAGGGGAGGTGTGTTCCTTTTTGCTGCATAATGGCATGGTATTAAACAACATTATGCATTATAMATAATGTGAATGAAATCTAATAATACTTTCACTTCAGGTCATGAACTCTTAAATATTCTTATTGTGAACTTTTCACTAGACTTTCTGAGATCAGAACTTATGATGCTGAGAAGAAATACCATGTTTCAATTTTTAAGAAAGTTTAATTGTCATATTTTATGATTAGGAGACACARGAKTAAAAAGGACATTTAATGGATAGTACATCATGCAATCCCTTTGAAATGTATTGAACTCTGTCTTCAAAGTAATTAAGGATGTTTTTTCCCTCTCATTATTGTGACAGAGAGGTTCTTCTGTCTCTTTACTCATTAATGCTTGGTGACTGTTTCTTCTTCAGCCACCTGAAGTGCATTTGCACTTAGCCTGTTTATTTTACTGCCAGGACTGAGCTGTAGTTCTGTTTTATCTGCTCCTCGACGTTTATCCCCTTCTGTTCTTACAGGCTGTGGTCATTTTCCCTATCAGACCCTGTTCAGTACACTAAAGCCACAGTTTTCTAATCTGCTCTCACATGGTAGCCAGACAACTTGTCTCTTACTTCCTGGGCTTATTTCTCTCTCTGGAACATGAGTTCTGAAAATAGCACACTATTACCCAAACTGAAATACCATCTGTATCAGCAACAAAGTGGCTCAGGTGCTGTATTTTGTGGTTGCATCTTACCAYGGATGAATGCTAGAATAGAATTTTAAGTCATCTATCTAAACTTTGTTCTTTTATTTCCTTATCTTGTGATTGATCTGCCTTGCAGCCCTGATCAACATTCCATTCCATATGAGGAAAAAAAATTTAAAACAAACCATTAAAACCACCAGGTTATACAGGATACTAATACTAGGTTAACATACAGCAAATAAGCAAGCAAGGACTAGAATTGGGACTTGAGGCGAGTTGTTCATGTGTCACAGGTACATGCTAAAAAGCTGCAAAAGGAGCAATTCTGTAACAGTTTCAGAACTGGGATGTGAGGTTACATACCTGAATCATTACTTCAAAATTTTAAAATAGCATTTTAGCATTTTTATATAGAACACTGAATGTTTCTTCTTTGCATTGGTTTTAAGAATTGCTAAATGGTCTATATTTAGTATGCAATTGTGGGTTTCAAGTTTAAATTAATTTTATTATTTTATGTGGTGAAATTTTAGTAGCAAAATTATGAAGTTCTGGGTCTGAATTTTGAAGAAATTTCATTTTATTCATGTTCATTTGTTGTGACTGATCAGTGATGAGTATCTTATTTTTCATATTTAATTGATTAAAAATATTCTTATTAAGTTATTATTAGTTTCTCAAGTATTTGTCTTCATTTACTGGCATAAATATCAAGAATGATTATTTTTAAGGTCTCAGAGGACCTTAATATTGAATGATGGGCCCTAATATTTATACTCAGCCTTCTGAGGATACCCTAGATGTAGAAATTGCTCTGTAAATTGCAGATCTTARCTCATCATACAATGAACTGTCCAGCATTTACATTTTAGGGCACTTATCTCTGCCTGCAAAAGGCTTGTGAATGACTCATGCCTTCCTTAGACCTCCTTCCTGCTGCATCATACTGTCAGGAACATCATATTTTTGCCTTGTAGATGTTTAAAGTAAGAAGATATCAAGAATCCAGGCTTCAGTGCTGAAAGTCATGGTCATGCTAATAATTTTCCTTTTTTATATCTAAATTGGATTATATGGATTTTGATGATTTAATAACCACCAAATTTAAACAGTTCTTTCTGGATAGAGCACAAATGCAAGCAGAGTAGAAAGGAGAAAAAAAATGTTTCAGTGCTCAAGGCAACTTATTTTCTACCATGAAAGCACAGTGGTAAGTAGGTGGATAGTTTGTTCTGTTTTCCCCCAAATAGAAAGATTGTAAAAATACTYTTATGTGTATGATGATTTTGGCTTTCATATTTTAGATTTTTTTTTTACATGCATTTCCTGCTTTACTGAGTGATAAAGGTTATTCCAATAATTCATGATTCTCTTTATTCCAGTTTGGATTCAAACAGTTCAATTTTGTTTCACCTACTTCAGTTTTGACTTGTGTTTTTTGGTGATGAGAGATATTGTCAGAAAACTTGTAGAACTTTGGCAAAATACGCTGGTCAAAGACATTTCTATCACTGCTTAGTGCTTGYGTAAGAGAGAGAAAATAAAGAATTTGGAATACATGAGAAACCAATTTAGCATTGTTTTACAGGAGTATTTAATTAGAAAAATCAAGATGCATACTAAAATATCCTTCATATTGAAAGGACATGTCTGGAAGGATATATAAAATGGTGTAAACAAGATTGCCAGCATTCATGACTTTGGTCAGTTCTTACTCACATATTGATTAGATCATTTATTCAAAGATCACTGTTTTCCTTTCTACTGAGTATAGCCCTCTTATCAAACACCTCTGAGTACAGACTGCTACTGCCCCTAAGAAGGAAAAGTCTCAGAGACATCCCCGGGATTTCAGGTTTTGGTCCGTTTCTAAGGTCTCAGTGGAAATGTTTCAAGTAATATACATGAGYTCTGCATGTGACACCTGGGCCCTAACTGAGCAAAACCCTTCTTTTCTTGGTTTGAGCTCATCTTAAAAATAAATTCTTGGGCCTTTCTTGACTGAAGTTCTACCCACAATGGAAAGACTTAATTTTCACTTAATTCCTAGTACAATCATCACTTCTTCCTTACTAAGCAAAATATTWAATAATACTGTGGTCTTTACAAGTTACTTTCTTTATATACATGAACCCTTACCCCTTCTTTTACTGTTAAAAGACTCCTCACCTTTGTTGCTGCTATTATTGAAAGTGATGAAATACCAAAATAGTTCATTTCAAATTTGTAGCAAAAATATTTTTCTTATTATTTCAGCCGTAAGAAGTATTTCTTCCCAAATAAATCTGTTATATAATTCTTCTTTACTGCACACAATGCCTGATTTACAGTATCCTATTAAAAGTTTCTAATTAATTTATTGTCACTGGTAGTAGAACATTAAAATGTCTGAAGGCTATAGGAAATAAAATTTAAAGTTACTTATGTGATTTTGCCTACTCTTGCACCATTAGGTGACAATCTGTGGTTTTTATTTAAGTTTTATTATAAATCATGCATTGTTTATTCTCCAAATTGAATTAAATCTTGTAAGTAATTAATTAGGATGCATTTTTCAAACATTTCATTAGGAAAATATTTGAAATGGCTGCTAGCACACAGATGTAGAGTGGCATAATTTTTATGCATGAGTAGAATAAATAAATGCGGGGTATTTTTCCTCTCTCTTGGAGAAAACAATGTTCTGGATCAGTCAAACTTAGTGGTACCTGACTATAGCTGCCTCATTGCTTGGGGGAATTTATCCTCACCAATTCAAGTGAGTGCTAGGTGTGGGGATCTGGGAAAGTGATTTAGGTCTCTACCTATTTCACAAGCATTTTTTTGTCTGTATATAAAAAGTAAAGGAAATGGAGGAGGCCTTTCTTTCCATATTAATAATTTATCTTAGTGTCAGGGCTAATCTGGACTTTTCTGATGAGTGGCATGTACAGATAATACACTTCAGAGTTAAATTTATTTATTCTTTTATCATGGTATAAATATGTTAATCTATGTCTTGGAAATTTTGGAAAATGAATGACTAAATGTATGACTACTTTGACAGCGGATGATATTGGCTCTTTTGCCTCAAAAAAAAAAAATATTTGGATTGATTCTATAAGTCTTCCAAAAGAAAATCTTGTATTGCATCGGAGATCACTATTACATGATTAAATCTGTGAGTGTTGATGCACAGATGTGAAGATAACTTGTGAGACTTGAACCCTGCCACTTGAAGCCTGGCCAGCCTGGGAGTCTCGAGGCCAGGCCATTAAAAATGCTTACATAAAACAATCAGGGAAGGGTAAGACTCCTGGGGAATAGCTTTCTATACATATTAATTCTATAAATTGGTACAACTAGGTCTTGATAAGGCACTTTTCAGATGGATAGTTTTAATAATCTTATTTAGAACCTTTAATCCCTACAGATTTTAGAAATTCTGTCTATACATACAGATTTTCATTGCCATCTAAAGCCATAAACTAAAGCCCTGTAGTAATCAGGCTGGACAAGACAGTAGGTTAATCGTATGTTGTTTCAAAAAGTGAACTGTTTTAAGAGAACCACTCTGCATTATAAAAATCTGCATTATGAAAACCCTAGAGTTTATGCAGAGMAGAAAACAGAGGATCAGCATTTCCCTTACACTGTCAAAAAGATTACAAAACCTCAGAGAGCTCAATCATATGAAATGTAAAAATCTAGAAAACTGGRGTAATTGTTTTCCAAAAATTATTTTAAACTATTTGACACGCGTTAAAAAGTTATCAAATACTTCATTACCAACACCTACTTGTAAGGAAGTATTTTAGAGAGAGGSTATTTATTTCTGTTGTGCTATTTAAAGCTCCTGGAAGAAATTTGTTCTCATATTGTTGCTCACATCAAGTTGTGCATGCAATTATTTTTCCATCTAAAATCAAAAAGTGATATTATTTTAGTGAGGATTATGGCAGAAGTTCAGGACAACATTAGATATTTATGAGACTTTTTTTGATCTCAATCTTTTTTTTTCTATTATACTTCAGCAGACAGCAAATATTGTTTTTCTCAGGTTTCTAAAAATAAACACAATTCAGATATGCCGTAGCTTCTCATTCAAAATCTAGGCTTTTGATGTGTGAAACAAAACTATATCAACTACATAATTCTTAAATCTTTAAAGTCTGTTTGAATGAAGACCACTATAGAAAAACCCAAACTTTTATTTTGTGGGTATAAGTATTTTGCATTTGCCAAATATCTTCTAAATTCAAGCAACTATTCTACCCTGATTCTACTTAAAAGGAGAAATAAATATTTTCTTTTGTCCCACATACTAAGACTTTACAAGCTTCAGTTTTTATTGAATGATTGAAGGATATATGATATATTGTGAAGCGTGGCAAATTCCAGTTTGTGCATTGATCAGAACAAGAGTATAATAGACTGTTGTACTCATGCTCTGATCATGCTCTGACTATATTAAATTTTAGCTGTACGTATCTCAGAATTTTGCCAATTTCAAAATGGCTTCTTGAGTTTTGTTTTGGTTTGTTATTTTAATAAAGACTGCAAACCCTTGGCATGCATAAAGGGCAGTCCTGTCAAAAATGCTAGAAGGGAAAGAAAAAATGAAAGAGAGAATATTCTGAACAGCTTTTTCAGTATACAGTTGCTATATTAGAATGGCAATTATTTCTCACTTTCACAGTATTATGTGTCTCACCATACCCCCCCTAAGGTGACAGTCAAAATCAATTATTTGTCATTTCTGTGGAAATGTAGTTTAAAAGAAGATTTATAAAGATGTACTGAAACTGGGCAAGGTCCTGCTATTGGGTTGGTAKTAGAAGTCAAATTAAAATATCCAGGAAATAATTTTGGTATATAAAAATAATATTTCTGAATTTCAGGGTCCTAAGATGAGCAGAGAGTTCTATGAATGTTAATTTTCCATTAATGTGGTGGAAATGGGAACTATTATTCACCTGTGTTATGTAAGACAGTTCATACAAGTTTTATTCTACTGAAACCTGGAAATAGGAGCCAATTATTTTATATGAATTAGGTGATCAGCTATATTTATTTATTTTCCATTATTTGTATAGCCATGTTCTGTTGCCTTCCATAGCAAGACAAGATGGTTCTTTGCTCTCTCTTCGTGGGAAGAAYATATTAATGACAACTATTGRGGTTTTTTTCTTTTTTCTTTTTTTTTGCTACATTATCTGGCTTCTTATCTCTCATAAAGCTCATCCTGTGTTCCATGACTGAGTCACTACAGTCATCTTAAATTAAAACTGAATATTGTTTCTTGAGACTGCAAGATGAACGAAAGGTTCTGATCACAAAAAATTTCTTTCTGTGCTTTTGCAAGAAGCACTACACCAACCTGAAGTATAATGCACAAGACATTCTTCCTTTAAGAGTTATTTTTAACAGCTGAATTGGAAAAAGTGTGTTCTGTACATTTTATGTAAATCGTTGAGTTTAAAGGGATGACTTGCTATTAGGAGTTTATGTTATGGTTTTAATACTGTTACTTTATAGAATTGACTGCATTAAGAAAAAAAAACACCCTACAAATATGAATATTTTGTTATGAATGTATTTAAGAYTTTTGTTTGTGCCTTCAATGGCAAAAAACCCAACCAAACAAAAAGCTGACCAACCAGAAAACCTCCCAAAACAATCTGATTTTGTCTACTTAACTTTCCAGAGAGTAAGATTCKTTCTAAATTCACCTAAACTGTTTGAGAGCTTTTTGTCAAGAAATCTAACAGAATTCTTAGCACAAATTAACATCTGCTCTGAGTGAATGAGCATTTGGTAGATGTTGTTCAAGAGTAAAGTAGATCTCAGGAACTGCTCCAATAACACAATGTACTGTAGTGTTTTCTATTAGATTATAATGGCTTCAAGGCAAGGATTGTTTGTTTGCAAATGCACAGTCTGGTGATGTGGGGCCTCAATTTTAGCTGGGTTTTCTCTCAAGATCTCAAAGTCAAATTTTGCATTTGTCATCAATACAGAACAAAGATTAGGAATAGACTGAAAATACTTACTGTGATTAGCTAAAATGATTTTGCAGTTTAAACTGTATACTTCAGTTTGAGTGGGTATTCTAATATATTTGAACCMATAGGTTGTGTTATATTTATGTACTGTTTTGATTTTTGGCAGATAGACCAATATCATTTACAATGACTGACAAGAATTTTTCTTTTGAATCATTTGTTAGTACTTATGTTACTTCTGAGTGTTATAGGATTTGAGACTCAGAGGAACTCATRCTCATGGGAACATCCTTGTGATACTGCTTCAAAAAAGGCCTGTTCTAGTATTTTCTAGATTTACTATCATTATCCTACCTCATTACCTCTTTTTTAGTTGTAATACCTTCAGCAGTGGTTCCTGTTACACAAGGCTGATGATTCTGCAATYTTGCCATAAGCAAGGCAAAATAGAGAGTAAATGAAATTAGGCCGCTAAACTTATTACCTTTGTGTTTATTTATTTGTTTGTTTGTTTGTTTTAGAAGGAAAAAAAATAGGACCACAACTGTACGTGTTTTGTTTTAAAAGTACTCACAGAAAAGGCATCCAACAATGAATTCTAGTGACTTTAATTTTTTGCTGCAGTACATCATGCTTTTGGAATATAGGAAATTTAACCATTTAAAAATCTTAAATTATTAATCAGGAACTATCAAATAGGGGGAATGACCCAGTTACAATTAAATTAGGCAATGGCCTAATTACAGATTCACAATAACAACATTCATATCAAAATCGATTCACACGCCTGCACATCAAGAGAGGTGTACAACTTTGCATAAAGGTAATTCCCCTCAATTTCAGTGAAATTCAGGTCAAATCCCTTARTATTTCTGAGCAGGAATGGCTTGCACATTGAGGAGAAGTGCGTGAGGGGGTATGAGCCTAGGCCTCATCATCAGGGATGGTTTTGTGAGTGTTGCAAATGTGAGGGTTCTGGAGCTCCAAGAGGCATCTCACTCAGAGGTGGTGCAGCCCACAGTGCTCAAGAAGATGTCAAAGGGACTCACTMAGGACTGCTGTTGACAGGGTCATAAGATTATTTGCTTTAGTCATCTGCAAAATTTCCATCCTGAGATCAGTTATTACTGGAATTTCCAAAACATTTGAAAATTTCTTCTAGAACTCCAGCAAAAATTGTACCACTCCTTGTGGGCTGATYCAGGTAGGAAATGTTTYAGGGCTGTCWGGGTGTGACTGATGRTTCCCCACCTGGRTCAGGCAGCTGATGTTCCTGTTGCAGTCAGTGTTGTTCCCACCTGTATCATGCAAGAGCCCCTGGTATTCACAGAATTCACAGAATTATTAGGTTGGAAGAGACCTTTAAGRTCATTGAGTCCAACCCATGCCCCAGCACTCAGTGCCATGGTTTAGTTGAGGTGTTGGGGCATGGATGCCTGCCTGAGGAAGTAGTGGAGTCACCATCCCTGGAAGGCCATTCCAGAACTTAATCACTCTCTCCATAAAAAACTTTCCTCCTAATATCCAACCTATATTTCCCTTGGGACAGGCTGAGACTGTGTCCTCTGCTTCTGTCAGGTCTGTATGGTCAGAGATGCTCCACCCTGCCAGCTGGTCTGGTCAAGTGTTTCATCACTCAGTGGTTTTGGTAAAACCCTCTCAGGTGCACCTGAAAGGTAGAGCAGGCCTGGGGATGGAGGAGAAAGGCACCACCACAGTCTATTTTTTGTTTCTCTAGAATACCCAAGGTCTAGTAGACAGTTCTATGAYGTATGTTTATTATTTTATTTTAATAGATATTTTTTTCTTATTAAACTGAAAGAGAATGGGTTTTCATGGATATTTGTGCTTCATTTATATTTGAARTGCTACTGGTTCTACATCTTGGTTACCGAATTTTTCTGTTACAGRTTTCAATTTTTTTTTAATGGWAAAGCTGAAACAGGAATTGMAGTTTGCCATGTTGGTTTTTATTGGTTGGTTGGTATGTTTTTGKTTTTTTTTACATATACATTGTCAGTGTTTAATTACATTTACAAAGAAATTAACACATTTCTCAATACTATTTAGTGTATGGCTAAACCTAATCATTTTGCAGATGATTTTACATTTCTGACTTTGTCCATCGTTTACTGTAGTTACAAAATTTAGGTAACAGCTATATTTGAGAAAAAAACAGAGGAACCATAAGCTGACTATTTCTTTATATGCCTTCAAAGAATTTTACTATCTCCTTTGTCTTTGTCACAATGAGGACTCCAGGCATAGCTGATTCTTTACCACTTATWCTGTCCACAATTCTCTCGCTTTCCCTAATTTTCAGCATTGTTGTAGGATGGTGTTTTGGTGGTTTGTTGTTTTGGGTTTTTTTTCATTATGGGAGTGCTCAAGGCTTTAAGCAGGCTTTGCATTCTTTATTCCTAGAGGTAGACTGTACTTTCAGTTGTACTGATGCATGTGCTGCTTCATTTTCTCTTTGCTTACTAGCAGACCTATAGTTCTCTATCACTAGAGATTCTCTCTTAGTCTTCAAATTCTGATTTACTTTTTTCCCTAAATACAACTTAAAGATTYGAGCTTAGAGATTTTGACTTGGGCTCCAGCAGATTTCCTGAAATCCTTGCMGACCAATCAATGTGAAAGTAATGTTTAGTTTAAAAAAAAACCAAAACAAAACAAAATAAATTTCTGTCAATGTTAGTTTTGAGAAACAAAGAACAATATTAAGAATCTTAAGTTAGGAAAGTTATTTTGGTACCAAAACATCAGTCTGGCCTGAGATGGAATTGTAAGCATGTTTCAGCAATAAGGAACAAGGAGAAACATTGCTGTATCCTCATTTCCTCAGATAAGTTATTTCGAGTAGCAAATATTTTTCTTTTATTTCATTCATATAACTAATCTTGTTATAATACTTAATGCTTTGACTAGTTTTGTGTTGATTCTTTTCTAGTTGATTTATTTCTGGTGAGGTCTCAACAGACTATGCATTCTAAAGACATGATGTTTTCAAACACAACCCTTGGGGTAACCTAAGTGCATTTTTAGAATACAATCTTTGAATGCAACTTTTGTTCTTAATCCCATCTTCCTAATTAGGAAAAAATTCATACATCTTGTATTTTGACAGAGAGACATTAAGAATTACARTATATTTTGTTCTGCCTATATGGCTGAATTATTTGCAGTAATACTGAGAGTGATTGAGGGAAAGAATAACACATTTAGGAATAAAAATCACTTTAATGAAATGTAATTATCTCATGACTGTATGGCTAATTTTCAAATTTTTAAGAGCATCCTAGTCTACTTGACTCTTATATTGGTATCTGAAAAAAGCATGCATTTTCTGGGAATAGAAATTATTATATTGAGCACACAGCAGCAGGAGAAAAGAAAAGAAAGAGATTAACTTAGTAAAGTTAGTGTGAATGTATAAGCTGAGTTTAAATTCTACAATTAATGGAAAGACACCGAGTGAAGTTATATTTAGTATGATCCCATAAAAAAAAATGTTTGAACTATGTTATAATATGAATGGGATGTGCATCATTTCCTAAGGTTCATTTATTACCAGAATATTTGTAAAAGGCATGTATGCAAATAATAAAATTCCATATTTCTAACTTATGTTTTAAAATTGTTCGCATTCCTCCAAAAACAGAATAATAGTGTACAAGCATAAAATAATATAGAGAGAAGCTTAGAACTTAAATTCTCTTTCTTAAAGCTCAGAATATGGTAAAAAAATATTGCCACATCTTTGAAGGATCCTTATGAGTAATAACTGATGCAGAAAATAATGCATCAGCTAAAATGTAACATATTAGGAAAWTTCTGTTTTCATATGGAAGTTTTTCAAAGTTGCATCTCAAATCAAAATGAGCTTTATAGAAGAACTTACAGCACCCTATCTTATTATGCATTGTAGACCTGACAGAATTGTTCATAACTAGATGACTAAAATGTAGACCATTTTACCATTTGGTTTGGCAGTATTTTCTGTGGTAGAAAAAGAGAGTTATTGTTTGGATTTTTAGAATCCTAATTAGGCTGGTTTATTACATTATCAGGTACATTGTCTTTTGCTTCATAATGCTGTCAGCAGTACTTCAAGTGGGATGCAATTACTGTTAAAGTTAACATCAGCAGCTATTATATAATACTGATTTAAAATCTTTGAACACCCTTGACCTCAGAGACATTTATCATGAAGGCAGAAATTAATCATGTTAGCTGTGCTTGATCTCATGAAGACAGTACAAATTTAGAAACTATATAAACAGGGCTAGGTAATGATTTTGAGTATTACTGGACTGTCATACTATAATAGCTTCATAATAATTAGGCACATTAAGCAACTGATGAAGTAATATAACAGTAGACTAAGTAATTCTTTCCCCGTTCCACCTTCAAATTGCTAAAAATTTCTAAAAACAACACACCTCCAATTTTAAAGCATTAAAATACAAGTTTCAGGGGTAAGTATGAAATCTGAAATTTTGACTATCCTCACTTTTGACTATTTTTACTTYTCTGCGGTTAACTCAATTCCTCTTGAATCTCTCATTGTTCCATTATTCCATGGATTTCTGGATTTTAATTGCACAGCTACTGTATAGTTCCTAAGATCTTTGGATTAAGTAGCTATGTTTTTTAAGATTTTTTTTCAAGATTTCTGAAATTTTTCTATCCTTTTGCTTTCTGACTTCTGGTACGTTTTCTTAGATATTTAAGTACTTTATACAGGAAAGAACCTAAAGAGAGTATAAGAAGAAGCAAACAAAAAAAATCAAAATATTAGGAAATGAAATTCAAGTTCTTTGCTTGCCGTTGATCTGTATAATACAGGTTTTATGTTTTTTGCCAAGTGAAGTGACCCTTGCATTCTAATAAATTCAGTCTTTCCTAGCTTTCATTATAGCAGTGAGAAATTTAGATCTCAGCTGTCTGACATGAGGACATGGACCAGTGATTTCCACACATATATCTGAATATATAAATCTAATGTATCCATTTTTTAAGACTGACAGATCAGGACAAGTATCAATTGGGGTTTAGCAAGCAATAACTAACATGCATATTTCAGCATAAAATACTGTATTTGGATGAATATGAGGTTGTAACACAGTTTAAGAATATTCCTTTTCTGCATAGAATTATTTCCAAAGCACCTCTTCAGCTATAACCATGATTTAAGCTAACATTATTCCTATTATATTTTCATTATCATATAAAGTCATTCAGAACAATGACCAGTATCAGTCAGAATATCCTTCTGATAGAAGAGGGAAACTCTTCCTCTCCATTCCATATTTCCAGCTCTCCAATGCTTGCAGTCCTAGTACRAGTCAAAAATCAGCTGCCATAATCTATTAAGTATATAAAAATTTCCCAGATGTCATAATCAAAATAAAAACATTCAGAGAAAATCTAGAAAACTGTAGTATTTTCTCCTATCCCATTAATCTATTGTCTATCGTCAACAAAACTCCTAATTTAAGTATAATCTAGGTCTAGAACTTTGTTATCCAAGTCTTACCCAAAGGTCAAAAAATCACACAGAGAGCTAAGAGATTCTTTACTGTRTTTTATACCATCTCTTTTTTTTTTCTTTTTGTAAAATCTCAATGGCCTCTCTGATAAATGGAGTGACACTGTGAGTGGTATTTTGTCAGATTTTTTACTCTTATTCTGTTTAAATAAAAGCAGTGATAAAGCATGAAGTTTCTAGCAGCTTCACTGCTTTTCTCTTGCATTAAGTCACTTCCCCAGTGCAGATCTGAAGCTGAAGGCACTAATGGAAAAATGTATGACCAGATGGGAATTTATTTTACRCATTTCCCTATGTCCACAGACAACTGCGCAGAATACAATTTTTCCTAGTTTTGTAAGGGTATTTCCTAACATTCTTAGGACACAGAAAAAAATATTTAATAGTATCTACAGTTCTTGAAAAACTGATTTGAAAACACTACACAACAATATTTTTTTTTTCTGGAATAAGTTCAAGCTTGATTGAAATCTGGGCAACACCTCCAGTATACTTTTTTTTTTTTTTCTCTGCTAAAATTTTGAAATTAACTTCCATGAACAAACAGATTTTTGTTAGTCCAATGGGACATGACAGAAAATGGATCTTCAATTCAGAGCCAGCATATTGTGATTAAAAGTCCCAGTGAGGTTCATAGCTCTTTTTCCATAGCACAAACTGGACTCTGATCTGTTTATGGCTCCTGGGAGAGCAATACTGTAGTATAATTTTCACGTGTGAATGTAGCACTTTTTCTACCTTGTATAAATCATTCTTTGAAGAAATTTTACAAGGCTCTATTGGAAGCAAAAGCTGTGCAAGATATACACAATATGGGTAGGGAACATACTCAGGTGTGACTCAAAATCACATGGCACCAAACCAAGCAGAAAATATGATGGAAGAAGCCAGAAATTAAGGCTAAGATAGATTAGAAGCACGATGATGGTATGGAAATAATGTCTTAAAGTATAACAATATGTTATGTTCAAATGTTTACCTTTTTCCTATAATTTTTGTGTGTTTTAGCATATACATGATTGGATGGTTTCTGAAAGTTAGTACAATGCACCTTTCAGGAATTCTAAGAATGCTTTTTATTTTTTTCTCCTTGTAGCAATAAAATGGCATCCCTGTAACAATTAGTCCAGATCAAGAAAKAAAAAAGTAAAATCTCCTATAACTGGGAAAATCTAAGCAACACAATTTTTATTTTGAATTAAATGCATTCCCTAACAAAACCCAAAGCAGCTGAAGTTGAAGTAAATGTTAGCTCATCTGAGATATTACAAGCAGAAAATCTCTGGACAATTGCAAAAGCCATCAAAATTATTGGGCTGTCCTTTGCAGCTGCTGTCATATGTCAGCATGCCTACTTTTTATTTCCATGTTTGGTTGCTGGCTGCTATCTGCTGTACCCTTCTACATGATAGAGTTCTACTTCATAGTAGATTTCTGAGTGAATATGATTGTATGTACAAGATATATATAGATATAGATAGATAGATAGATAGATATAGATATATAGATATATTAGATATAGATATATATATAGGCYCTTAGCACTCTTATTTTGTATGCTCTTTCTACCCAAGCTTTATTTTTAAGGTTTCTACATATGTACTCATAAATGAGATGTCAAGACATGCTATTTCTGTAAAGCAGAAAAATTATCTAGTGATCTGATCTCCACAATCTATCCTACATGGGATGACTGGARTTTTGAGAGACTTGGTCTTGTGTCCTACCACTGGACATCAAAGTATTTAAATGGTGTGAAGTGARGCACCAAAAGTAAAATATGAACTGTCATCTGTCACTGCACTCATCCATGTATGTCCATAAATTACTGTTACAGTCAGTTTATCAAGTATAGTTTATCAAGTATAGTCTTCTTCAGTGTAAGAAACACATGGTCTATCAAGAAAAGCTCACAAGATAAAATGTAGAACTCAGATGTTTTTTTCTAAATAAAAATGAGGAATTTGTCTACAGACATTGCATTTATTGTTTATCTTTTTGAAAAACATTTTCTAGTTATACAGTAATGCTGAGATGTAGTAAAACTAATTTTAAACCGTAGRCTTTTGCAAAAGTAAGACTAAATGGAAAGGCAAACAGGTGATTTTGAAATGTGGTAGTAGCATGGTAAGAAAGCACATCTCTAAAATGAACTTTCAGTAACTCYACTGTCGGATTTGCTTTTTCATCTTGTCTTTCTTTATTCCCCTAGAAAAGTCCTATTTCTACCATGAATGATACTTTTCAGTCTTGGATCAAGAAGTTTAMTTGTTGTGGAGAAAATAAGTCATGCACTTTTGGAAGAGTTTTTTTAAAATGTTTCAGGAAGTCTTTTGCAATATTTATAGCAGCCGTTCATAAAGGAAATATTATTTTTGGTCAGTGTGTCTCCATGTCTTATGTTAGAGTTTCAAATAATCGGGGCTAAGCAAAGCAGGAATTTGACAGAAATACTGATGGTAGAAACTAGTCTTCATGTATTTCTATTCTATCATCTTCAATCAATTCTAAAGTTTTACAGATGATTACGGTTTTTTCTATCTCTTTTTTTTTTTTTTTAAATAGTCTTGGTTGTTAAAATTTTGTCTTACAGACTCATAGGGCAGATCTTCAGTGATAAAAGTAGTAAACTACTGACCTGTTTGGAAATAGAGGAGAAAATCCCCTTATTCCCTTCAGATAATGTTTAACATTAGGTATCTATTTAGAGAGCCAAAAAAAGTGTAAAGTGTAATACAGTTCCTGAAGCATCTTGGATTTAATGGAAGCACAGATATTGAGTTGCCAGGAAACCTGACAGCAAGAATGATGACCACCACTTAAAAGGTCTCATTTTGAAAAGTATTTACAGAACCTGATTGTGATCATAGCAGAGTGAATACAAGTATGAAATTCTCACTTCGCCAAATTTTGTGGTTGTGAAAAGCAACACAGTCTAACAAATTTTCCACAATTATGTGTRCATATAAAACCTCGGAGATAAATTTGGACTTTATTTTTACTTCTCAGTCAAACTTACTCAGAATGGCAAAGGTCTATTTGTACACTTCCCTTGTTTTCAAATTAAATAGAAAATTGTTTTAAGAGTTTAATCAGGGAATTTGTACTACTGAGGAAACTTTTGGTTTTTGTTTGTTTGGATTTTTTTTCAGTATCACTGCACTGTAGGAATAATATTGTAATATAAAATTTTTAGGGTTATATGTTTCCATTCTCTATTTTCAGATTTTATTTTATTTTATTTTATTTTATTGTATTTTAATAGTTGCATAGGCCACATTCAACCTACTCTCAGTGAGGGAGAGATTTTCTGTGCAAAACTGCATCCTCCAGTTAGTACTACCTGCAGAAAGGGTGTGGAATAGAAGAACTTGAATGACAYGGCAAAAATTGGATTACAAGTGGGTTTGTGCCCAGGATTTCTTCTTTCTTAAATTAATCCTGCCAGTTGGAAATTGCTATTTTCCTATCTGAAGATCAGAAAGACCCTTCCATAGCATCATAGTTTTCCTGCATACCACCCTTATGACATTGAACGATAAAATATTTTGCCTAATTCACTCTAATTATTAGGTGCAATTAATTGAACTTTTTCTCTTCAGATATCCCTAGTTTGTAAAGGTCTMTGCTAGTTGAAGACAACTGTAACTTAAATGGCTAAAGCTGAATTTTCTTTTTTCCTCATAGAGACAAGGCAGGAGGTCCACAAAAAAATTTTATTATTTCTGGTTTTTGGGAGCTATCCATTTTAATGAATGATTCATAGGTTTTCTGCAGGAGGTCTTTACTCTAGGTTGAATAGATTCAAGAATAAGCTATAAAGACAGGCAAGAAGTATGAAGAATCAAGGCAGAATGCAAGCATTTTAAATTTCACTTCTTTCTATTTTTTTTTAATTCTAGTGCTAAATATGCTTTTAAAGTATTTATTTTTATAGTCTGCAACAGCAGCTTACACTGAAACCTTTTTTATCTCATGCATACTATCCTTTTTTTGTCATAACTATYTTTGAGAGGAAAAGGTCTCCCAGCAGTCATGTCTGGCTCAGTCCTAGTGAGTGTTTCATCCAAACCAAACTTGAGAACACAAAGAGACTTTATCTTTCTTTGTTGTTATGTTAGAAGAAACGCTCTATAAACCTGGATATATTTATCTAATGTGAGATGCCCTGATGAGGAATAAAATGATTAAATAAATAAATAAATAGAGAAGATAATCAGTTTAAGTAATGGTCTTTTTTACACATAATCAAATTTAAACAGCTATTTCCCTCCTGATTGGAGATCTGTTTAACTTCCTGTTTGACATYTTCTGTAAGTTTCAAATGTCCAAAAGATCTGCTCACTGCATGGACTARGGTCAGAGATCTTCATGCTTCTGCTTTATGCTCAAGACCATGACACTTTCMTACTTACACAAAAGAAAGCTTGGCTATGTGATACACACTGACATGGACTTTAGATTGCTCATAGCTTCCCTTCTGAAAGAGTATTAAATGATAAGCTAAGGTCTAATAACTGTGTAGTGAAGTCATAAAAAATWGCTAACAAATTTTGAAAATATTAATTTAATAAGGTTTAAAGTATGTTGTAATTATAAAAAATATGTTGTGAATATAAGCAGTGTGTAATGTCATCCATTACTGCCTGGCAGTTTTTGGCTTGGTAGTTTTGATAGTGTGGAGCTAGTTCTGACCTAATTGGGGCAGAGTTAATAAATGGTGGTTACATTGCATGAAGGGGATGTCTGCATCAGCTTTTCCATGGCTGGGGAGGGTGTAAAAGTTTTTGAATTTTTCCAGTTTTCTCTTTTTCACCATTTTTTCCAATTTTCTATTTTCCACCATATTTTTTCTTTTGTAAAAAAATTCTTCTATTGTATAGCTTAAAACAGTTAGTAGATGACCACTGACCTCTGACTTTATAGGGAATAGGACTATGGGAAATTTGGAGTAAAGCTGATCTGAATACCATATAACTAGCCCTACCCTACTGCTGAAATTGAGACAGAGTCATAGAGAAAATAGATATGTCTTTAGATTAGAGAGAACATAGATGTGCCTTTAAAACTGGAGGCGATGGGGTGGGAAGATGATAACACTTCTACATATTTTCTTGGATGAAATTCCTAACTAGCTGTCATTAAAAAATGTCTGCCCGGGACATAAAGGTAGGAAACAGCAGTGTTTTAGTCTAAAAGAACAGAGATCTTCAACTGAATCATAAGTCAATTTTAAGTTTAATTTTATGATCTTCATTGGTGTCTTTAATTCTACATGTAAAAGACTGTGAAGTTATTTTCAGTAATAACAGGTCACAAGGTATTTGGAATTCGTATAGCCATCCAGTTTCCTCTTTTGCTGTTTTGATCTAATGGAAATTTTTCATTGTATCTGTGTGAACTGTATATATTCAAGAAACATGGAAAATATTTAATCTAACTCAGTTTTTAATTTTTTTTCTATAAATGTGAATATAATTTACTCCTTTTTATTGTTATTCTGTGATCTGTTCTACCTAACAATCTTTCTGGGGTGTTTTCAGTATTGAGGAGTTAAATGTTTCCATATTGCTTTCAAAATGCAAATAGCACATAGGTTTTTTCACAGTAATAAATTTATAACTGTGATGTATCATTTCCTGACATAGCAGTATAAGCAATACAATATCAGGGTTATGTTTGACCTTGAAGAGACTCAGTGATAGTTCTGCAGCTRTCCTAAGATGGATAAAACTATTATCTGCAACTGTATTATCTAGCCAAACTGTGGCAGTATTCTCTCCCTATTATGACTTCTGTTCAAGCCTCCAACAATTAATTTATTCAATTGAGATGCTATTTTTTATTCAACTTCCTATGCACAATGATTTTATTTAGTTTTTTAGACATATCAAGCCCAATCATAAGCTTTGACAATTAATAAAGACAATCAACAACAAAACAATTAGATGACTTTGCTAACAAATTTATAGAATATCCTGTATATWTTATTTCCATTTTTGGTGAAAAAAGAAAAAATGTAGCTGATATTTATTTCATTAGAAAGAGGCAGAAAATATTCCAAATAGAGAAACTGATGGTCATGGYATTATAAGAAATCTATATTGAACAACTGTAAACACATCAGCAGAAGCCTTAGTGGTGTTTTTAATTGGTAGCTATTGTCAATCATTGATATTTTCAATTGTTTAAAAAGTAGTTTGCATAAGCTATGAATGAAATTCTCTGTCATCAATATATAAGTTACATAGACTGAGAATAGAAATAAGACTTACTAGGTAAGGGCTGTCTTCTTTATTATATATAAGTTACATAGACTGAGAACAGAAATAAGACTTACTAGGTAAGGGCTGTCTTTTTTATAACATTTTTTTTTTCTTTGTGAAATAAAACACCACTTTTCAGTGATGACCTATCCTTGTAATATTCCAGCCTGTCACACTGGCCACAGCTATGACACAAATAGAACATGATAGTACTTTGTGCTCCTGAAAATGTGGAGATGCTGTAGCTGCTTTTACTGTCTTGTTGCTGATGCTGGTGACTGAGTCAGAAAAGAAACAGAAGAAGAAAAGGGTAAAAAAAAAAGAAAAATAAAAAAGAAAGGAATTTGTCATTGACTTAAATGTCTGTAATTTGAATGTCATTGTATTTACTGTAAGCCTTGTWCTCCCCTCTTTTTTCGCTAATAAAAAAGCAGGATTTTTTTTGAATCATTCTTACCTATGCTGAAGGCAGTTAAATTATCACTGCCTTATTCCCGAATCTAACCCCATGTTTCCCTTTGATCATATTCACATCAGCATCATCTTTCAGCAATGTGTGCACATTTTTCATATTGGATACCCCAGATAAGTAAATTTTATGGTCTCTTCAATAGACGGATAATCAGGGAAAGGACGTAGGATTTTCAAAGACATCCGAGAAGCAAGGGGCTAAAGGATCATCAATTCCACTGAGATAAGAGAACTTGGCTCCTTCAGATTCTTTGAAAATCAGGAATAGAATAAATGATTCTGTACTAAGTCAGAAAAAAAATCTTGTTGAGGAGAAAAAATTTGGAGGTCCCAAGTCCTTTTGTAATACACTGCCTTTGTAACTGAGACACCAAAATGAATAGGTACAAACAGACTTCGCAAAACATTAGATAGAAAAACAGATATATCTCATTTTATCTTCTTATCAGCACTCGTTTGGGTATTACATATCTGTCAGATGATATGACCCATGAGCTCTCTAGACACACTCTTACTTCACTTTTGATGTACTAAATCAAACATGAATACTGTGTCAACTTTTCATTTGCTATGCTCATTTCTAATATTACTCACATGTCTTCATATAAGTAATGGATTCATTTTCATAATTAAGTTGTATTTTTTTCAAAGAAAAAATTATGCACTAGTGTGAGATTAAGAAAAATTTGATTTTCTTCCTTAATTAACTATTTTGATGGAGGAATTTGGTGTAGCACAAAAAGATAAAATGTATGTAACAGTTTAAATATATCCATTGAAGTTGATCACATTACTATAGGATTGAATTAATGRGTGAATAAATCAGTGAAATAATACATAATCAAAATGAATATTTAAGATCCAAACCCAGTGTGATAAAATACAAGTCTAAATAGAACATGCATTTCTTTGAAGTAGAATAAATCCATCTTTCTAACTGGTGTGAACAYTTTGAGTGATGTTCTTTTTCATCACAGGACAATTTCTCATGCTAAATTTCATCTTGAATGAAACCACATGATGTGCAAAAGGAGCAAAATCAAATATTAGTTTTAAAATGTGCTTTTCAGTGGTAGGATGATATATGTAAATTTATATATTAGAGCTACTGAAACTATTCACAGTGTTTAATGTAGCTGACAACCTTCCTGTAATACACTTCATAATTTTTTTCAAGATATATGGCAATTGGTCTAAAAATACTAATGTGCAAAACAATTATTGACATTTTTCTGTCAACTGTAATTGTGAGAATTATAATTTGAARATAAAAATGAAGGTTTTTTATATTTGCTGCACGATGAGAATAAAGCAATTACTGTCCTGGAAAACTGCCATCTTTTAATACATCTTTTGCTAAAAATTAATTAATCTATAAAATCTCATATCCAACGTCCTGTGTGGACAGGCCCAATGCAATTGACTGAGATGTGGTGATGTGAATTGCAGGATGAGAATTCTGTGTGAACTCCTCCTCCCTGCTAACTGTCAGGTGAGCAGGCACTTTTTCAGCCAACCAGGCAGGTGATCAGGACTGGTGATACCAACAGAGAGAACACATCTTGAGCCTCCCTCTGCCCTTTGCAAGATTTCATCCACAGGCTTCTGGCAAATTAATCTGCCTGGAAAGAGAAAGCATTGCACGATATTGGAGTATCATTTTTCAGATGTGTTAGTCAAAGCAAATTTTAGAGATAAACTCACTACTGAATCCAGAAGTAATCTGTGCATGTGCCAAGAGCTGAAGACAGGGCATGGCAGCCCCATCAGAAGAAACAGGCAGTATGTTGGCAGAAAGATCTGCAGYGCTGATAGCACAGCAGGTGCCCTAGCAGTTCCAGGCAGGATTTTTTGTTAKAGGTGAGAGAGCAGTTTCTACTCCTTTCTGTGTTCATCCTTGATGTTGTCAGTGTTACGGAATTTCTTACTTCTCCATCCCTTTAGAACTTCGCTAATAACTTTTTATGGGTATGTTATACCCATAAAAAAATCGGTATCTGTAACCTAAGCTGTTTTCCCTGGCAGTAACAAAACTCTGCTTACATCAAAACTTTGTTATTTAAAAAGAAAAATGAAAGGTGATATCAACAAAACAAATTGTACTTTTGGGTGCCTGACTCAAGGATAGAGTTCACCCATGGGAGTTTTTGAGTCTTTTGACTTAATTCAACTTCATGAACACCTGCAGAATACCTCACCTGCTATGCAAGGACTTCCAACCTGGGGACACCCAGCATAGTGAAACTGTGGAACAGTTCTACACAAATGCTACAAAGCAAAAGTCCATGTAATTTAAGCACCTTTTTTAATGATCTCTAGCAAGTCTGTAAGGTCATCTGGATGATCTGATATAGCTGCTAGATATGGGTGTAGTTCTAAAGGGGGCCTAAGGTTTAGTCTGTTGACTTTCCTCTCCAAAAAGTCACTTAAAATGATCAAGATGAAAACAGGAGTGGAGGTGAGCAAATCAGGAGTTCATAGTAAATCCTCCTCCTCTACAGCATCTCCTGCTCAAGGTTCAGAAAAACCTGCACTGTCAGGAAAGCTTATAATGGATTATAACTAGACCTTTTCTTGTCTAATAGCTGGAAACTGGAAATATCTACTTCACAGTAGGTAACCAGTCTGTAAGAAGCCAATAAAAAGGAACTTGCCTCCTGAGTTTGTTTGGCACACATGGGAGGGAGGGATGGGGAATCACTACCTCCTGGAGATGTGTTACACAATGCTGTACAGGGACCGGTGCTGTGAGGGAGTGTTCACCTTTTCAGGGCTAACTGAAGGTTATCTTTTTCATTCTTTTGCTCTTAATCTAATTTTTTATTCTTAGTTGTGTCCTTGAAATACTTGGAGTACTTGATTGTGTGCTGCAGCATCAGGGCCTTTTTCCCTAGCAATGTTAGCTCCTGAATTCTCTCACAGTCATGGGAAATAAAAAACACAAACTTAACTTCTAAAAGCATAAAGAATAAAGAATACCATGAGACCTGAGGGTTGGAGAATTCTTAATGGCAATATTGCTATTATCTTACATGCTACAAAAGCCTATAAACTATGAAAACTTCAGGTGTGACTGCATCTTTTATGCAGTTTCTGTTTTCAAGAACCTTTGGCCTAGGAATGACAGGAGTGCTTAAAGCCAAAATGGCAGCATTTTTAGCAGTAAGAATACAGAATTGGTTATAAAAAGGAGCCCTTTTTAGATTTTCTGTGTCTCCTTTACATGTGGATTCTTAATACCTCCTGGAAATAACCTAGATGAATAAAATACCTGTCTTTAAAGTACCCCTTTCTGTGCTGTTTTTACAAAAAAATGAGCACTGTCTTTGAGATACAGTCCTTTTAATGCTGCTGAAATTATTTTTTCTTCTGCATTCCTATTACGATACCTGTCTGACCAAAAGATGTCAGGCTCAGCAGGACAGTGAAACAAATTTTGAAAGCTGATAGATCCGGCAATCTCATTTAGTAACATTCACTGCTTTTACCTTAAGCCAYTCTTTTTCCTGAGGGTTTCCCTGACTTCTGGTTTTGGCTACCAAATTCATACTACAGACTTTTGTTTAAYGTGCAGAAAATAATCTCCAGTACGGTCACAAACGTAAGTGTCAGTAGTCAGGGCAAGGTCATTTGTACATTCCTTACAGAAATGTTCTAGATGATGATCCAAGAGCAATGAGGAATATCTTCTGGGATTTGTCTGGCCACAAAACASTCTGAATATGGACCCTGTACACTGATGGGCTTCTTTTCACATTCAGGTTAAATGTTTTCCACATTATCTGGGATCTCCTGTGGATTTTCTACATCTGTTTAAATATGCAGCCTTGTGACAGTTGTAGGAGAGTTCACGGCAAACAGACACATCTCTCTGTTGAATTCCTATCCATTTGCTAAGTCAAAGTTTGTTCTCCACTCACTCAAGCTTAGATAACTTAGAAACCATTTTATCTCTGTATAACTCCTTGATAGCTGCAATCAATGGGGTCATTTTAGTGACTTTTGTTTTCCAGGGTCTAGTCCTCTGGTTTTCTGAAAGAACTGTGATTGGGGAGATGGGATGTGTTAGCTCCACTGAAAGGCTGCAAAATGTCAGGRGGGGAAGTCAAACTACTTTAGGGTGTAGTATAAATCAAAATTGGGATTAGCACTTGAATCTTTTTGCAAGGAATTTTCTTTACTTTTGGTCCTTGTACGCTACAGTCAAAAGGAACAACAAATGTATATTTAATATGTGTGTGCAATATTTCTGYATAGGACACAAAGGAGACTGCTCAGTGCACATGAAATGTGTGTGCAATATGATTCCTGAAGTATTGCTGTGGCAGCTACATAATGAATTGTTTGCAGAGAAGTTATCTGGTTTCCTGCTTACTTAAACAGTCATCAAACGTAAACAAACCATTTTAAGTGCCTTTTGTAAAGGCTCTTTTGCTTTCAATTACTTTTGTGCACAGGAAAGATGATGGACTGACTGTCCTTAAAAGCTAAATACTTTAATCACTGAACTTGCAGCTAAGAATTACCTTCTGTTTATAACCYGTTCAATGAGCCTGTATTCTATCCTTCAATTCATGTATTGAAGTATTTAATAAAGTTATTTATTTATTTATTYATTCATTTTATCTATTTATTTTTGTGATCTTAACTAGCCTTAACRAGTACTGACAAAAATCTTCTCTAAGGTAGAATATTCCAGGAATATTATAAGCTTTACTTGTGATGGCTGTATAGAATTTTTCCCTTGCAATTAATAGCTACATTTTGCATTTTGGCTCTTTCTCWGAGATGTTGCTTTCATCAGGTGCACAGGTTTTATCTAGTTTTAAATTTTGCAATATAATTTTGAGTGCATTACAGATGTTTGTAGTATAAGACTATAAAACCAAGACAAGATTGAAGGAGAGCTAAGGTATTCCAGSATCCTAGGTAGTTTTCTAGAGCTGTTCACAGGAGTGTGTTTGAGTGCTGATAAGGCACTAACTGTATTAAAAAGACACAGGAAGAGCATAAGTATTGTTTTTCCTTTTCAGTCACTAAAGGATGATTCCTCCACACATTAGCCAAAAATGCAAAACCAAGGAACATTTTGTACGTATTAAAGCTTTCAAGATGTACATCTTAAGAGAGTTATTTTTTTCTTCAAAGATAAATTAAATACATCTGGTATTTTAACTTCTCTATATTGTTTCTAAACTCATTAGAGACTGATTGCTTAGAAATCACAGCTGTTTGATGAGGTCAATAGGAGCTGGAAAACCTATACAGGCCAATTTAACGCCTCATAATTGGTAATGCAATTTGGAATGTAAACTCCTTAACATTTAGACAGATACAATGTTTGTTTGTAGAGAAAAAAAGTACACTGAATAGATATAGTTGTGAGCTATGTCATTTACYTTGGTCCTTCTTTTTCCTGCTTGACCTTTATCATGTGTCTTATTTGTTTTAATGGGTCCTWTGACCTTGGAGGGGATTGAGGTGTTCCTCCTCACCCAACCTCACTAAAAATAGGTACTACTAGAAATAAACTGTGCTATTTAGACTAAATGCCAAAAATATTTTTCTTTTTGCCAAATGAGGTCATCACCTCTATGGTACATCTGGCCTCTTATCTCCCTGGCACTTTTACTTCTAACCTCAAATTGCTGTGCCAGTGCCAAAAGAGTAGAGCCACTAGAAAATGACATTTTCATTGYCAGCAAGCGGAAACAAATTTGTACCCTACTATGGTCTGAGAAAGATTGCATGATAAAGCATATATCATATGTTATTAAAAGTTATTCCAAAAATGGCAAAGGCCAAGTTTGCAAGGAAAAAGCCTCAATTTTCCTRGATGCATAAAGTTTAACTTTTATTGTATATACTGTGTACATCATTAGCTATAACGGGTAAAAATGTCTTATTTCAGAATAGTGTAAACATTGCTCTGGTAAAGAATATTTAAAGCAGGTGTAATGCGCCAGAAGCATCTCTGCAAACTCTGATTCACTCTAGACTGACTAGCACATAAAGTGTAAACGTGGGACTTAGTGTTATAGGTAGATTTTCTACAAGGGCTGGGTAACCAACACATGTGGAACAGTCTACACTGATGGGCTATTATATGGGAACTTCAATATCTACATTTAAYAGGGAAGAAAGAAAACATCATTTTTTTACAGTTAGTTGAATCTAAATGAATACACAAATAATCTGCAGAAAATTAGGAAAATTATAGTCTATCTAAAATTAGTTTTATTCACATATTGAACTTTCTTTTTATGATCTCAGCATGAAGGCTGAAATGCTTGTGTTATCCCCTAATATGTTCGTTCGGCAAATAGTTAACACATTCTATATTGAAATATCAGCTGTCAGACTGATGGCATCCTATGGTACACAGTGCAATGAAAACATTACAGAAGAGTAGTTTTGCAAGTATTTGTGGGACTCTGAAGAGCAGCTTGTATTTCACAGCCAAGACTTATCACAGCCAGTATCCAGKACAGGATTTTTCTTTTCTCTTCAGACGTCCCCCCACTCCCTTCCCCCTCCCGCTTCTCCCTTTTCCCCTTTTAAATCCTCGCTCTCTCTCACAGTTACTGAGTGCTCTTGAATCCAATCCGCAGGCGAGGGGAATTTCGGTCCAGCTTTTTCAGGGAGCCGCGGATACACACAAAGTTGGCTGATGTGCCATTCAGCATCCCAGCAGCTCTTTCTCTTCACACTCGCAATGGCAAAGCTTTGTGCGGATGCGCTGCTGGATGCTCTGAACTAAAACCGGCTGGGGGAACTTTGCAGGTTGTGGACAGCCTTGTAAAGGTAAGGATGCGAAAATAGGCGTGCTGGAGAAGGAATCTGCCGGCGGAGAGCGTGGCGTGTTAGTGCTGTGCAGGCTGCATCTCAAGTCTCCTGCTCTGATGCAGGAGTCTGCGAGCAGTAGGTGGGAGGGGATGCTTTTGTACTTGAAATAAGAAGCCCCAGATTAAGTGTTATCGCAGCGACTACTTTGGAGCTTGTGACAAACGGTGCGGTGATCAAAGCTTTCTGAAAATACCTCTGTCAATTATTTATCCCCTCCCAAGTTAAACCTAACTGCATTAAAAACAGCAGTAGAGGCCAGTAGCCCAAAGCTGCAAGGTGCTTTGAACATCTCTTCTCTTGCTGCTTTTTGAAGTCCCCTTATTGCAGTCAGTTTGGTTGAATACTCTTGAGAGAGCATTTCATGCACACTTATCTCAACTGGAACCTTTTCTTTTTCTATAATCCACCAAGGAACAGTATGTTTTAACAATAAAAGGCCATTTTTAATGCTCAAATCTCATACTGTGCTTAAATATCTTTTAAAGGACTACTTTTAGAGCCATATAGATGTCTGTGCATGTAGGCTATAATTGGCTTTCTTTCAAATGTTGTAATGGCTAAGGACTTCACTAAAATGTATATTAAAATTTAATTTCACTTGTAAAGCAGTTGAAGGTTTCTGCTTAAAATAATCTCTATTAGTAAGGTTGTTTTTACTTTTGGGTGGTCTGCTTCATCCCTTTATGTATCTGGCTGTTTCAGGTTAATGTTATATCAAATATCAGAATAACATGAGAAAATTTGAATATTGATGCTCATAGACTATTTGGAGGTTTACTACTTTGATGATAAAGTGGCTTTTGTTTTGTAATATTTTCCAAGTTTTTTCAGTATTTTTTAATCTCAAAATAGAACATGAAGTGCATAGTGTTTTCCAAGTTAATTCAGGAAGTGTTTTGACAAACAAACAGTACCCYAGCTACTGTAGATTTCTAGTGGTGTGTATATTAGACAAATGTTTGTGGCAGCAGGCATTACTTCTTAAAAAGTTTCCACCTGACAATAACTCTGAGAACCTTCTTTAGGAAAAAAGTACAGAATGCTTGTTTTCCCCAATCTTYAAATATTTCTTTTCAAATAAACTTCTTTTGAAATTTAGTGTGTAATTTTTGTCTTGAAATTGCATGCATTACCCCAGGCTGTTGGGTTTTTTTCTGCTCTTTCTTGCAGAAGTATTTGACAGTTATTACCATGCATTTTCCAATCTGAGGTTAGAGTAAGTTAAATCCCAAGCTGGTATCAGATGAATTTTTCATTTTAAATTAGGTGTTCCAGGTAATAACATGAAGCAAAARGTATGATTTTTTGCATACCACTGTTAGCATAGTTCATAGAAAGTATGAAAAGAGATTATATATTTTAATAATTAAATGACTTATGGAATTGCAGATTGATATTTTCAATGGTTTTTCATTACAGTTTCTGCCATTGAGGCAATGTGAGGGCTTTGAGAAAGATGGAGTGCTGTAATTACCAGGTGCACATGTTCATTAATCCTTCCTAGCTAGAAAAAGCTTCAAGTTCTTTTCCAGTGGCATATTCGTAAAGCTATAAATATCTGAATTGTGTCAGCCAAGAAGTCACACAGAATGGAGGCTCTTTTTGAGTTCAATTTCATGCACTGTTGCTTTGGTCTTGTGAAGGAGTGCTTTGCATTCTTCATGATGGATATTTGTCTTCCTCCTCATAAAAGTTCTGAAAACAAACAGTTATGTCATAGATTGTTTAGTCTCAAGTATGTGTGAATAAATTAAGACAAGAATTCCTGAGCATAAAAATATGTAAAAATAGCTTTTTTAAGTGGAGACRAAACAGAGGAGTTGCTAAGATAATTTTAAATCCTAAACATAACATTTTAGTAAACAAACTAGGAAAGCTAGAGTTTAGAGTTAGGAAAAAGGATGTTAGAGGAACATCTACAATACTCTGCCTTGTTGTTTTTTTTTCCTTTATCTATATACTGGCAGGTTAAATAGCAGGGTGATTGAATACTGCAGTTTTATTCTCTGACTTCCTTTTAAATACYCTGATATAATTGTCAATCTTTAACTTCATATGAACAGAAAGTTTAGTAAATCCATTTGTATCTCTGTCTATTTCCTTGTGGATGTCTATACATAAGCATTTAGGTATTGTATTTAATTACAGAGCATTAAAGGTAATTTTCATCAGATGTTATTTTTAATAGATATTTGAAGCATGCAATGGCATCTTTAAAAATGTCTATATATAATTTCTCTATGAACATGYATATATGTATGTGCACCTTTGGAAAATATTATTGTTACCATTTACTGGAACTGCACTGAGATGTTGATTTTACAGCCAACTCCCCGTCTCCAACCTGCCATTTGACATATAGGACTGTTTCAGGACTACACATCAATTTGTTTGAAAAGCATTAAACTGTCTATTTCCTTCAGTCACAACTGTCAGTAATTTTAGACTCTCTTAGAAGTTCAGCATTAAGGTCTTTTTTGATTGCAAAATTATTCAGCTTTTTTTTTCCCTTTCCTTTCTTACAATGAGCTCAGAAAATCTCAAATAACAGGGACTGAGAAGAGGTCATACCTTGCTTGCACGTGAAAATGGTAGTTGTTATAAAAAATAAGCTTGAAAGAAGGTACAGATGTTGCCTGTAGATAGTGCCCTTCATTCACATTACCAGCCTGCATGCATTGCTGAGATCCTGTGTTTCCCTCCTCTCCTACAAAAGTGAGTGAAGACCAAGTGTTTTGATTTTTTATTTTCCTCAAATAAWTATAAAAAAAACCAAACAAACCCATCAGTATACGGTGTCTCTGCATAATTCAGAGTAGAATGCATACAAAGGGTGGAATGGCAGAGGCTGGGTGCAGTGCYTGGGCTCCCAGGTTGGTGGGATGAGCCTGCCCTCCCCCGAGGGAGCTGTCCAGCAGCAGCCCAGAGCCCACTGCCCTCACCCCCTCGGCTCACAGCTTTGGGCAAACATGAAATAATTGTCTCAGGATGTTCCCTTCTAGGGACCTGTGAGTTAGATAGAAAATATATTACCTGGTGTGGATCACGGGCAACTTCTTTAATGGTTTGTGGGATTTGGGGAATGGGTTCAGATCACCCTGTCAGACAGTGTCTCAGCACAGCTTCTTGACAGGTAGYATTTGGGCACAGTAACAATGACATTGTTAACCTAATGTTCTTATGTTAAATAGCATAATTTTTGATAGAGATATTGTACTGRCTTTGCGTGGCAAGGTTTTTTTCAAGTTTATTCAGGAAGTGTTTTAGCAAGTGGGTAGCACAGGGGTACAGGAGTGAGATTCTGTGAGAAGCTGCCAGAAGTTTGTCCGATGTCCAACTGAGCCAATGCCAGCTGGCTCCAAAATGGACCSACCACTGGCCAAGGGAAAGCCCATCAGGGACAGTGGTTGCACCTCTGGGATAATGTATTTAAGAAGTAGGGGGAAAAAAATCTGTGCAACTGCAGCTGGCAGAGGAAGGTGAGAATGTGAGAAGAACAGCTCTACAGATACCAAGATCAGTGAAGGAGGGGGAGGAGGTGCTCCAGGCATCCGAGCAGAGATTCCCCTGCAATGCGTGGTGGAGACCATGGTGAGCCAGCTGTGCCCCTGCTGCCCATGGTAATTAATTGAGCTAATTTCCCCAATGTTTGTTTGTATAGCCCATTGCAATTAATTGGTGAGTGATCTCTCCATATTCTTATCTCAGCCCAAGAGACTTAAATTTATCTCACCTTCCTGGCTGAGGAGGTAAGAGATAGAATGACTTTGGTGGGCACCTGGCATCCAGTCAGAGGCAACCCACCAGAGGTATGTATTTATCAAGATACTTTTGTTTCTTACATAGCAACTTTTTTTTCATTGTTGTATTGATTATTCAAGGAATATGTCTTCTTCATACCAACAGTCTCTTTGTCCACTTCATTTTGGTAGGGTTTTAAAATTATTTTTAGCTTAGTAACTATTTGATTATTTCTCYCTGGTAACAACCACCTGTGGCAAGACTAAAACTATTTGATTATTTCTCCCTGGTAACAACCRCCTGTGGCAAGACTAAAACCACATTTCAGGTTCATCAGTTCTAATGATTTGCAGAGAAGTTTCCCCTTCCCTTCCCTTCCCTTCCCTTCCCTTCCCTTCCCTTCCCTTCCCTTCCCTTCCCTTCCCTTCCCTTCCCT